>JAZDUA010000292.1:977500-1447500 GCA_038098605.1 Gryllus longicercus
TTAAATTTATTTGATTCCTCAATTAAGGCGAAGTTGTAGTAAATCATGTTCCTTTATGTCTCTTGGCAATACAGATGCTCGGTCAAGATTGAAGTTCTAACTATAATATACATGAAAAAGTAGGTGTTATTAATGATCTTAAGTCCGCGACTGCTGAAACCAAAACGGAAGCAACTTATCTTCTACGATATGTGAAAACATTTTAATGTTTTGTCTTCTGACAGAGGCATCGGCCTCGTTCCCCGAAGGAAGACTCACGCCCGCCCACCCCAAATAAAGATTTCGAACATTCGAACCGATGGACGGACGTAAGAAACATACCTTTCAGGGGACTCTAAAACGTGTATGTATGTTAAAGGCTCGTAATCAATTTTCCGCAGCATTCCAGAACATTCACCATACTACGAGTGCGTATACGAGAACGTAAACTTTTAAACGTTCGTGTTAATGTTTGTTTGGTTTCCTTTCTACTTAGTGCAGATGCAAATAATTGCAATTTACTTTACATATATCTATAATTTAGTTACTTTTTTACCATAAGCAAATTTCTTTAATGAAACAATTCCAGTTTCATCTAAGTACATGCATCCTGTGCACTCATAAATGCTGACACTTGACAACTCAGATCTCGTAATGTACATTGGATAAAAATTAAAGAGAATATTACTGCAACTTAAGCCGGTGAGTCGGTGTGCTGCCATCTGTCGTGACGAAAGGAAGGACTATTGGACGAGTGTGTGCAGCGAGCGGCAATAAAACTGTGTCAGTCTGCTGCAGAATGTAAATCGTTGAACTTCATAGTAATGTTGCAACATCATTTTTACGAAGGTAAAATAACGTTCGTGACTGAAAATTGAAGAGGCACGAGGTCTGAGTACATAAGAATGTTTTCAGAAACGGCGTGGAACGTGTGCAGCAGTGCAGCGTGGTGATGCAGCTTTGCCATACTCCACAGCCGGACGATGGGTTAAAGCGTTCACATGGGGCAGAGATGTTATGAAGGATAACACGACAGGATACAGGGCGACCTCGTACGCCTCTGGCAGTGGGAGATTCTGGAACATGCACCTTACTCACCCCATATGAGTCCCTGTGATGATTATCTCTTCAGCACAATGAAAGAGCCACTGCGAGGAACTCGGTGCAATACCAGAGAAGAAATCTTTCATTCTGTTTGGCGGCCAATCTGCGACATCAACAGAAATAGACGCGCAGATAGTGAACGACGCTTTCCTAACATTTGGCAAAAAGTCATTCATAACGGAGGTGATTCTATCGGAGATGTCTAAAGTACTTTTGTCATTGTGTGTGTGTGTGTGTGTGTGTATTTCTGTCAATAAAGTCATTTCAGAGGAAAAAGTCTCATTACGTTTTATGCAACCCTTGTATTTACTTTGTTTGCGGGTGTCCCTCACTGAGTCTAAAATCGTTCCAGCAGCGTCTTCCCTCCGCGCAGCCAGCGACAGGCCGCAGGCCACAGGCCGCGCCCGCACGCTCGCCGAACACCACGGCTGCTCGAATTAGTGCAGGGGAGAAGTCGCGTCGGCCTTTTTATATTTTTAAGAGTTCCGGTTTATATCTGGCCCGAAGATTAATAGCGCAATTTTGTCGGGGGTTTGAGATGTTGAAAAAGTTGCCACATAAAACATTAATTTATTATTCTACTTAGTAACAGTTTGGACAAGTTTTTATGCATTTAAAATTCATACTGTTTCTAAAGAGTTTAAGTCATAAAATATGCAGCGTACGACAGCCGTCGTGGCTGGGCCCGCCCCGCCACTGTTTACACGAGGAAGCGGGGATTTCCCGCTGAGCAGGGGGGGGCGGGGGAGAGGGGGCGGGGGGTCACCCGGAGAGGGGCAGAGTCGTGGGAAGAATCGAAGGGCGTGCAGTCCGTGTTGCTCCTTCGCGGGGAGGGGGGGGGGCGGGGTCCCGTGGACGGGGTGGTATCAAAACTTTCCGCGCCGCCTTTGTAATTTAAAGGCGAAATCTCCTAAGCGGCGGCGGAAGGAAGGAGCCCCAGGCGGAGACAGCAAGAGAGGCTTTCGATAACAAGCGAAACAGAGCACCAGACGTCAGAGGTGGGCCGGCGAAGGCTCTGCTGGTAGGATGAGACCGGGGAAGTGGCTCAGGGCCTCTGACCGGGAGGCCCTAGGTTACGATCCCGCCGGTGGCAAGATTTTCGACCCTAGCTGCTCAGCTAGGGCGGATTCAGGCGCTCTCTGGGGGAGAATTTTTGCAGCTGCCTGCTCTGATTGCTATTTTTTCTTGGTTCTCAGGAATTATAGATTTCGTTCCTCGCACTAGTCTAATCACCAGAAGGGAAGAGATAACAAGAAAGGATCGAGAAAGGTATATCGTGTACAAACTGCTCTGTCCCCAAAAGGGTACAAAGGCCATACACTGCCTTATGAAGAGATGTCTCATGAGTCTATCAGCAGCAACGAAAAATATCCAAAACCATCACTAGTGCCATCTTTCTTTCCCTTTTAGACTTATAACACAACCGGAATGTGGAGCCTCCGCATCCACAGAAAGACGATACGCGACCGTGCTTTCATGTTGTCTATGCTTGCAGTTGTGTTTTCGACTTGACGGAGATCGATGCCCGGAGGGGGAAAGGGAGAATAATGACGAAAAAGGCAGAAAAGACACAATTGAGTCAGAATCCCCAAAAAGGCATCAGAAGCTAAAATAGCGCAAAAAAGGCGAAATGAAAATGACTGAAACTTCTCCAGAAGTACAATGAAGTGATTCCTGTCGTGAAAGGGCGACGACGACGCGGGCGCGCCGGGGAGAAGCCTGAAGTGCAGGAATGGAATGCGAAGCGGAGAGAGAGGAAGCTGCCTACGCGCTGACCCTGCTGGCAAAAGGCCTAGTACTTCCAGAGGGCTAAGGCAGCCCAGTGGGGATGTGGCCGTGCAAGGGCCCTGCAACGAAGGTCTGTTTGCAGCTCCAAAGGGCGAAAGGGAGCGCTAGCTCGAGAACAAAGCGCCAACCCTCATTCGACCTCGCTGAAGAGAAACACGCTGCCATCTTGACATATTTTATAATAATTACCTCGGTGGGAAATGCAAACGTCTTTGCTGTATTATTTATATAGATAGTTTTTAAAATATCGAGTGAATGGAATCTGCACTTGTGAAATATCTACATCACTCTCAGTTTACCGACACCTCTACTTTGTCATTTCCGGAAAAATCCTCCTAGAGAAAAAGTACTTTTTATTTGTAATCGAATTAACGACCGAAAGGTAAAAGGACACAATTTAGGAAATAATAATAACCCAAGTAAAGAATTATTTTCAAAATCACATACATTTGGACCTAATCGATGGGTCAATACTCATTACAGAAAATCCTAAAAATAGTTTAGAAGCTAGTGTTGTTCATTGATAAATGGGTAGAAACACTGATGGAAAGTCGGACAGGCAGGCAGACAGGTGGGTAAAGAGACGGACGGACACACGGTCGGACGCCCAGACAGTCGGAGGCCCAGACAGTCGGACGCCCAGACGGACAGACTGTCGGACAGACAGACGGTCGGACAGACGGACGCACAGACGGACGGACAGAGAGACGGACGGACAGAGAGACGGACGGACAGAGAGACGGACGGACAGAGAGACGGACGGACAGAGAGACGGACGGACAGAGAGACGGACGGACAGAGAGACGGACGGACAGAGAGACGGACGCACAGAGAGACGGACGCACAGACGGACGGACAGACCGACGGACAAAATGACAGACGGACGGACAGACAGACAGACAGACAGACTGACGGACGGACGGACGTTCTGAAAAAACTTTTTTGTTTCATGGGATTCTAAAACATGCACTTTCCATGAAATCGCAAAATCGATTTTCGGCAACATTACGGAACTTTCTCTACTCGTATACTACGAATATTACTCTGTATATATGTACGTATACGATAAAATAAAATAAAAATATTTTTTCAAAATGTATTCGAAACATTTTCACGGGTATAGAGCAAAATGTACTGTACAAGAATACATAATCGCCATTTTGCTGTTTTCTGTTGTTTATTAAAAAGTGCACAAATGAGTTTTTGAAATTCTTTTGCGTCGTTAATTACATTAATGTTACAACAATTTACATTAATGTTTTGCGTCGTTAATATGATCGGCAATTTTTACTCATTTATATTTGTCAGTACGAGTGCTTGAAATGTCTTGTAAAGTAACTTTTTTGTGAAAATAAATTCAAATTCCGCTGTTTTAGGAATTCTGAAACAAGATTTCCTGCCCAAAGAGAACCTGAGAAAAACCTAAAAAGTAAAGTATCTTTGGGTGGTAATAGCTGGGAAGATGTTGGGGTGTAACCGAACAACTTGCAAAGACCCTTGACATTTCACTAGTATGATAAACTCTGAACCTTTTAGTACTGGGCTCTTTGTCAATGATATTTCAATTATTTCGTCCATAATTATGGTGATTGTGTTTTGTGTCTTTGTTCTTGAGATGAGTTCACATCATGAGTACACGGTTTCACCAGTGTAGATTCTCTGAAACTCTCAAAAAATGTGTTTTTCTAATTTGATTTTTTTAGAACATACCGAAGGGATTTGCCTCAGTCAATGTCAATCCGTTTGCCTCATTGAAATGTATTAAATGAAGTATTGATCATCGATGTGCATGCCAAAATAACTCAAAACACGTCTTGTCCTGTTCTTGGCTCGACACGGGCCGCTACGGGCCTTGGTTCGTCGGGTTAGCACGAAGTGGGCTTCCCTTCACCGTATATAATGATCTTAACCTTAGGGTGAGCTTTCGCATCGTCACACAGCAGTAGATACTGGGACATTTCTACGGAAAGCGACACAGTTATAATCTGCCTCGGCGGGGAGTCGAACCCGAGGCCCCATCATGGAAAGCGAGCGCGCTGATCAGTGAGTTACCTGAGGTGCCAACACACGTACTAGTTGCCTAAAAACTGAGGAGCACGGGTTTGCATTCCATCCAGAAGATGACGAGAAATTTCCCCAAACAAGTCTTCACTTCTCTACCAGGAGGCTGAGTCGCGTCAAATGCCATGTCACTTGTCACGTCTGGATCGCATTCATCGCATGACGTCATCTAATCATGAGCGACGGACGTACGCACTGAGGTTATTGTAATGTCATTAGGTTGGCCTCTTTTCTTTGCCGTAGTCGGCGTATTTCTGTTTCGGGGCCGTATTTGTGGTCACTGAAAGTAATGGTTTTTGATGTTGAGTGGGTTTGTGGCCTTCTCCGCCCCAACCTCCAATCTGTAGACCCGAGGTTTGTGTTGGGAAGAAATGAAAAGAACTTACTGAAAATGATACAGAAAACATTGCTGACGTGAAGGTTGCTATAGTTAGAGATGTATTAAGGGAGGACTTAATTTATATTCGGTCACACTTCAACTGTATTTCCATAACCATCACAACGCTCGAACCAAATCACGTGCCACTTGTCATAAATATATATGTAATAGAAACTCTATTACTAAAGCTTAAATCTGCGCCAGGGAAACTGCGAAGGTTGTAGTAGAAACATTGAACTTGGTACTAGAAAAAAATCCGGGTTCTCGTACATTACATCATAATGCCAATATCATCTCTGGTAAAACGCAGAGTAAATAGTCAGGCATTGAAGGAACATTGTCGCTGGAAGAAGTAGCAAACTTTAAACATGTGCCAGTGACATCTGTAGTAGCTGACCGTTGTTTTTCCCAGTACAAATAAATTTTGTGAAGCAACAGGGAATAATTTCTGTTTTCAAACCTTAAAATTATGACTGTTATACATTGTAAAGGAAAAAATTAAGTGACCAGCAACAGTTTCGGACCATTATTCAGGTGAGTTTTGTCATAATTTGCATTGTTTTGTTAGACTATATTTAAATTAGATTTTCTTTGATAAATATAACGGAGAAAAGAACAAATAATGATAATTTCATATTTTTATGAGATATTGTGTAGTACATATTTTCTGAACTGTTAATGCACTTATCAATGTTTCATCCAAATCTCACAATTACATACATATTTGAGAATTTTTAATGCATAACTATCCAAATCCTACTGATAATCTAGTCGCCTTGGTTCAGGAGGAATCCTGCATATCCACAGACCGTTCCATTATTCACCACTTAGCGGACCCACGCAGTAGCAGAGCCTTGCCCTGGGTACTAAATGAGGAAGAATATTTTTTTAAGAACTGGAGTAATTCATTGCTGGATGTGCTGGAACTGGGTTGCTTGTACATTGCGCTGGATTCCAAATCTCTTGTTGGCTTCCTAACAAGAAATTGGCTCAATCGTGTCAAGCACGTCGAAGAAAAGTTGTGAAATACATTAACATTCTGTGTCCGTTTGCTTTAAATATCCAACCTGGAACCGTCTGAACAGAAACTGCGTCGAGAACGTTTCAGAAAGCTCGAAAAATGTACAGGATACAGGATTTTTTTTTTTGTATTTTACAAACAAAACATCATAACGGACGTTTCCTAAAAATTCCGCTCAACTTGAGCCAAGTTTTCGCCACGTGTCTGCACCCCTCTCTTTCACCACTTTCCCGCCCGCAACCCCCTTTCTTCGAGGAACATTGTGCTCTAAGTTGGAGCCTGGCGAGGCAGAGTTAGGTTAATTCTCAGGCGCCGACAAGCCGCTTAGTCAAAGTCTTACAAAAGGGCGCCTCTCGACTTTATCATTAACCTGCGCTTCGTCTAATCCCGCGCTGGCTGCTTTTGGGAAAGGTGGGGAGGGGAGGAGAGGAAGGCGCGGAGGAAAGGTTGGGGAAGAGAGGGAGGGAATGGGGGCAGAGGACGCAACCTCCTGCGGTCGCGTTTCGGCGTGAACGAGCGAGACCTTCAGCCGCCGCTCCCCCTTCCTTCTCTTCACGGCTTCAGCCGCTCCTCCCCCTCCCTTCTCTTCACGGTTTCAGCCGCTCCTCCCCTCCCTTCTCTTCACGGCTTCAGCCGCTCCTCCCCCTCTCTTCTCTTCACGGCTTCAGCCGCTCCTCCCCCTCCCTTCTCTTCACGGTTTCAGCCGCTCCTCCCCTCCCTTCTCTTCACGGCTTCAGCCGCTCCTCCCCCTCTCTTCTCTTCACGGCTTCAGCCGCTCCTCCCCCTCCCTTCTCTTCACGGTTTCAGCCGCTCCTCCCCTCCCTTCTCTTCACGGCTTCAGCCGCTCCTCCCCTCCCTTCTCTTCACGGCTTCAGCCGCTCCTCCCCTCCCTTCTCTTCACGGCTTCAGCCGCTCCTCCCCTCCCTTCTCTTCACGGCTTCAGCCGCTCCTCCCCTCCCTTCTCTTCACGGCTTCAGCAGCTCCTCCCCTCCCTTCTCTTCACGGCTTCAGCCGCTCCTCCCCTCCCTTCTCTTCACGGCTTCAGCCGCTCCTCCCCTCCCTTCTCTTCACGGCTTCAGCCGCTCCTCCCCTCCCTTCTCTTCACGGCTTCAGCCGCTCCTCCCCTCCCTTCTCTTCACGGCTTCAGCCGCTCCTCCCCTCCCTTCTCTTCACGGCTTCAGCCGCTCCTCCCCTCCCTTCTCTTCACGGCTTCAGCCGTTCCTCCCCTTCTTTTCTCTTCACGGCAAATAATCAAAACTATGCGGTACTAAAAGGTGTAACTGGTGTTCGAAAGTTCAACCGTTGTGTTATACTTGCGAAAAACACGTATAAAAATTTAACATTAAAATAGGTAATGTTACGGGAATGGGTATCATGTGTTTCCTATATGTTAATTTCGCTATTTGTGTATCGGTATTGATGTATCGTTTCTCAAATTTGCTGAAGTAAAATTATATTTCGTACACTTAAAGATACAGCCATTGTTATTATTTTGACATTTTTGAGTTAATTAAAAATAATTAGTTATGTTTTCATTTTAACTATAGCCCAAATTTTTCATCATTTTTTGAAAAAAAAACAACATTTTTTTAATATTATTTTCTCTCTGCCGTTACCGCGGTATAGAGAATGTTATGTAAAGCTGCGCGGAAAACTGTTATTTTTCCGCGGAAAGAGTCTTATTACATCGCCGTGGTAACGAAAAAATGGATAATTCCAGTTGCGAAATGTAGAAAAAAAATATTCTAACACGTGGTGTAGCCAGAATCCATTTTTCTCGAGTCCTTCACACCGCAAAATCGCATGGCAGCAAAACGTCTGTGCATCCATCCGTCAAGAACAGCTTCTAGCGGCCAAACTGTTCGGCCGATTTTCTCCAAAATTAATATTTCATAACCGAAGTGACTGATGTCGAGGTCTCTTGAATTTGAAACCAATATTTTAATTTTGAGGGTACTTTACATTAAGCCCCCGGAACATTTTCCAAATTAAAAAATGACCAACGTTTTTGATTAATTTTTGCCGGTAACCGTAATAGATGCTTAACAAAAATGTGCAGATCTCATGTTCATGGAGAACTTAATTTTTGAAAATTGCCAAACTTCGTTTTCGGAGTCTTTCTACAACTATAATATTTACGATAGAGAGTTTGCCCTAAATGAATTCTATTCCCTAAAGACATATTTTGAAATAAGGTCATTTACAATTTTTCGAAAATTTCTGCACTTTCCGCGTAATTTTGCGTGAAAATAGGACACGAAAATACCTGATGTACTAGCACCACTAGTTTTGTTTCGCGTGTTAGATCCGTAGAAAAAGACTTAATAAAACTGTAACATTACCATTAATTATGCTGACAAAGACCCTTTGGCAGAAACGATCTTCTCTAAAACCGCAATTTTGTGCTATTATTGTGCTTTTTAAATATTGTCTATTTTCCTTCCTACGTTTCAAACGTTTAGTGGCTTTCCTGGTGTAATGTAAGCTTGCAAAGCCACTTCAGCAAAAGAAATTTTCATTATATCCAAAATATTGTGGTAGTTTTGTGTTTTCTAAATACAGTAAGAATCAAAATTTTACGTTCACCAGGGTTGTTTTTTTTTCTTCGGAAATTGAAAAGAACGTCTTTTCACTGTGAGGACCCGGCGCATTACCAAAGCGTAAAATAAGCTTTCTTAAAGTAAAAATATCCAGAAATTGTGTTCCCCTTGCGCAACAATGACCACAAGACATTGCACTAAACAACTTAAGTGTTTTCGAATTTCTTCACTTCTTACATTATCCTCAATGAATCCATTTTTACATTCCCGTATACCTGTGTATATACGAAGTAATGTGTTATGTAATGCTTCGGAAAATCGATTTCAAGATTTCAACGGAAATACACGTTTTGGTATCCCATGATACCGAAAAAGTGTTATTATTTCAAAACGTCCGTCTGGCTGGCCGTCTGGTGTCTGTGAACGCGACTAGCGCCTAAACCATGAGTAAGAATGTTTCCAAGTTGAAGAAATCCGCGTCAATCTGTCTTGAGTCGAATCTTGGAGATTTTGAAAAAAAGTCTTTAAAATTGGGAGGTACTTTAAATGAAGCCCCCCGGACATTATCAAAATTTTCTCAAAAGTGGCTCCTAAGTTTTTCTCTAAATTTCTTGTAAGAATAGAGGAACATAGACTTATAAAGGTGGCATAGATCCGATTTTCATGGTTAACTCTGAATTTTCAAAAGTGTAAAATTGTGTTTTTTCGGTGTCTTCCTACAACTTCTAAATGGAAGAAAGAGATTTTCTCCTTCAAAAATGTGTTCTCCATTGTACGTTCTTTCATTAGGGTCATGTAATTTTTTTTTTGAAAATTTCAGTAGTTTTCGTGCAATACTGCGGGCGATATGTGAAGTTAAACAAAATTACAAATGCATATTTTCTGAAAAATTGCTCCAATTTTTCCTTTAAACTGTAGGTAAGGATAGTTCTAAATGTTAGTTTTAAAATGACATAAACGCCATATTGCTCTATTCTTTTGTTTTCTCAAAAATTACAAAAATGTTATTTTATTGACTTGCCTCTCTTATTTAATATATGATTAATAGTTAATGTTTATAGTAGAGACAATTTGTTCACATTATGAGTGCATGTGCATTAAATAATGTCATATAGAGTTTCTCGAAATCTCTTGTGTTTTCTGTGTAAACAAGCTCAAAACTTCATTTTCTCGAAAATGGTTCCAAATTTTTTTTTCAAACATTTCGAACGGATAGAGTGGTAATTGCACTCTTTGATATAAGTAAATTTAATTTCGGTGTATGTTTTTATTTTTTCAAAAATTACACAAATGTAATTTGTTTGAAAGATCTCTCACGCCGTTGATATTACCTGTGTTCTGAGCGCGGTGTGTTGATCTGAGCGTGCTGTGTGCTGAGCGTGTTGTGTGCTGTATGCTGAGCGTGCTATGTTCTGAGTGTGTTGTGTGCTCGTGTTCCTCCAAGAGGCGCTGTTGGGCAGACGAAGTGTGCTGTGAGCTGAGTGTGCCTTGAGCTGTGTGCTGAGCGTGCTGTGTGCTGAGCGTGTTGAGTGCTGTGTGCTGAGCATGTTGTGTGCTGTGAGCTGAGCGTGCCGTGTGCTGTGTGTGCCGTGAGCTGTGTGCTGAGCGTGCTGTGTGCTGAGCGTGTTGTGTGCCGTGTGCTGAGCGTGTTGTGTGCTGAGCGTGTTGTGTGCTGAGCGTGCCGTGTGCTGAACGTGTTGTGTGTTGTGTGCTGAGCGTGTGGTGTGCTGTGTGCTGAGCGTGCCGTGTGCTGAGTGTGGCGTGAGCTGTGTGCTGAGCGTGTTGTGTGCTGTGTGCTGAGCGTGTTGTGTGCTGTGTGCTGTGCGTGTTGTGTGATGTGTGCTGAGCGTGTTGTGTGCTGAGCGTGCCGTGTGGCGTGTTGCAGCGCGAGGCCCTGCAGCGGGATGCGGAGCGCGAGCGCCGCCTGCGGCTGGACGCCGAACTGTGTGCTGAGCGTGTTGTGTGCCGTGTGCTGAGCGTGTTGTGTGCTGATCGTGTTGTGTGCTGTGCGTGTTGTGTGCTGTGCGTGTTGTGTGCTGTGTGCTGAGCGTGCCGTGTGCCGTGTGCTGAGCGTGTTGTGTGCTGTGTGCTGAGCGTGTTGTGTGCTGTGTGCTGTGCGTGTTGTGTGCTGTGTGCTGAGCGTGCCGTGTGCCGTGTGCTGAGCGTGTTGTGTGCTGTGTGCTGAGCGTGTTGTGTGCTGTGTGCTGTGCGTGTTGTGTGATGTGTGCTGAGCGTGTTGTGTGCTGAGCGTGCCGTGTGGCGTGTTGCAGCGCGAGGCCCTGCAGCGGGATGCGGAGCGCGAGCGCCGCCTGCGGCTGGACGCCGAACTGCGCCTTCGCGACTGCTCCGCGGAGGCCGAGCGCTGCCGGGGGCGCCTCTCCTCGCTGCAGCGCGAGGTCCACAGGTGAGCGAAGGCGGCGCCCGTCACACGACGCAGAACGAGCGCCGAAAGCTTCCCCCGCCCCCTTCCCCTCAATCCGCGTATGTTCACTGTGTGATTAGCCAGTGAAATGTACGTAAGGCTGTGCACGTACCAATTTGCCGTATATGTAACACTGCGTCCAATAGACTACGCATTTGTAGTTATGGCAATGATAGTTTCCGTGCTTTAGTATCTAATGTTGTAAATAATAAGTACAAAATCCTTGTGTTTACGTATTTAAATTTTGTTTGGAGCATTTAGGTATCATGATGGCTTCTGTAGGTATATTTTCGATGGAACAGCTATGGAAATATCCAGTGCATATTCTAAAATATTGTTGTATACATGTTACAAATTCTGGTTATGCTTTTTGTTTGCTGATGCGTACAGCTAGCATAATAGCCCCATAGATAATTTTTTGATCGTATTAATGGTTTATAGGACAAGAAAATAAGGTTCTTATCAGCTCCCGAATTGTAAGAAATTGATTTCGGAATTTTAAATATTTTCTTACAATAATCAACTATGTGTTGTAAATGTTTCTTCCAAGATGGAGTAGAATGATGGAGTTGTCAAATTTGATACTGCACTTGTTAAACTTAAGTCAGGAAACTCTGGTTTCATTATATTTTGAGAATAAAATGCCCACACTTTCCTGACAATGAGCAGAGAACATGAAACCGGAACGGGTTTAAGAGACCATCCATTTTCCTTAAGGTATAGGGCATTAATTGTACTCCTGAATCTATATTTCGTTCTTTGGTGATTAAAGTTGATGTCATCAGAATACTTTCCAACTGTGACAGCGGATCAGAACGTCAGCAAAGCAGTCAGTCAGCAAATTGTTGGCTAACTCGTTGGCAATAGCATCAGGATAGGTAATGTACTGCTTATCTGCAGACTGCTCGAGGTTAATTTGATTTAATATTTTTCACCTTTTATTGCATTAATGTTGTCCATGATTCTTTGATGTAATTATCTTTAGTAATATTGCTCACGAAATTGAATATGCGTGCTCCGTGCGCTTTGCAATTTAGTTTCGTTACGTACTTGCGTTCCAGTGCCCACAGGCCTGTGAACACAGAGCCAAGGGGGCCCTTAAAAGTTTGCGAGGTACCCCGTACACCACCATAATAAATAATTATATTTCCGTAAATATGATTCCTCTTTTTCAGCTCCTTTTCCTCTTTTAAAACTGGTATTTTGGCGAATTCATATCGGAAATTTCGGAAATTTTCAAATCATCTAGCAACTCTGTAAAATATTCAACATAAATCAATGTATATGTTAATTGCATTATTAACTTAGTTTCAATATCCGTGTAGTTCAAGGACGTTTGATTAAAATTAAACTAGACTCACTGAGAGCGTCGCGAAATAAATTGGAAGCTGCCAATGTAGTGGAAACGTGCATAACCTCGTAGATTGATTGATTGTTTGTTAGTGATTCCAGGAAGGTCAATTACTAAGGTCATTAGTCTCGTAAGTTTGCTCGTGTGATGTGGTGGTGGTAATGGTGCCCCGCTGTCTGGCGAGATCCAGGGCCGCCCTATCGTCGGCTAGCGGAGTTTTCCTCAACCAGATATCTCCAGCGGGCACCGCCCCAGCCGCGACAAGCTCTAAGCTCCCGACAGGTCTCCCAACGTGCATAGTAGTGTATGTGTGTGTGTTTAAAGGGTTAGTTTACAATAAGTAATGAGGAGGGACGATCGCGCGCGGTCCGTGTCCCGTTTGCTAGGGTACTGCTCCGGCGTTCGCCTGGTGTTGATCGGAGAAACCACGGAAAATTACCGATTAGAGCAGCCGGCCTCTGGAATTTCAAACTCGCGCGCAAAGCATCCACTGCCATGGCGGCCGCGGCGTCTTTCGACGTATCCTGTGGCCTGAAATGTCTGTCCATAGAATTGTAAGGGGGTCGGTGTAGTTTGCTTTATTTACTAGAAAATATGGTAATTTAAAGAGACATATTTAAAGGAAAGGGGGCCTAGAAAAGACCTAAAATGTATTTCCCCCTCTTGTTTTAAACCAACGCATGTGCATAAGAAACAATATTACATGTGCATAACAAAATAGTAATAAATTATGTGTTAGTTTCGTTTCTAGAGTCATCCGTGAGTTTAACTTATGTTTCACTAAATTGCTCCTGTCATTTCTGTCGAGTTGTAGATCAAATCTAACATTTATATGTTGGGTCAAGCTAGCTCACACCGTTTTTCTTTTTCTTCACCTAAATACATCGTAAATAATATCAATTTTTTCTGTTTATTATCAATAAATTATAATTTAATAAATTTAATTAATCAATTATATAACAACCTAATAACTATTAGGTAGTTTTTGTCCATTTGCCCATAATATATAACTTATGGGTATACTGCGGCCCGTCAAGCGAACTCTACTATTTTTCTCTACGAAAATACGTGGCAATAAATTCCAAATTGTGCCATTTAATTCGGATTAATTATTTTTATTGTATGATTCGTGTGCTGACGTGATGGTTCCAAATTGTCACAGCTACCGAACCCGCGCCTTCCCCTGTGAGGAAAGACAGGGGCAGCATTTCGTTCCGTTAGTCATGACGGTATCACGGGTTGCCTATCCTCGCAGCCAGGGGCGCCGTCGGCCTCGCTACCCGCCAGCTCGCTGAAATGATATTTTCCCAAATAACTGCTCCTTTGTAAACGAAACATCGCAAATAGCAACGGTTTCCCCAGTGCGATGTTTTACTTTTCTATCAAATCCGTAAGTGAGTTGGAGAGCCGTCTGCCGTCAGTCGTGGGGAGAGGACCTGCGTTTGGGAGCTCTGCGGATGAGCCAAATGGGCTGCTGCGTGGCTGCCTCTGCGCCTGGGCGGCTCCGCTGCCACTCCTCCGCACCGCATCCCATCTCAGGCTGTGGTTTCTTGGAAGAGAATTACTTACAGGGGGTAGAATTTGAAATTGTTTCATACATTGCAAAAGTATGTTGAAAGCAGTAGCACTCTAAACCCTATTTTACACGGTCATTTTTCCATCCTTTTATTTCATTTTCCTGAACACGGAAAAGAACGGAAAAGGGACGTTCATTGCTAAGCGATATGTTTCGATGCTAAAACTGAATGTACGTGATTCTAGCGTTTTACACGGTCATTTTGGTCTGTACATAATCGTGATGTAAATACCTTCTCCGGACGCAACAGAAAGCGCTGAAAAAAAAAATTCGAACATCGCAACTATGGTACCAAATTAAGTTACGTTGTATTAGGACTGAGATGAAACACGACGACACAATTAGAACACAGTACATTTACACAGAACCTTAATTTATTTCTCTCTACATACTTCACAATACAATTCAACACTTCAAAACTCTCAAGAAATTGTACAAAAGGAACAAATTGCACAACCAAGCATAACAAACCAGAGAGTGTTCGGAAAAGTGACACCAGGAACGCGATAGTGAAACTGGATGAAATCTGCACCGAAAAAGTAAGCATGCGTCATTTTTTCGTGCAAATTTTCATTGTCTGGTCCGTCACTTTTCTGTACTGGTGAAAAATGATGAAAAATGATCGTGTTAAACAGGCTTAACAGAGAATGACCAAAAATTCAGTTTGTGAGAATACAACCCTTGGCGTACTTCTCCCAATATTAGGAGGCAATTCGCACGAAAAAAATGCTACAAGATATAATCAACTCTAATTCATACATTACTGCTGAAAGGAATCAGAGCTGAAACGAAATACGTAGTTTCTTACGAGTTGAATGTTTGTGAACTTAAGCAGCACGTAAATAATATCGTTTGCCAGTCGTATTTCTGTAAGCTCCTTATTCACGAGTTTTGTTGCCTGTTGTCGAATTTTCGTGCCGTTACTATCTGTATAAAAAGTCCCTCGTCCCAGTGTGGCGTCGAGCAGCGCCACTCCAGGAATAATTTGTGTTTCTCCTCGCCGGGTACGTAACGTACATCATGTAACGGTAAAGACTCATTCACAATACAAACATAAACGTATACATGGCGTTAACATAAAATTTAGGACTACATCTATAAGCGACTCATTCATAATGCGTTCGCATCAGCATAACACGTATGGTGTTAACTTAAAACCTTGCAAGCTTCAAGCTTCTGTGCTTATGCTTTAAAAAATAAGGAACGAGACAATCACAGTAAGTTAATTCAAAATGAAGTATCGAAATAGGATCGAAGTCGATAGATCGAGCAAAAGACTTGTTTTCCGAATTGTGTTGTTGACTTTCGGCGGTTTTGTTCTTTGTTTTTTAGCGTACGATCTTTTAACTTTCCCGTATATGTACATGTTTAGGGTATAATATACGTAGTATAGGGAAAGTTATATGATGCTGCGGAAAATCGATTTCGAAGTTTCAACGGAAATAGACGTTGTGGGTTTCCCTGATACCGAAAAAGTGATTATTTTGAAAACGCCCGTCCGTTCGTCTGTCCGTCCGTCTGTGAACATTACTAGCGTCTAAACCATACGTAGGATTTTTTCCACATTGAAGAAACCCCTGCCATCTGGCTCCAGTAGAAACTTTGAGATTTTAACATTGTTCAAAATTCAGTAAAAAGGTAACACCCTTCACGCGAAAATTATAGAACAATTCGTCTAATATCTCAAGTTACCAAAATTCTCATCACAGTAATCAAAACCCGAATAAAAGGTAAAACTGATCATAATTTGGAGGAAGATCAGTTCGGATTTAGGTCATGAAGAGGTGCGAGAGAAGCTATGCAAGCGCATGCGCGCCTTAGAGCTGTTAGAAAGATGATGAATCTTAGTTTTCACAGAACCATCCAAAGTACGTGTTCTCGGGATGAAGTTATTCGATTCATAAGAGAAAAAAAACTTATGCATGTTCTACAAATTTCACTGTCGAGAAAATGTGATTGTTATTTGCTGAGAGGTGGAGTTGCCTGAGGAGTAAATTATTTTTTTTCTTACTACTGATCACTTGACCCAAGAGTGAAATAATCGCAGGTAATATAACGAATCCTTTGAAATTGTCGATAGATCGTCTCCTCGCGAGCCGCGGAGGGGATTTATTTGATAATTTGCAAACCGCGAGTGGTATTTATTACAACTATTTCACAAATGAAATTATATCCAACAGAGTTCCAAAATGCGGTAAATATTGAAAATAGCTGAACGGTAAGTTAAAATCAAAGAAGAATGTTATATTACATACGCGGTTTTGGACATCGATATAGCAATCTATGTACACCGCTTCCTAAAATTAAAATAGATGAGTCACAGTGTATGATTGGTTAGTAAGAATAGAATGAGCGGTAAGAAAAATCAGATCGCAAAAGGCGATAAACATTTGAACCGCCCTGATTGGGGTACCGTTGTGTATGCATAGTTAAACATTATTGATTTTAATTTCCCAAGTAGAATAGTCGTTCTAATGTTGTGTTATTTTCCTTCCTGTGTACTCCTGCAAAGTGAATTGGTAGTACATTCATTTTCAGAATGTCGGTATTTCTTAATCATATTTTCACATTTCATAGTTTCATTGCCAGCAGAGTGGGCAGTTCATGAAGTGTGATGATTTAACTATTGTATGCAGCTCACTGGCCGCTCTTTCTATATGACTTGATTCGCTTGGGAGCAAAATTCAATTTTTGGAAAGAGGCCGAGTGCAATATTTTTACTACGAAACGTATCATACGTTACACTCATTGTGTGTAACAGCTGTGAGGGCGATGGAGTTGTAATAGATACGTCAATTATATTATAAGTATTTCTGAATCTCTCTCGTCCTTTTGAAAATGCGGAATTCCTGTATTTCGTGGATGTTGAAAACTTTTTGTGACAATAGTGTCTGCATTATTTTTTATGTTAATACATTTTATTGCTTGATTTTTAGTCATCTTATACTTCTTAAAACTAAATTATTTTATTATGAGAATTCTGATGCGGTATTGTTGACGTAATTGCGTGAAGAACTAATGGAGTCATATCCGTCAACTATTCAAAGACAGTCTTTGGACTTTTTCCACACCCAGCGACACTGACGATGACGACAAAGCTGTCGAAAGCCGGCTGTACAAAAATATATTAAGTTGACGGAGGTGATTTCCATTATTTCTTCCTAAACTATTTTATCTTAAATAGCTGTGTTCTTGTCTCAAACTCCTTCAATATTATTGCATTTTTCTACAATTTTAATTCACGTGCAATAAACCACTTAAATTTATATTCACAAACAAGAGTTAACTAATAAGTTTTGTAGTTCTCTAAAAAAAATCTGCGTAACGATTTTCCCAATTTAATTATGCAAATTTTACACGTAAAATAATAAACAGTCATTTACCTAACTTTGTGTGCAATACGAAGAGAAATGTTTAGTTCATACAATTAATCATGTAGTAGATTCAACTAAACGGTTTTGAACATTTTGGAAGAACCAAGTGCTTAGTCACGTTCACGAAACTGCTGTTTAGTTAAACACACTACTGCACGTAGATTAACGCTCAGTAAACAGGTCGTACCCCGGGAACAATGGCATCTCGTGGAGATAACTAAACGATTCGTTGCGTTGAATAATATTTACTAACCATATTGCACTAAACGGATAGTTGCTTTTCATATGATACCAAACACAGCTGAGTCAGCCTTAATAAGGAGAAAGGTGAAAGAGAATTATTTCTTTCTATCCCTTCAGGCAAGAAGCAACCGGGGTTCCGGAGCGGTCACCCTTCCAACTTCCTTAACCTGGGTTCCCTGACAGAACAGTCACGGACGCCATTTGCCGACCTATGGCAACCGGTATTTCTACCATTAGTTTAGAATATAACACAAATATTTAAAATCAGTAAAACTGAATACGCCAGTTATGTAGTGTATAATACTATATACAGCGTTGACTTCTCACAGCGGCTTCTCACATGGGCGCTATAACCATTCGACTTGGTCAGATTGCAGAGAACATGCGCTTACTGTTTACGTGCGCACTATTTAGTAAGTGACATGAAACGTACATCTCACCGATTACTCTTATCTACGAAACAATTTCAGTACCACAGTGACAGTTCTCTTTGTTCATTTACTTACGATTTTCTATTGCCTGATTTACTAAACGAAATGAAATCATGTTTAGTTAATCTTACCACACGAATAATTGTATTTACTATATGATCGCTTACTAGCCATGTTTAGCACATTTCTGCCTGTGAACGCTTTGCTAGAGTCGCCTTCCGCCCCGCTACAAAACTTCAGCTTCTGCCTCCAAGGCGGGGCGGGGCGGGGCGGGGCATAATCCCGGAGCCCGTGCGCCGAAAGAACAGAAGAAGCCGGAGAGGAGCGAGCTTAGCGCTAAGAAACAGCGGCCGCCCGCCGCTGCCTCGCCCGGGCGCCGCGGTCGCTCGCTGCACGCGAGGGGAGGGGATGAGGGGGAGGGGGCGGCACCGCTGGAGCAGAAGCGATAAAGAGGAGATAGCGCGCGCGAGGGGGCGCTGCAACGGGGCCTTGCCAGTGGCGGGGGCGGCGCGAGCGGAGGAGTGGGTGGAGACAGGTGCGCCGAGAAACAGAAGGCTGTCACCGTCGGGGACCCGGGAGCGGATCCAGCCAACCATTTGGGGGGCGGGGTGCCACCGTAGATTGCTGTTAAATAATAAACATATTTGTTAGTATTTGTATATTATATACGTACCGTACATATGGTACGACAATATTATTGTTTAAATAATTTCATAATTCGACCATAATTAAATATTTAAATCAATTTTGCCCAGTAAAGAAAGTTAAATGAAAACTCTAAACGTTTTGAGCGGGGAATGCCCTACCCCCCCCCCCCCACGTTCGTCAGTGGGTAGTCCTGGTGCTCAAGGGAGCGAATGCGAAGAGGAATATTTCTGTAATTACACTAATAGAAATCACCCGGCATTTCCCGGGCATTTGCCACTATCATCTCTTAGGCCCGGGGCGTACAGGGGCTGCCCGCGGCGCTAGAGGCGCTCTGCGCATGCGCACGTCCGCTGCTCTGTGAAGCGGTTTGGAAAAGGAGGCGTTAGGCGGGTCGTAGACCTGGGAAGTAGCTCAGAGCATCAACTGACGTCACCGCAGTGCCTCTGACCGGGAGGTCCTAGGCTTCCGTTACTGGCAGGATTTTCGTCTCTAGCTTGTCAGCTAGGTCGAATTCTGTCGCGGTCTGCGGGGCAATTCTAGCAGCAGGTTGCTCTGGTCAGTAATTATCCTTGGTTTCTCCGATCAACATCAGGCGAATGCCTCAGCAGTTCCCTAACAAGCGGACTACGAGCGATCATTCTTACTTCTTCCTTTGAATATCGTCACCCCTTACACACTTACACTAACGTGCACTACACACACACATGCCAGAAGACCAGTCGGGAGCCTAGACCTTGTCCCGACTGGGGCGGTGCCCCGCTGTTGGGAGATACCTGGTTGGGGAGAAGCCCGCTACCGGACGGTAGGTTGGCGCGGGTTCTCGCCAAACAGCGGGAGAGGACCACAGCCACATTCATTAACTTTAAAATTAGAAAATTACTTTCAATTAGCGTCAATCGGATGAATAAAGTCGTAAAGATTCATTTGCAAATACGACGAAGAGAAAATTATAAAATGCTGCGTTTCCCCAACCATTGAAGGTGCATTGAGCATCAAAACACGTGCTTTTCAACAATTCTTCCATAATATTCCAAAAAGAACAGAAAACATGCCAGTCGATTTGTCGTGACAAGAGGAATGCAACGAGATGTTGACCATACGAGTATGTACCGTATGTTACACAAAAAGTGTTGCTTAAAAAGTAAGAAATCATGGTTTAGAGAAATTTCTTATAATTTTTGGCTGCAGTCGCAAAAAGTTCCCCAGCAAGAGCACGAGACGCATCGAATGACGTCTTCTTTGTTTTATTGATTAGTGATTCGGGTCGCGTCAACTGCTGAGGTCATTAGTTCCATAAGTGTGGTAGTGTAGTGCATGTTAGTGTGTGTGGATAGGACAATCTGTATAGACTGATTAGACATTCTGTGCATAGTAAATTACTTCCTCTAACATGTTGTACGGGTCCATGTTTTTTGGGTCCGCGAAACCGAAAAATCGACGGCAAAACGTCTGTCTGTCCGTGTGTGAATAACTAGTGGCTAAACCGTTCAGCCTATTTTCTCCAAAACTGATATTTCACCATCTATCTGGATGGTGTCGCGGCTCCATGATTTTGAAACCGATATTTTAATTTTGAGGGTACTTTACTTGAAGCCCTTGGGACATCTTTTAAATTTTAAAAAAAATGGCCCAATTTTCACCACCCGACTCCAGGTCGAATCCTGACCGACTGAGTTTGCAAGCGAGGCAGGCACCTTGAATCTGAAAAAGTCCCGGTGGCTGCTGTAGAACAACCTCGCTAGGCGAGGGACTTGAATACAAATAGTAACATTGGTGACTACGAAGGAGAGAGGCATCTCTCTTTACTCCAAGTGCTTTCACGAACAGGCCGGGAAGGGCAATGCTTCCTTTTTCCTGCTTCGCATATGCAGCTTGTGGAATGCAAAGCATGGTGGCGCATTTTACCCTACGAAGCCATTCCTCACACCGGAAGGCCTAGGGCATCCTAACCTCTGAGAATCTCGAAGCATTTTGCGGGTTCCAAGTGTCCAAAGTTCCAAACGGCGGAATCGGCGCACCCGCAGCCGGAGGGGCCTCCTGTGGGACGCGGCGCCTCCGGGGACGCCGCAAGACGGATCGCCCCATTCCGACGCCGTCGCCGCTCTCGTCAGCCACGTGGCTGACGGGCCCGGCTCTGCTTTGGGAAAAGTTTCCGTGCGCCCCCCCCCCCCCCGAGAGCGGATTCACGCGCCGCCCCGCAGCGGAGGGTTTCTGCCGTTAGCGCTAGCACGTTAAAGGTGATGGTGTGACGGTTAGCGTACCGGACTGTCATACCCAAGCTCGCGGGTTCAAACCCGATCGAAGCCGTGGATTTTTAGGGCGACAAAATCCTTCGTACGCCTTCCTTCGGAGGGGAAGTAAAGCCGGCTGTCCCATGTTAGTAGATTTACTTGCATGTAAAAGATCCTCAAGCCAAAATGATGCCTATGAGCTAAATTCAAAATCGCCAGTTTCTCGCCCAAGAAATACCTTCTTTCTCTGCTAGATGAAAGGAGCGTAGCGAAATTTGCGTGGTCAGACGGAAGAGCTGGCCTTATGGCCCGAGTCTCGCCACGTAAAATAAGGCAAATTCAATTCAATTCAAAAAAGGTAGTAGGTCAGTCCGTGAATTAGAATGTTTGTACGAGAAGTTTTGGACGTCGGCCTGTGTTTTAAACTCCACATCCGGCTGGTCTCCATTCACAAACACTTTTATTTCAATCTTTTCTCTGATTTCTTGGTTACGTTTTAATTGCACGGCAAAGCAACATTAAAAAAACGATTTTTTCTCCAAATCCCGGGTAACAATATTCGGTTTGTTGGCCTTTATCGACCAATCAGTTTCGATTTGTTGGTCGTACAGTATTGTACACAGTCAACCAGATGTCACCGGTTTTCGTGAGTGTTCGTACCACTTGGAAAACGTACGTTTTTGGCACTTCGAGGGTGGTACAAATCTGCCAGTGGATGAAACTACGCAACCGATCGTGTCTTTTCAAATATTCAATTTTCGCTAGAATTGGAGAAGCGGAGACGATATGATCAATGGTTTCAACTTGTTTTTGGCAGATGCGGCATTCGTCATTTTTGGAAATTTTCAGAGCACATTTATCATAATTACTTGTTTTGAACTCCGGATCATGGGCAGCTATTACAAATGCTTCTGATTCTGGCATCATACTTCCTCTTTTAAACCACATAAATGATAGATCTTTATTGATCTGCCCCTTGTCAATTCTTTTTAGATATTTTCCGTAAAGTGGCGTGTCTCTCCACGACTTCTTTAACATTTTTGTTTTGTTGTTTTCCATAACGTGTTTAACATAACGTTGCTAAGTAGCAACACAAGTTGAGTGTCTGTGTTCTTCTGCGTGCTTTGCATAGTTTCCTCGCAATACTTCTTTCTTAATTTGCAATGCCTCTATTTCCCATTCTTCGGGCATATGTAATGAGCAGCCTCATATGTTGGTCATCGCGATGACTGTCTACACATCCCTACTACAGCACTGTTCCAGGAGGCTTTAATTTGTCTGAGGCCTCTTTCCCCTATCTACACAAAGTATTTTAGATTAGATTAGATTTATTAATAATTCTGCAATTAAGTGTGAGGACTTGGAGGCAGAATACACTAACTTAACATTACAGAACTTAACAACTATACAAACTCTACAAACGTTACAAATCTCATGAACATTTCACCGTGCAATCTTTCATAGAACTCCACTTCACCAAACTTCACTTCACTAAACTTCACTTCACCACACTTCACCGCACTGCGATACAGCGAGCTGTAATGTCTTTCTTACTCACTCGTTTCTCTCAGTGCATGTATGTGTACATCAGCTCGAAGGTGGGTGACATGTTGCTCAGCCCAGTCCACTATTCCAAAACTGTACTCGGTTACAGGAATTGCCAAACTACCTATTGCAGATATTTTATTTCGGGGGTTCAGAAGAAACTGCAAGACAAGTATCTCACTTCTGCAATACTATGTGTCACATCTGTCCTTCATTGTGTCCTTCGAGACAAAGGGAATGCGGGAAGGAAGGCGTGGTGTGAGAGGGGGGAGGGCGAGGCTGATGCTGAGGGAGGGTGAGAGAGAGAAAGGGAAGGCAATGATGAGAGGGAGGCCGATGGTGAGAGAGAGGGCGTGGGTAAGAGGGAGGGCGGGCGCGGGGTGAGGAGTGTGGGCGAGGGTGAGAGGAGGGAGAGGGAGGGTGAGGAGAGAGAGGGCGTGGGTGAGAGGGGGAGGGCGGGCGCGGGGTGAGAGGGAGGGAGGGTAAGGTGAGAGTGAGGGAGTGTGAGGAGAGAGGGCGAGGGTGAGGTGAGAGAGGGAGTGTGAGGAGAGAGGGAGTGTGAGGAGAGAGGGCGAGGGTGAGAGGGAGGGAGGGAGGGCGATGGTGAGAGGAGGAGATGGTGAGGGGGAGGTAGGGGGAGAGTGAGAGGGCAGGAGAGAATGCGTGGGAAAGGGAGGGGAGGGGAAGGGAGGGCGAGGGTGAGAGGGCAGGAGGGAGGGCGCTGGACAGAGAGAGAGAGGGGGAGGGAGGGCGAGGGGAGGGTGAGAGGGCAGGAGGGAGGGCGCCGGACAGAGAGAGAGAGGGAGGGAGGGTAAGAGGGAGGGAGGGCGTGGGCTGGCGTGGAAGCGAGCGCCTCCAGTCGCATGTGGCAGCGCCTAACAACGCGCGCCTTGTTACGGCGGATGAGCCGCGGAGGCCAAGGGTCGCCCGGCCGCCTCTCCCCCTCCCCTCCCCCGCCCCCGGCCCCAAGGGCTCCTGGTGCAGGCGAGGGGCGGCCGCGCCGGGAAGCTCAGCTGGCGGTTGCCTCTGGGCGAGAGGCGCTGGCGCGGGCGACTGGAAGGTGGTGCAAACAGCGCCGGCGGGAGAGGTTCGGCCCACGCGGAAATGCTTCAGGTGGAATTTTGACAAACATTTATTATCACAATCAAAATTGTGGACAAATTATTTTTGAAATCGACCTAAAACATTATTCAATATTCCCCCATCCGGTGGCCGGTATCGCTAAGGCACTAGTGCCGTAGCGAACTCGGACCGAAGGATCGCAGATTCGAGTCCCGCCTCGGACTGTTGGTTGTGTTGTGTTCATCCTTTCACCCCCTTTCATCATCATATCGTGTTATCCCCACAGTTACCATTACGTTTCAAGCGCATTAGTTGTCGCTAATGACCTAGAATTTGTTGCGACCTTAAATAGCAAAAACAAAATTCAATATTCAAACTTCGCGCGCGATGCGCAGTTGGGACCTCGCGCAACTTGTTAATGGCAAGCTGCCTGTGTCCCATGGTACACAAAAGAACCGATAATGGACCGGTTTATTCTTCGAGGGTTCCGAGGTAAACGAGGGAATGACAGAACTGATGAATCGTTTAGTCAAGCGCGAAAGAGAAGCATGCGAGTATATCGGACTTCGCCTCGAAAAATGCTAATGAAAATCCGAAAAGTTCAAAAAGTAGTACAAGTGATCTCTTCTCTTGCTGGCAAGTGAAAGTATATAGAAATACGTTATTAATGTGCTTATACAATTTATTAACATTATACAATAATGTTAATAAATTATACAATAATGTTAACATTATACATTAACATTATACAATAACATAACAATTATATAATTTACAAAAATTTCGAATAAACTACATATTTTATATCCTTATCATGTTTTTTTAAAGAAAGCTTAAATACAATAAAAATTATATGACCGCCCACCATGGTACAACCAAATAAAATTTATACGTTTCGCCGGCCTTGGTTGCGGCCACGAGTTGAATTTACGAAACTATCTGCACTCCTGCGAATATTTCACATATTTATGCCTTTTGGTATTAAAAGATAGGGATAGTTCCAGCCCTCAATTCAGCTTGGCTCTTCCACGACATAAACTATTCGGTTCACCGCTGTGTCTGCGAGCACAGAGAGTTGAGTGTGCGGTTCAACCAACCAAAGCGGCAGCGATGGTGTAACGGTCAGCTCTCAAGTTGGCAGGTACAAATCCGATCAAAGCCGTGGATTTTTAAGGGCGAACAAATCCTTCGTACGCCTTCCTTCGGAGGGGAAGTAAAGCCGACTGTCCAATGTTAGTAGATTTACTTGCATGTAAAAGATTCTCAAGCCTAAATGACGCCTCTGAGCTAAATTCAAATCACCGGTTTATCTCCCAAGAAATACCTCCTTTCTCCGCTAGTGGGTGAAAGGAGCGTAGCGAAATTCGTGTGGTCAGACGGAAGAGCGCCTGATGGCCCGAGTCTCGCCACGTAAAATAAGGCTCCAATTCGATTGAAAAACAGACCCGTGCCATGGCATTGCAGAGCACAGCCAGTTGACTCTGAGAGGTTGGCATCCCTGGGAGCACCGCCACCTCGATGCGAGGAGGTCTCGAGGAAGTGTTGATGGAAGTCGCTGCAGCGGATGGGCATATATCTGTTGTATTATTTTCTTCTTTTACTAAATTACGCTCAAAGGGAGCCACCAATTGAATGCTTATAATAATTGCATAATTTCTATTTTGTTTTACTATCTCTTAAATTTTCAAAACGTGAAAAGTGGACGGAGCATGTACAGATAGAAAACTAGTGGAAATCCGAGGCACACTGAATCTATTCCTCCTCTTAGTTTTTTTACTGAACAATTACTCGGATTTTTAAAGAAACGCATAGCATCATTTAAAGATCTGCAATTCAATGAAGTTACGCAGAAATTAAAAATGGCTTGGAAGGTTGGCTCATGTTTGCTCAAGGATGCATGTCGAAATTTAGTTACGAGTGGGATGAGGCAGTAGAATGGTTGTATATATTCAATATATGGAAAATAAAAAACAAAACGTTTCACGTCGTTCTGTATTAAGTCCCGAAGACTAATGATATGGGGCGAATTTTGATAACCTAAAACATTGCCAATAATGATCAACAAAATGCTTGTAAAAATGTTTAAAAATGTCCTAACGACAAAGAAAACGGACGTAAAAATGTTGATCAAAATTATTTCAGATGAACTACTCAAGGTGTTGGGCATGTTACTGATGTAAATAAAGCATCATCATTTTGTTCAAGTAAACTCAGTTTGCAATCATTTGGTTTGAACTGTTCTTTAAAAGAAAATATGTCTTCATTTATCGCGTAATCGGCCGAACTGACAATGACGCCAATAGGTGTCACAGGAACCTTAGATTACATGGTACTCACAACGACTGACGTCACAATACACGAGCGAACAAATCTAAAAGAGACTGGGGAATTCTGTGGTGAACATTTGTTGCTCCTCGTAAATATTGTTTGAAGCATGTACCATTAAGATGATATTAAAATCGATGAATTCAGCGAAAACTGCATTAAAATGAGGTAAAAAGAAAAAAGACTTATAAGCCGAAATCGACGAAAAATGCAAAAACATTACGTATAAAAATGGGTTATATCGTTTTGTCATAATATAAAATGAATATCTATACTAAAGTGTTCCGATCTGTTGTGTGCACTGTTCTAAAGTGGAAAGAAAAAAAAGGCATACTAATGATATAATCGTAGAGGATTACTCACCTTGGAACAATACAATCACTAGTCCCTGTGAACCCAGAATTCAACATGATTCTAAAAGTGGAATGGAGAATATTTGGAATTTACCATTGTATTTATTTATATATATATATATATATATATATATATATATATATATATATATATATATATATTGTGACGTACCTGGTGATGCCGGGTATTTTCACTGCAATACAACACTAAGAGAGGGTATCTTTTACGTGAATGGGTCCCTGGATAAGTTGGTGCAACGTTGGGGTGGTTAATCATAAATTGAAATACAATTATAAACAAGATTTATTTTAAATCAAAGTTACTATTTACATAATCAGACACCGTTTTTATACTCCGCCTTGGTACCAAGATTAAGAGTAAAATACAACTTTCATACCTTCGGGGCCCCGGTTGAATACCTATGGTATGCGGAGAACCGCTCGTGCCGACAAGGTTGTCGACCTCTGCTACTGCTGCGGGCCGTCAGCGCTGGATGGCGTGGCAGTTGTCCACGGCCGATGCGCCGATAATTCTCCCCGACCAGGATCTTGATACCAGGGCGTCGCACTTCTCGAATCACTGTCCATTAGTGGGTTTAATTACACGACCCCCGCCTACTCCGTATACTGGTCACAGTTCTGTACCGCACGCTTTCAAGAATGTTCCCTCCGCACCAACTAATAAGAGCGACGTCAATTATTTTACCAACACTAATCTTTTACTATACTGATACTTCTAATGTTCTGTTTACATGTCCATTACTTTGCGATTCCTAATCACATAACTATGTCGCGTATTACATGCGTCCATTCACTAGCGGAGAGCCCTCGCTACACGTCCGCACTGGTCGCCGCTCTGCTAACCTCTCTCCTTCGCCGGCCGCACGTCGGCACATCCTTCGGCGGCGGCCGCCTCAATCCAACTAACGAACTTTTTGCACGTGCGCGCTGCCACGCTTGTACCCGCCGTTCTCACGCTCGCCTCCCGGCGGGCACCGGTGGCGGCGGCGACCGTTGCCGGCTGCCCGCTGCTCGCAGCGCCCGGCGCTCGCACCGCGCAGTCCAGAATAGCTATTGAATTCTTACACTAATGATTTAATTAGTGTAATGAAACACATATTCTGGGTTTCATCACCCCCCCCTTTCTCTTTTTGAATTTTTCCCGCTTCTGGACAAAATTCACACTAGTAACATCGTCACTGCCGATGGTTGCACTCTTTTGCATATTCCTCGACGCCCTATATACACTTATAACTTAGAATCGAATTAACATGTGATTACTTGTATTAACACTAATATTACACTATTTACACTTCACTATTTTCCATACATGTTGACCAGGTTTCCGATTTGAAGCTTGTGGTGTCCTACTATGTTTTGTTTCTTGTATGACGGTTCATCCCCATTTTGCTGACATTGATTTCCTAAATCACAGTTGTAGGACATAGCTTCCAGCGTGTTGGGCACATCTTGGTAAGTGTCGTCCCATTTCCAGCTACGACCTCTTCTACGTTTGTACCAATGGTTGACTATACCATCATTCTTCCCTCGCCCCTGACTTCGCTCCATTTTGGACCTGCCTACATCTCCTTCATTCCCATGCTTTGGGGCGTCTGCAAAGGTGACTTCGTACCTCTCCAATATCTTCAAACCCCTTCCTAAATCGGTATGATCTGCTCTGCCCAGTAAGCTCTGCACGGTGACAGGATACTGTTGCGTTAACATGCAACTAATTCCTTGATATTTTATAGGAGCAACTAATGTTGTTGGTTCCATAATGCTCTTCATTCTGTATCCACTACTATTTCCCGTGATGTAGTTGTAATGGCTATTCCTCTGGTCGCTCTTGATGTTTATTTGAGTTTCTTCGCTCCGTTTTCGTACGGAAATCTTGTCTTCAAATACCTTTAAAAATTCCGGAAATATACCAAAATTCTCTGCCCACGTCCTGGCGTTCTCTTCTAAAATTGAGTGTAATAACTGGACCTTATATCCTTCCAATATGTTATTTGATGCTAGGTGCCGTTCTTCTGCTCGCATAACTACCTTAGGGTTTTCCGTCCCATCTCCCAGAGATTTCATCGACTTTGGAGGCATAATTGGTGTCACCCCATACTTGACACTTGGCGGCATTTTCTCGTCTTCTTCCTGTTTAACCTCTTCGTGTACTATTTTCTCTTCGCACCCTCGTGTATTTTCCACGATTTCTTCTTCTATTATACGCTCCATTTCTTCTATTTTCATGTCCACTTCTTCATCCATTATTAACTTCAACTCTTCCGTTTTCACTTTCACTTTATAAACATCCTCCTCGGCCTCGATTTGGACCTCCACCGTTTTGCCCTCCGCTGTCTTGACTTCTTTATGGATTTGGTTCGTCATCCCCTCGTTTCTGTCTGCTGCCGCTACCCTAGCATCTACTTGATGGTATAATTGAAATTTTAGCACCTCATCTTTCCTATCCAGTTCCTCCGCTTTCCCATACGGTTTTTCGCATATTCCGATGAGCTTCCTATTCCGTTCTTCTGTAATTCTTCTCATTTCTTCCCCATGCTTATCCAGTCTTTCCATCGACTTCCTATGCCATTCGTCAATTATCTTGCTTCGTTTTTCTAATGAATTGTCAGCCACTACACCCGTACATGCTTCGTGTTCTTCGTCCATCCCCAAGTCGAATCCTATCGCCTGGCTCCCCAGCTCCACCACTTGCCGTTCTAGATCTATAAATGCTCTGTGATCGACCAGAAAATCCGTCCCTATGATTACCGAATACAATAATTTTTTGACTACCAGGGCCACCATCTCATATACTTGGTTGCCAATCCTGGCTTGAAACATGATTTGTTTTGTGATGGGGCTTGACTTCTTCTGAGTTGCCCCAATCACATACGCCCTATTCATAGGCAAACACATTACTTCTTTTCCTGTTGCTTTTAACTCCTCATACATTTCTTCTGATACTACTGTAGTCGTGCACCCTGTATCCACTAAAGCTTCTTTAATTATACCTTCACATTCTATCGATATCGTGGGACATTTCCTGATTCTGACCGCTGAGTTCTTACATCTCCGCCACGGTTGGGTATCGTAGGTTACCGGCTGCATAGCGTTTATGGAGACCGCGTTTACGTCATCGATTTCCGCGTCCGCAATGGGGCCACCTATCACCGCGGACTCTATTAGTTTAAATAGTGTCCTTGATCACTACTTGTGCTAGGCTGTGCTAATCGGTCGGGTGCATTCCCGCCCCCACCTCGCGTCTCCGTACGGTTTGAATTAGATCTATTCCAGTCCGGTCTCTGGTTCCCCGGCTCTGGTCTCCATCCGTCTCCCCCTCTTCCGCGTTGGTTTCTCTGGTAATCATTGCTCCTATCATTCCCTTGCCCCTGGTTACGTTCCGATCTAACCATATTAACATTCCCTTCATTTCTGTTCTTTGGTACGCCTGCGAACGTCAAGTCGTACCCTCCTAACACATTCTGGAATCTTTCCAGGTCGGTGTGCTGCACACTACGTAAAAGATTCTGCACTGTGACTGGGAACTGTCTCGTCAATACACATATTATTTCCTGATCGCTCATCGGTGGGGATAGCGTTTTGTATTTCATAATACGCCTTGTTGCGTATTCCCGCAAACTTCCCATGGACTGGTTGTAATGATTATTCATCAGGCTAATTTTAAAATTAATTTGAATTTCCTCATTCCAGTACCGCTCAAGGAATCGATCTTTAAATGCCTTTACTGATTCGGGAAACTTATCAAATGTATCGGCCCATATCCTGGCGTTGCCTTCTAACATTAAATATAATAATTGTATTTTACACCTTTCCGAAGTATTGATAACATCTAAATGTCGTTCTGCTGCCTTCATAAATATACATGGATTCTCTTTCCCGTCACCTGAAAATTTTAGTGATCTTGGAGGGGTAAATGGTACCGTCCCGCTTGCTGCGATTGGGGATGCCTTGCATTCTTTTATTTGTTCAATCTCTGTTCGTAATGACACAACCTTCTCCTCGCATTCCCTCTTGTTCTCCAACATTTCTTCCTTGACTACCAATTGTATCCTTTCAATTTTCTCGTCCTGCATAGCGGTTCTATCATCTAATCGCTGATATAGCTTATTCTCTAATTCTCCCCCCAGATTGATTACTTGGGATTCTAACTCCTTTTTCTGTTTCCCTAATTCTTCGGCAGTCCATTGCTTGTGACTTTCCACCCGCTCCGCGATTTTGGCCATCTCATTCTTCGTTAACACAATTTGTTCTTCGGCGCGTCCTATTCGCCCCCCTATTGCATCTAATTTCCTATTCTGTTCTTCTGCCAACTTCCCAATCTGATCTTCTACTTTCCTATTCAGTTCTTCAGCCAACTTCCTATTCTGCTCCACTGTGAATATTTTCTGCTCCTCAGCCGACTTCCTAATCTGTTCTTCTGTCATCCTATTCTGTTCACCTATTTCGTCTAATTTCCTGCTCTGTTGTTCGAACATCTTCAACAATAACTGTATGGGGTCATTATGAATATTTTCCCCACCCCCCAAATTTGGATTTCTTGTTGCCTGGATCATCGGTGTTGATGTCACTTCTACTTCTTTATTGAAGCTATCTCCTGTCGTGTCGTCTAACCGACTTCCAATGCCACTATCCCTGCTTTCCGATGACATGCTATTATTGATTCCTACATCTATCTCCCCTACTGCATCCGCCTTCTCTTCCCGGTCCAGCACTATATTTTGCGCCTCCATTCTGTTGCTTTAAGCTGTCCGATCGATTCCCACTACACTAAAATATCGCACAAATTTTCCTCTTGCCTCACCTACCAACAATACCACAGTTATCCTATAAAGTAATTATACCCGCCACAACACTGTATATTCTTCGTGAATGGTTTAATTCACTCCTATTTCAATTGCTAATTAATGACGACCAACCCTCATTCACCACCAAAACACAATAACACTAGGTCAGTAGCCATATAAATCTCCACTCACCTACCAATGCATGACCATACTCCTTACAATACATATATTATTACCATTTAAACACATATACACTGCTAATACACTCATTAACACTATTACATAAATGCTTTCAGATTATAGTAAATCCCTTATTAATTGAAATTACTTTTCAACACACTTATTGCTATATTATGTACATAATCATCATTCACATTTACATGTCATATCTCCTCCCTGAATTTTCCTCAATAATATCATATAAATATTCACAATAAACATTTACACTGCTGGTATATATTTCCCAACCTGGTATCTTTCTATTAAATTTCCCAAACTTTACCATCACCAATAGATAATGCACTACTGAGTAAATATTCCCAGCAAAGAGAAAAACAAATTTGTGCACAATTTGTACAACACTATTAACCACCTTTATATTCACACAAGAATTATTACTACTTCCCCATTTCTTTAATTTCCATGTTAATAAAAGTTGCCAAGCAATTCAAATATTATTATTATGTCTTACAAAATTTGGAATTCTATTACATTATATTATTTGTAACATGTACATGTATAGCCTTCATAACCTCAGTAACTACAATATTAACTATGTATTGGATGCTCACAAATAATTGCCTATGTCAGCCCGCAATTAATTACGCAACAACATTTTTGTAATTATCAACATTTCATTATGCTTACTTGACTTGTGCATGTTTTTGCTAACACATGTATTGTTATTTTTTTTTTTGTACTCTATAATAATACACTTTGTCCTGCCTGCTTCTCATCTATACCCTGCATTACTATACAACAATTACATGCACATTGTTTTCCAACATTTCACCAATTTCCCTAGGACCACATTTCTTAACTATACGTTATCCACTTGTTCGGGCGCCAGCTGTGACGTACCTGGTGATGCCGGGTATTTTCACTGCAATACAACACTAAGAGAGGGTATCTTTTACGTGAATGGGTCCCTGGATAAGTTGGTGCAACGTTGGGGTGGTTAATCATAAATTGAAATACAATTATAAACAAGATTTATTTTAAATCAAAGTTACTATTTACATAATCAGACACCGTTTTTATACTCCGCCTTGGTACCAAGATTAAGAGTAAAATACAACTTTCATACCTTCGGGGCCCCGGTTGAATACCTATGGTATGCGGAGAACCGCTCGTGCCGACAAGGTTGTCGACCTCTGCTACTGCTGCGGGCCGTCAGCGCTGGATGGCGTGGCAGTTGTCCACGGCCGATGCGCCGATAATTCTCCCCGACCAGGATCTTGATACCAGGGCGTCGCACTTCTCGAATCACTGTCCATTAGTGGGTTTAATTACACGACCCCCGCCTACTCCGTATACTGGTCACAGTTCTGTACCGCACGCTTTCAAGAATGTTCCCTCCGCACCAACTAATAAGAGCGACGTCAATTATTTTACCAACACTAATCTTTTACTATACTGATACTTCTAATGTTCTGTTTACATGTCCATTACTTTGCGATTCCTAATCACATAACTATGTCGCGTATTACATGCGTCCATTCACTAGCGGAGAGCCCTCGCTACACGTCCGCACTGGTCGCCGCTCTGCTAACCTCTCTCCTTCGCCGGCCGCACGTCGGCACATCCTTCGGCGGCGGCCGCCTCAATCCAACTAACGAACTTTTTGCACGTGCGCGCTGCCACGCTTGTACCCGCCGTTCTCACGCTCGCCTCCCGGCGGGCACCGGTGGCGGCGGCGACCGTTGCCGGCTGCCCGCTGCTCGCAGCGCCCGGCGCTCGCACCGCGCAGTCCAGAATAGCTATTGAATTCTTACACTAATGATTTAATTAGTGTAATGAAACACATATTCTGGGTTTCAATATATATATATATATATATATATATATACACTGCTGGCGAAACATTTTTGTACGTTACTAATAATTTCAAATTGATGACGAAAATATAGTGAGAGAGAAATAGTGTACTTATACCCTGTGGGCATTGACAATTATATTATCCTTCTACCTTACGCCAAAATATGTATATTTACTAGAAACTGAAACATTTTAACTTAAAAAAATAAAATTTTCTAAGCTGTCTTTTCATACAAAAAAAAACACACCATGCCCGAATAACTTTTTAAACGATTCGTAGCATCATATTCATGAATTTCTCACAAATGATAATAGCTTCAACGAATTATTTGGCAACATGTGTATTTTTTCAATTCTGAACCACTGTGAACCAGAAACTGTGTTGTACCCTCAGTCCGAACTCCGTAGCACACGAGAGCTAACTGTGGATTTTCCAGTCACCTAACACTTTGTATCAACGAATACTCTTGTGTGGCGATAAAAGGATCCCTAAGTAAGGTTTATCTACCCGAGATAAATTGAGGCAAAGACCCTACTTCAGTGCCCTGCGTTTGGGTTGCACTAGCAAGGCAAAATACAGCGCGCCAAATAGGGCAGGCGTATATTAAGGAAGGAGGAATGAGAGACGACTTTTACTTGCAACTTTTTGTTTTGGCCAAGAAGGCCAAAAAGCCAGCTCTTAAAACAACTCATTGGCATCTTGAAAAATTACATTCAAAGTGAAAGAATTGAATAAAAATTGATTTTCAACATCTCTGACGACAATATGTTAATTATGAAATGTTTATAAAACATTAGAACTGTCTGCACAGAGTGTGTTAATATCAAGTTGGTGAAATGTTAAATAAGACATTTTGTCTTATTTAGGAACACTTGTGTAATAATTTACCTCTGTATATATATATAATGTGTGTGTGTGATAACATACAAGATATGTATATGCAAGTAGTGCAATTAGTGAACCCTACATTTGTGACTACGTAAGAAAACCAATATATTTACAATACAATTTGCTATATTATAAAGACGAAAAGTAGGCACTGTAAAAAATCGACTTTTTGTTGTCTTGCCCCCACGATTCTCTACACTATGTGTGTAATACTAGGTCAAGATCAACAGAATGAAAAGCAGTTACTTTTAATCACACGTGCTCTGGGGTTTGTAATCTAGCGCAGCCATCTTGTAACTGCGCTTGAAGTAATTGTCCTCGCCGTACTTCAGTTCGCACATCCTACGCGAGAGCTGGGGGAGGCGTTTTTTAATAAATTGTGTAGGCTTAGGCTTTGTAAATAACACCCTGCCGCCCCGCCCCCCGCCCCCCGCCGCCCAACCGCGCAAACAAACTGCGGCCGATGCATCACGGAGGCTGCCGCGCCGGCGATTTGCATTTGCGGGTTTTTGCTCCTCGGCCGCTGCGCTGCTTCTTCCACTTTTGGTTGCGGTTTTTCTCTCACTCTCACCAGGAGAGATGTCACTGGAAACCCTCTGGCTGGGAGGTCCTAGGTCGCCACTCCCGACAGTGGCAAGAGTTTCGACACTGGCTTGTCAGCTAGGTCGAATTCAGTCGCTGCCTGGAGGAGAATTCTCGCCACACAGCGAGGGAAGATCATGGCCACTTCCGAGGGTAAAACATGCACTGCACTTACGGGATGTCCATGCTCGCTCTCTCTCGCCCCCCTCTCTCTCTCTCGCCCCCCCCTCTCTCTCTCTCGCCCCCCTCTCTCTCTCTCGCCCCCCTCTCTCCCTCTCTCCCTCTCCCTCTCCGGAATCGCTAACAACCAACTTACCTCTCTGACCTCTGACTTTCCATTTTTGTGCACATTTACATTCTATACCTACATTTTCCCTTTCTTTTGCTCAGTCTCTTGATATCTTCTTCAATCTTGTCTTGAAGCTGAAGGGGCAATATTCACTCGTTTTATCGTACGCGATGCGTCAGCATTTCAACACTGTTCCTCAAGTATTCGCTCCTCCATCGTTATTTGCCATTAATTACCGTACAGGCCAAGAATAATGATGAATTATGTTTTATGATAAGTTGTCTTTTAAATATTTTTGTGAATTTCTTGCATAGCTTCGATATTATTTTCATTATTTTATTATAGTACTTTACCTCTTGTAGACACTCTCATTTCTCTTTCTGGAAATGGTTATTTATATTTCAGGTCTGATTTGATAATATTTTATTTAAATAAATTTATCCGGGTGTCAAACGTTTACATCTCCAGATTTTTAGCAACGAAATATCTCGAAGTAATATAATTTTTGCACTCAAAATATTGTCCATTGGTTTGATTCACATCACATTAATTGTCAAATTGTTAGATATAGGTGAATACTACGATTGTGCAATATTGTAGCCAACTGTGAAAGTGAAACAAACTATGAATTATTCACGAAATATGGAATAGTGAAAGTTGCAATTCTGATGCTTTAGTTCCTTTTGTTGATGGTTCATTGGCGCTGAAAAGTCTGAAATTAGCTTATGCGATCCTTCACTAATTAAACAATTCTTTTTCTTTGGGGTAAACGTGAGGCAATAAACATGGATACCATTAATATTTGTGTATAATGAGAATGTGCAATAAGATTGGAATGTTAGAGTGCATGGTAGGAAAATGACCTAACGGATTTAAGTTGCATAAAAATAAGTATTTTCGTCGAAACAAATAATATTACATATTTTGCTAACTTTTATGTGAATAAATTCATGTTTTGAGTATTTTCAAGTTTGGATTTTTTTGATTTTTTGGGGTTTTTGGATATATGGGGAAGAACGTGCCAGTTTGGAATGCAGTGGTATGTTGGTCACACATCACCGTTTCTGTAGAAGTTCCGCGGTTGAGTGTAGTGAGATTTGAGAATGTCTGAGAGTCATTTCTAGCACTTCTGTCGATTCAGGCAGTGATACGCAGAGCGATAACATACACTCATGACGCAAGTAGTTTCCAAACATCCTCAGATTGCACAGAAGAAGTGTGCAAAGTGATGAAGAGGTGACTTTACGTTCTACTTCGAGACTTCTCTCGATCTTGGTTGTTGGATTTTGAATGGGTAATATATACATATTTTTGTTGTTTTAATACAAATTTTTCAATTTTTAAGCACATTAAAATAAATATTTTTGGTTTTTATCACCTAAAAGTTCGAGCCCTAGTCCTTATTTTCCCGCTTATACGATTGCTGTGGCATATCATTGTCACGTTATAAGCAAGACTATCCTCGGTACTCATTAAACGAGGCAAGTGCCAGGGATGAGGGGAAGCTTCTGTAGTGTACCAGAATGTGCGCGGTTTCTTGCATTTCGTTTGCTCATGACGTTTTCTAATACTGTGTAGGGATCCCAAACATCTTTGAGAGAAAAGTGCGTTAGATGTTGTAACCGCCTCGTGTATTATTTCTCCTGGCACTTTATGAGGCTCTGCAGCGGAAGAGATGCTAATGAAAGATCGTCGATATCGAGAGGAATAAAATTAACATAAATATGAAAACAGATCTTCCCTTCTACTCCTACAGATTGCTTTCTATAATTCACCGAAGTACTCCATTTACATTTCTCCTGCAAGAAACTTTATTATTACAGAAGAAAGGAGCTGTGTGATAAATGGAGAACGACGTCTTTTGCATTACTTACTACATCGTTGCGTTGACGTGAAATATAGAAAGTTTGTTATTGCAAACTCCTCGTTTATATCGAGTCTGAATAAGGTTGAGAAGAGTGTTGCCGAAACTCCTTGCTGCTCGTGCCGAACCGCGTCACAGCTAATGCACATCTCACCCCCCCAGGCGGGCCTCTCCTCGTCACGTGCCTCCGCTCACTGCAGAGGGGTTGTTTCACGAGCATAACGCGCATTTCGACCGACATTTGTTTTAATTCATTCTCGGGCTTTTCCCCGAAGCGACGTTTCAATTTATTCCCGTTCTTGTCTCTAAATTGAATCAGTCATCTTCTGTGCGATCGTCGCGTGGAGCCACTGCACGTTGGGGCACGATCTCCAAACGCTGGCCAAAAGCCGAAAAAAGGGATTTTATTTAGGGAATTTCAAGTAAGCAGTTGGCGAGACTTGTTCCCGAAGTGTCTAATTCTATGGTTAGAAAAGGTCCTAGGCGTCACAGTGACGTTCTGCATCTTTGGAAACATGCCCGTTGAGCAAGCAGCTGTTTTCGGGTTTGAGCAATTTTCATCACACAAAATAGTCGAAAATCGTGATGGTGAGTACATTGTTGACATGTATTACAAATACGTAAACAAACATGTTAATATTTCTTAATTAAAAATTAATGTTTAACAAAATGATATAATTAATTTGTTATTTTTTTAGTGGAACATAGTTTTACGTTCCACAGTGTTTCATAACGAAATTTGTATAAACTTCATTCACTACTATTTAGCTATTGAAATGTCATAAAAAGCTTCTCTTAGCTGCTATTCTACATTTCAAGCGAGAACCATTTTTAGACGCTTTTTAATTGTTAATCCTCCACTTCGTTTGTGTTCTTTGAAATCGCGAGGCGTGCCCCGAAGCCACTGCGTACCGTTTCCTATTGTGGCCTATTTTGGCCAGCGTTTCGAGCTCTGGCGCCAGTGTGCGCTGGAGGTTGCGTCTGGGGGCGAGGAAGGAGCTGCGGCCGTCTCTCGTGTACAACTAATGGAGAGTGAGGCGCGGGAGCAGTCAACGCGGCGCAAAGGAAAGGAAAGGAAAGGGAGGAGAAGGGGAGGGGAGGTGCTTCGCTTGTCGCAGCTGCCCGACCTTCTCCTCCTCACGCGGTGGCGTGGCGTAGCGGAGTGGGGGCGGCAAATCTCACAAGAAATTATATAAATATCTTGTAAAAATTTGAACCATTTCATTTCATATTTTGTCGCACCTACGATTCTGACCAATCTTTCGTAACTTATTCTGTGACAACACACACGTAAGCTTCCGCGGCCTGAATCCATAAATTCTTGGCTATCCGGGAGACACCGCATCGTTGGCTGGGAGGCCGACGTTTCGCCTGACATGTCGCCGCCTTCCTCAGGGCAATGAGGAAGGTGGTCACTGCCCTGAGGAAGCCCGAGACATGTCAGGCGAAATGTCGACCTCTCAGTCGACGACGCGGCGTCTCCCGGATAGCCGAGAATTTATTCTGGGACGAATTCTTTCAATGAATTAATCATAATGACATCTTGCTCTTTGTAGCGTCTGCTAACATCGTCTGTACTCACTCGTACGGTTTCCACGTATTTTATTTTGTGTTTGTATTATTAATGATTGATGATCAAAGAGAATGACTTCTGTCATGTAAAGAATACTGTTCCATATTTTATAATAACACCAGCTAATTAGATTACAGTAAGGATATGTCCCTTCAGAGAAATCCGTGAGTGATGCTTTGACAAATCAAAGAAAATTTTATTGATGAATCGTCAGTCGTCCAATTCACATTAACTTAATCTTAAATACGTAGGCTATGCGCTTTCCAAACTGTGAATTTAGTGCTCATAAGTGCATGTAGTGATTTTTAAACTATCGAAATTTGTTGAAAATTTGTATTGTTCGTGTATGTATACATTCTACTATCGGAATATTCAATATTTTATGTACGTTTTTATTTATGTAATTGTATGTTTGAATATTTGCTAAGTGGTTCCTTTATTTTTATAAATAAATAAAAAAGTTTATTTTCGTCTTTTAAATTGAAATACCTAAATAAGGCGCACCATTCCTTCGTCCCGGGAGCTGGTATCCACGCTACGCTGTGCTCACGCCCTTTTCCACCCTTCCCATACCCCCTCCCTACATGCCACTCTGTAAAGCCTTCTCGCCCTCTGGCAACCAGGGGCTGAAATCGGTATGAAGGGCTACCCCGTTTTCGATTCCTCCTCCTTCGAATCCTTGCAGTGGCAGTGGCAGTGGCTGCGCGCCTGTGAAAGAAGAGAGAGCCACTGCCGCCCAGGGGCGATTTCGTTCCTTGTTAGTGCAGTGCATGTTTTATCGCGCGAGGCGGCAGTGGTGTTCCCCCGATAGATAAGGAGATGCGGCGCCCACACGTCGCCTTGGTCTGATATCCCTTATCAGGTAAAACCGGGCCACCGCCTCACCCGAACTAGCTCTCAGCCCCCGATCGGTCTCCCGACATGTGTGGTAGTGTAAAGCATGTAAGTGTGTGTAAGAGGTGAGGATAGGACGAGGAAGACGAATGAAAGATCGTGCGCTGTCTGTAGCCCGTTTGCTAGGGTACTGCTCCGGCGTTCGCCTGGAGTTGATCGGAGAAACCACAGAAAACTATCCATCAGAGCAGCCGGCAGCTAGAATTCTCCGCTAGAAAGCGCGCAGGGGCTGAATTCACCTATCTAACTAGTGTCAAAAATCCTGCCACACTCGGGATTCAAACCTAGGACCTCCCAGTCAGAGGCACCGCAGTGACATCTGTAGACGCCCTGAGTTAGCTTTCCCAGTCGAGTTTTTCTCGAAATCGCTATAACTGTACTTAATATGTAATGCTATCCAGCGCTGCCAATGGGAAAACGTGCTATGAAGAAATGTTGGCGAGTTCTTTAGAATGAATAATGAAAATTCCAACTCGCTTCTTATCAGCAGACCAAGATATTGACGAACTATCTTTCGCCTGCTCTTCCTGTGGCCACCACCGGGGCCGTCAATCGCCATCATTGACTTTTTTTGCTACAAATTATTCAGGCACGCGCCACAACGTTGTCAGCCCCAAAGACTCGACATTTGTTTCTCCATGCATGTCGACGCGCTCAATTCCAAACTGAAGCTAGAATTGCGCCACCAGCCTCCATTTCTTTCAGTCACAAAAAAACAACTTAAAATTGTAGATTGCAAATTTCGCAATTGAAAAAAACTGGAGGGTGGTGACGCAATTCTGGTTTCAGATTCGGATTCAGCGCGTTGCAATGCGTAGAGAAACATGTGACAAGTTTGGGGTCTGGCAACGTTTGTGTGTGTGCGCGCCTGTTATTAGTAACGCCTGAAACGTTATCTAAGCGCGCAAACGAATGTTGTGAAAGAAATCGTTCAAACAGTTGTTAATCCTACAAACATTTTCCTTCACTCTACACACTTCCTATTCCTGTGGCTTTGAATATTTACTTCTTAGGCGCGTGGTGGTGACTCACTCAATTTTTTACTTGAACTTTGTTTTGTGGGGTTTTACTTTGTTGCTACGGAGTAGAGAGAACGTTATGGTACGCTGCGCGAAAAAAGCGACGAATTTGTGGCAGAAAACGTATTACAGGGCCCTGGTAAGGAAAAGTGCATAAGTCCAGTTGCTATATTTAGGAAGAAAATCCTCTATCACGTGTTGTAGTAGTCAGAATCTATGTTTTGTGGGCCCTTTATACCGAAAAATTGAATGATGGCAAAACGTCTGTCTACGAACACCGCTAGCGGCTAAATCTTTAGGCCGATTTTCTAAAAAAAAATTTTTTTTCAATCGATCTGGCTGGTGTCGCGGCCCATTGAATTTGAAACCGGTACTTTCATAATGGGTAGTATTTTACATGAATCCCTTGGGACATTTTCCAAATTTTCAATTGATTTTGATTATTTTTTGTTGTTGTTGAATAGTGTAAAGGTTGTTTATGACAATGGTGCAGATCTCATTTTCGTTAAAAACCCTGAATTTTCGAAAATGGCAAAAATTCAAATTTTTTTCCGTTGTCTTGCTACAATTATGAAGATTGAGATTTTTTTCCCTGAATGAAATCTGTTGCTTCAAAATAGATTTTGAAATATTTTTTGGAAAATTTGAGCGTTACTTTGCGTGAATGTACGGGTGAGAAAGTACCTGCTATTTTAGCATCACTAGTTTCTCCTAGGGGCGAACTATTCCCCCACTCCGTTTCACGCGGACGCACTGTCATCGAAAAGAGAACTTTCAAACTCAGGTTATAGTTTCCTCCCAGAAGGTTGACGTCGCCAGTGGCCACATGGGACACCCCCAATCTTCTTATCGAATTTCGTCAGGCTCCTTCCTATCCGATGTGAATCGTACGGCTCAATAATTTGGCGCTCTAGGGTATTGTTACTACGTATGTTTGGTTCGTAACAATAAGACTACATATACTATGATAATCAGCAACTTCATCGGCCTTAAAAAAGTTAATTTTTCTTTTCAAAATGAATCTCAGGTTCATTTTTTAAAATTTTCATATTGCGTTTCCTCTGTTCTTCAATATTATTAGCATTATTTTCCTTATTACTGTTTTTTTTAGTTGTTGGGTGCTAATCTACATCTCGGTGAATCTAATTTGATATTCTTCTGCATATGTCTCTCTCATTGAGTGTGTAACCTATGGGGTTATTATTATCTATTTAAACGTAGCTTTCAATTATTTTCAATATTTTTCGCATTTTGTAACTCGTGTTATATGTAATTTCATTCGTAGAATAGTCCTAGTAAATGAGTGGGTGAAATCCAGAATAAGTATAAATGACATTGCATAAATTCTGGGAAAAACGTGTTTATTTTAAACTGTATTTCAGTGGCAATGTAATTTTGTTGTTTTAATGAACAATTGAAGTGCCGAAGTTTTAATGATGAAACAAAGCACCACAACTTTATAGTGATATTAAAATAATTAACAGTTTTATTAGAATTTATAAAATGTCACTTACACTGTTCTCGTTCCACCCTTTCAAATACCATTTGTGCTTTGGAAATTTTCAGATAAATTTTCTCTCCTCGCTTTGCGAGTCGGAGATTTGTCGACAATTTCCAAAGCACCCGTGGTATTACCTATGATAACTTCCTAGAGTTTGGAGTTAGAGTTTGAACTTGTAAGGCGGAAGTCTTGACATTAAGTTGTTATTGTTGTTGAGAAAGAAATTTCTCGTTTGATGGTAAGTTGCCGTACATTTAACTCTCTGTCGCTTGAGATGATACTATTCCCCTCTCTCCTCTTTTTGTATTCAATATTTACATTGCCTTTGGCCAGTTAGGCCCTTGGCAGCAGGTGTTGATAAATATTGATTATAGATTTATTAGATGTGTACCTTCATGAGACAAGCTCACGCATCATGACTGAATATTAGGAGTGTCGGTAGAGAAGACAGAAATTCGAATGTTATGAAGAGAGAAGATTCCGGAGGGTCAAATAATTGTCTCGATAATTTACATTTGAGTCGATTTCGATGTGGATTGTGTTTGCCTAGTTGAAAATACGTTGCGGTTGGAATATTATTCATTTTGCGATAGAATTTTGCTTAAAGTTTCAGAAAAAAATTGAATAGGAAGCGTACTACACATAGCGAAATTATTTGTTAGAAATACCAGGGAGTTTAAGAATTGTTCAGAGGCAGATATTTTGAAAAGTTTGGATTCGATTTACGTTTGTTTTTTATGCAAATCCCCAAATTGGTTTGGCATATGAAATAATAGGCATAATCATTGTCTTATGTAAATGTAACTTGCATGAATGTTTAGTGAAGAAAAGTATTTGACAAGAGCAAATAGTTGATGCCATCTTTTACTTGCTAAGGAAATTCTGTTAGTGATATTATTTCGCCAATGGCGTCTCCTGTCAACACTCCCAAGCATTTAACCGGCTCGGTTGACGAAAGTCACTTTGTTGCTTCGTTTTGATACTCAGTAGGAGGCGGATCATTGTAATAACGCAACGAGAAGATTTGTGTTTAGCTTTTTGATGAATTTAACTTTTACTGTGCTACTTTTTTGCCCATATGTCTACCAGACTATGATGATTCTGAAGCGTAGAAATTGTTGCTAGATTACTACCAAGGCTGTACAATAAAGAATCGTCGGCAACTGCAGCGACTGAAGTGTCAGCAGTTGATAGAAAATCAGAAAGAAGTTGAAGGGGACGGGAGAAGTGCAGGCCCCTGAGTGGCGCCTCGAGCCAAGAATTGATTCGCCTGCTTCGCCTCTGCGTTTCCGCGTTGTTGCCGGCGCCGACGCCACCTGGCGGCGCGATATTAAACATTCCTCGCAGGAGCCCTGCGCCGCCCTCGCCGCCCTCGCCGCCCTCGCCGCCCTCGCCGCCCTCGCCGCCCTCGCCGCTCTCGCCGCCCTCGCCGCCCTCGCCGCCCTCGCCGCCCTCGCCGCCCTCGCCGCCCTCGCCGCCCTCGCCGCCCTCGCCGCCCTCGCCGCCGTCGCCGCCCTCGCCGCCCTCGCCGCCGTCGCCGCCCTCGCCGCCGTCGCCGCCCTCGCCGCCGCCCTCGCCGCCCTCGTCGCCCTCGCCGCCCCCGCCGCCCTCGCCGCCCTCGCCGCCGTCGCCGCCCTCGCCGCCCTCGCCGCCCCCGCCGCCCTCGCCGCCCTCGCCGCCCTCGCCGCTCTCCGCGCCCGTCTGCCCGTCGGCCAGCGCTCCTCCCGGCTCCGCGGAGGGGAGTGGGGGAGGCGGGGCGCCGCGGAAGGCGGCATGCAGGCGATTGGTTGGTGCTGGTTGCGGGCGGGGACGGCTAAGGTCACTCGCCCACGAAGTGAAGTGCATGTTATTACCTCGGGAAGTGGCGGTGATCTTCCCTCGTTGAATGGCGCCGACCTATGTCGGCTTTCCGAATTTTCCCCACCCAGGTATTTCCCACCAGCGGGGCACCGCCCCAGCCGAGACAGGATCTAAGCTCCCGACCGGTCTCCGGCATGTGTGTTTGTGTAGCGCATGTAAGTGTAAGTGTGTGTAATGGGTGAAGATGATAAGGGAGAGGAAGGGAAGATCGCGCACGGTCCGTGGTCCGTTTGTTAGGATACTTCTCCGGCATTCGCCTGGAATTGATCGGAGATACCACGGAAAACTATCGATCGGTCGCTAGAATTCTCCTCCAGACAACGATTGAATTCGACGAAGCTGACAAGCTAGTGTCAAAGATCTTGCAACTGTCGAGACTCGAACCTAGGACCTCCCGGTTAGAGGCACTGCAGTCGTGCCTTTCAGGTTCTGTTCATGCGCACATGTTGATCATCTTGGAATGAAAAGTATTGGTTACACAGTATTCCTGGTCCAGACATGGAAATGGCCTTAAAACCCGCGTTGTGATTCTCTAAACTAATATTTACTCTATTTTGGAGTCTACGTAAGTTAAGAAAAGTCTGTACGTTCCAATCACAGTGCAACAGAGTATGGTTTATTTAACATTCCACTGTATGTGAACATAACTTTTGCGATTTTTTTTTTACATTTATAGTTTTTTTTAATATTCCAAAAATTAATAAGGAAAAATTGAGAAATGTACAATTAGCCATACATGCCAATTCATTTGTGTATTGCAATCTCGGAACTTGTAGTATTGTAAATGTGTGATTTTCTGTTTCAGAATGGAAGAGATTGTTCGCTCAATGCTGCAGTACAAGTCGAAAGCTGAGCAGCTGAAACAAGAGAAAACGACCCTGACCGTTGCGTACGAGGTGCGTTTCTCCTTTGTCTTTTCTCTGTTTCCCTTTCAGGAATATCACAAGGAGATTTCGTCATCCGTGGAGACTGACAGGAGATCGCACATGGTCTGCTTTGCACACGTGATTAATAAGTGCAGCTTATATCTGTCTAGCACTTGTAACGTACCCATTGACCATGCGATCTAAAAACTTAAACACAAATTATTATCTCACAAGATATTGTTAGTATTTGAGTAAAATATGAGTTATTATTAAATTCGTTAAAAGAAATATAAATGATTTACCTATTGTAGAAACAAAAATTCACTTTTCCAGTAACAGGGACCAACAATACGAATTTTCCTATAAATATGAGTCACTTTTGTGCTACGCAATTACGCAAATTTCTTTTATATTGTGTACAATAAATAGGAAGCGTATTTTTGATGACCTAAAAATAACGAAAAATGACCAAAACTGTTTTTAAATTCTGTAGAAGCAAAGAAAAATGATGTAAAACAATCACAACCAATTCAGATGAACAACTCAAGCTGTTGGAAATGTTACTGTTTTAATGGAGGCTTCTTCCTTTGGTTCAACTAACTAAGCTTGCAAACGTTTGGTCGGGACTGTTATTTACCGGGAAATCGGTGTCTTTAGTTATCGTGAAATCATAAATCGATCGATTACATACAAAGGCTGACGTTGCATCGCGTAATCATTATTTGATACAAGTACCAGTATAATCTATTAAATTTGCGAAAAAATGCTTTGAAAGTGACGGAGAAAAGGTAAAAAAAGTCTTATTAGTAGAAATAGGCGAAAAATGCAAAGAAAAGTCTTATAAAATTTGTCATAACAGAAAATAAAGGTCTATACTAACGGGCATTGTTCTAAAGAAAAACTGACATTTCATTAAAATCCGTCCCTTGTAATAAACAAGAAAGAATTTTTTAATTTATTTTCTAATAATAGCCGCCTAATAAGAATATGAAATGCCCGTCTTTCGAACTCCCCAGCCGCCGCTAGAAAGCGCCGACGTCGCGAAGTGTGAATCTAATGGCGTGGGAACTTCTGGTGGGGGGGAGGCTGAAGGAGGGGGAGGAGACAACGAACGGCCTCCTCGGCCTCTGGCGCCGCCGCTGCGCCTCCGTGGCCCCGACCACCCGCCTTACATTACTCGCTTGAACTCTTCTTGAGCGATGGATTAGAGTATTAGGGGGTATTAGTTATGAAATAGGCCACTAGATTTTATGAAGCATTGCCAATCTCTAGAGAATCAGCCGTGCCTTCGCAACGTTCTCAATAATTTGCATTCTAACTTTCCCAACAGTTCGAGGTATCTCCTGTGATAGGTCTCTAGCTGCTTCGGTAATTACTTTACATTTTTTGGAGAAAATAACGGACAGAAGTTCTTGTCTTCAAAATAAAATTGTTTCTATTTCGCGCCAGTCAAGATGTGTTTGGAATGTCATCAGTGCTCACTGTGAGCTTTTGCCTTCAACTGTGTATTGTGTCAGAGAGGGGGAAGCAAGGTCATCGTTCTAGAAAAATTGCACGAGTAATACTTGGATTTCAACAGTAAATCAGCTGATACGGTGTGATCCAATCGGAGGTTGAGCGTCACCAAAGGAACGTCGTGACGTTAAGCTCCCGTTTGGATGACACCGTAAGAGCTGTTGGCTGTCAAATGAATCTCTAAATCACGAATATCCAACTTGCAAGGGCCAGGATTAAAACCTTTAGTATGGTCGCGGGCCATCTTTTCATTACTCGTGCGATCCACACCTGACTTCCCCGTTTTGTTGATCTCGGCAGTTTGCCTGATGCTCTAAAGCAGGGAAATGAATTGAATTTGCCTTATTTTACGTGGCGAGACTCGGGCCATCAGGCCCGCTCTTCCGTCTGACCACGGAAATTTCGCTACGCTCCTTTCATCAACTAGCAGAGAAAGGAGGTATTTCTTGGGCGAGAAACAGGCGATTTGAATTTAGCTCAGAGGCGTCATTTAGGCTTGAGGATCTTTTACATGCAAGTAAATCTACGAACATGGGACAGCCGGCTTTACTTCCCCTCCGAAGGAAGGCGTACGAAGGATTTTGTCGCCCTAAAAATCCGTGTTTGAAACCCGCGAGCTTGGGTATAACAGTCCGGTACGCTAACCGTCACACCATCGCCGCCGCTGGGAAGATGGTAATGGAACCATGCATTATATAAGGCCATACAATGATATGCAGTGAACCACACTGAGATGATTTTGAATTTCTGAATTTGGTAAAAAAAAAAGTTAATTCTAAACCTAACCTATTTTGACATTGAAGGAGGCGTTGACACTGACAGGCCGCGTGCGCTAGGGGCACAATATTCTCTCCCGAGATGAGCGCAAGGACCAATCAGTTTCTCTCAATAACCTTTCGCGGGCTACAGTAAATGGCACCACTCGCTGCCATTTGACAACCCTGCCCTAAATAAATCGAAGAGTAACTTTATTTCGTGCTTCCACGAAGGAACAGAAGAGTTTCCGGTGTGATCACCGCGCACAGCACAACTTAAGCGAAGTGTCTCCGCCCTGCCTTTCAAAGACACCGTTACTCGTATGTAAGGAAGGAGTGTGTCAGGAGGAGTTAAAGGAGAACACAGTTTCTTTCAAGCTGTGTGAGGGCGCTTCATGGGGCTTCACATTCAGAAGCCGATTTCACATACTCACAAATTCAGTTTTTATTTTCTGTGCAAACTTTCAATTATCTGTGTTCTTCAATATCGGCTTTTCAGTTCAGGTTTTTGTCCAGTTTCCCTGATCCTTTGAGCAAATGCGAGATGGCCCCTTGTTTTGCTTCTGGACGTAAATGTAGCTTCACTATGCGCACGTTTGTTAAACTCTCCTTTTGCTTGAAGTGGTAGGAGTAGAGGTAAGGGCGAGTTGCTATTATTGCTATTTTGTTAGCAATGCAGAAAAATCATACTAGCAATTCGTGTACCGATGCAAATACGTTTTCTTTAATTCGGAAACGAAAATGACTATTTTTCAAATATTGCTAATCTAACGTTTACTCATCTTTTAACAATTTATAATTAAAATGACGGGAAGGATTCTGGAACTCAAGAAAACGTGCGCAGATAACCTTCCCCCCCCCCCTACGTCACATACAGTATTTTTTGACTTAATAAATCTAAATCTATCTTTCAATATTAATATTCTTTCTGTGAATACGTAAATATCTATAAAGTAAAAATAGTAGTAAATTCAGATTAAACTGTCATATTTTACAAGGAAACAAAGAACGCTATTATTTCTCCCTACTCCAATAGAAAAATGCCAATGTGCCACCTCTTGATATTGCTGCAAAAAGTTATTTTCTTCACCAAAGAATGTTCACAAAAATAATATTTTCAATCGACTTTTTTCCATTTCTCCAGATACAATATACAAACTATATATTGAAATGGATTCTCCCTTATGAACACTGGTTTTTATATTATTTACGTATATCCAGCCCCAGCTATTCCCTAATTTATTTACCAAATAAAGGAACCACATGCTCAACTTTTATATTTCCTAGCTACGCTCTCCTTTATATAAACAATGTTTATTTATGTGCACACTAATATTTAATGTTTCCTCTATTGTGGCTTGCTCAGTAATTTCGTGTATTAATCAGCAAAGGAGATTCTAGCGAGCAACAAAAAACTTATTATCGTGGGTCGACATACTTTTCAATACGGAACCGCCATGACGAAAGTAATAGGTAAGGAATCTTTATTTATATTCTTGTGCAGTTACGTCACTAGAATAATAAACAAAGAAATTAAAAACACATTCGTCTTTCTGAAAAACGTTGCGAAGAGCCAGAAAACACGGGTTTTATTTTTAACTGGAAAAACTGTATCAAGCATCATAGATACGATATTTATGTATGCATATAGGATATCTAGAGCCAAGGAATACACGTTGTTAGAACGACCGATAAAGAAGTGATAGATCTCGTGCTTGATGACATAACAGTATTCATTGGGGTAGGAACGGGAACAACGCCCCGAGGACATTCCGTGCAGAAGGTGGAAGCCTTCTGTGAAATAATCACTCTCTCGCTATTAGCCAAATAGAACGGATGTAGCAAACGAAACTGCACGAGTATTCTTTCAGTTGAGATGGAGATAATACTTCATTTATAGGGAAGTGGGTGACTTAAAGTAATCTTGACATGTTAAGTATTGTGTAAATTAAGAAGTCAAAGACATAATTTTAATTTGAGTCGTAATTTATAATTTAAAGTAAAATTGACTCCGTATTCGAAGGGAATTTACTCGTATATAGGATAGATCCGTAGGCGGGGATGTTTTTTAGCAAGTTGCATTGAAAATAGACAGTCGCGAGGAGGCGTTCGTCTGAAGCACAGGTAGCAAGCACAGTCGCGCTCTCCAAATAATTTAGTTGCAATTATTTAATTTTATGAAATACATAAGAGTCAAAATATATCTTGACGTTAGACAAGATTACGATAAGAGGGACATCAGCGAAGACATCCTACGGACGGTAACTAGCCAGAAAATGCGAAAGTCATCTGAGAAATCATCAGCAGCGCAGGTATCACAGTCACCTCATGAACTTTAATTGGAACTTAATAGTCCCCGTACGGAACTCTAATTATTGTACATACGAAAATTATATCACATCATTGATGAGCTCAGTATAAATTATAACAGTATCATAATAAATGTTATATCCTTATAATTGAAAAAGAAAAGGCTGATAATTTGTTGTTAGTTACTAGCAATTTAATTAGTGGTTTCAAGCAACAGAACTTCCAGAAATCACAATTCTGTAGAGAATTGCACGTCTGCATACGACAGGTAAAAAGGTAACAGGTTGTATCCTTGATCCCATGAGCAAAAATAAAAGTAGGATAACGATAATAACAATCCAATATTAGAAACTTTACGAGCATAGCAGTTCAAAATAAACTAAAATAAATTATAACATTGTTAAAGTAATAGCAACGAAATTAAGAAAGTAAATAAGTGGAAGTAAATAGATATTTCACATTTTAGTTCCAGTTCATTTCCCATGACTTACAATCTCTACCCCTGCTGTAGTTTTGAATTCACAAAACAAACTAGCTACTTGAACGTCGATTGTATCTGGTTCACCTCCTACCATCGCTGATGTTACCCCATACGCTGCTCGATCCTGTCCTATTCATGTTTGTCCTTTATTTTTTTTAAATGTTGATCCTAATCTTGGGAATAATTCTCATCCTCCTTTCCAGTGTTGCCAGATAGTTGAAAGTCATATCGTACTGCGCCATCTATTATTATCGTACGGCGGTAATATCAAATTACCGTACATTTTATCGTACATTAATAAAAATAGCGTAAAATTTATGGTACTTTTTAATGATTTTTTTCAAATATATTACTTAAATTATTTTCTTTAACGACATATTTCTAAAGGAGAATGAATGCAGCGGGGATACAACTAATATAATGTAGAGATTTTATATCCTTAATATTTAATATATATCAAATCAAAATAATTATTATTTTTATTTACTAGATCATTAACAGAGTCGAACTGATTTACCGCACAACTTTTACTTGATTGAAAACTCCACTAATAAATTTACAGAAATCTTAGATCATTTGCTAAGGGTTTATTCTTGAAACTATTACTCTCGAGCGATATGTGACTATCGCGCTTTTGTTAATGTGGAAATGCACGTTCAGAAATGCGATAATCGCATAATGCACGAGAGCGACAGTTTCAAGAATAGATTATCCGATCAGCGGCTTCAATTGGTCACATTATCGTATATATAGTAATTAGTTTTAATTAATAGTTACTGAGAACATCCACCTTTCCCATTTCCCATAAATGTGACTAATGAGGATCGCGAGACAGAGTCTCCAGGTCAAGTATTAGTAATTTCTGGGTGCTTTTGCTTTCTTCTTGTGGCTGCTCCCGCGCCGCGCCGCGCCGCGCCGCCCCGGCCGCTCGTAAGTGACAATAATCGATGCGCCACAGACTCCCCCTAATGGGGAAACCCTAGGACGCGCGCCCTGAGCGCCGCAGGGTTGCCAAGCGGCGCCGCGGCGGGGCGGGGCGGGAAGGGGCGGAGCGGGGCGGGGCGGGAAGGGGCGGGGAGGGGCGGCGCGGGGCGGGGCGGGCGGGGCGGGGCGGGCGAGGCGGGCGAGGCGGGCGGGGCGGGCGGGGCGGGGCGGGGCGACGCTCGGAGGCTGCGAGGGGGGGGGCGACGCCTCCGACGCCGCGCGACGCCCCGAGGAAGGTGATTTATTCTGATTCAGATTTATTCAGTCAGAAAAACAGTGTGGCGTAGGGAGCAAAATATTATCTGCGCACGTTTTCTTGACTTCCAGAATCCCTTCCTGTGATTTTAACTATAAATAGTTGAAAAATGAGTAATCGTCTAACATAAATAAATAAAAATAAATTTTAGAAATCGCAAGATTAGCAATATTTGAAAAATAATCATTTTTGTTTCTGAGTTATAGAAAACTTATTTGCATCGGTGCACGAATTGCAAGTATGATTTGCAAGGTGAAGCAATGCCCTCCAACACAATCGAGAGGGTGCAATATTTTTTTTCACTTTCCAAAACAGATCTTTAAATAAGGTCATGTTGAATTTGTTTGAAAGTAAAAATGTTTTTCGTCTTATTTAGCGACAAATATATTCGCCCGCTCGGGATTTACTCGCTTCGTGAACGTTATTCCAAGCAGTTGGATGCTTCGTAAGTTAGAATATGTATATTATTTCATAATTATTTTTCGTTTCTTACATTCGAGCTTTTGTTATACATTTACAAATAAATCTTTTACAAATTATTTAAATCCCAATTGAAATATATGAAACAAAAATTGCTAGCTTTCAGGAAATATCAGATTGAAATGCAACAATGGCACGGCAACAATGGCTTGGGGGCTAATTTCTGTGAATTTCGTCTTATTGTTGATACATGACGTACCTATATGAAGAGATGTTATAGTTGTAAAATTTCGTTTGATATTTGGTTAAAATATTTAGTTTGTAATGAGTTTTACAAAAAATGATGATGGTGTAAATCTGAATCTCATCAATATGTATCGGGATTGAACCCGCAAACTTGGGTACAACATTCGCTAACCGTTATACCTCCGAATCCGCAAAATACTAGAACTATTTATGTGTATTTAAATGTTTAGTATCATAATAAAATAGTTAATTCGATAAATGTATTCCAATAATTATCAAAATTGTAACAGAATATCCAATTATTTCTGGATTATTGCATTGGGAAATTATTTTATTAAAAACAAATTGCAAATTGCAGTGCAGTGTAGTAATAATAATGCAAACTCATTTTCTCCAATTAGATGAATGTCAGAACTGCAGTTATGAACTTATAACTCTTCGTAACCTTACTGACTTAACACCCGGTATACCCCAGGCAATGACTTACATGAACCTCAAAGCACCGAAAAAAAAATTCTTTATAGCTTATTCCTAGTCCGGTCACACATCTCAACCGACCATCAAACTCTTGATTAGGTACAACATTGCCAGTCATTCTTATTTTCCCATCATCGTCTTCTTTCTCACCTCATTCCAGTTAACTGGGGTTGACATTTCTGATTGCTACTCTCCAGCTGTTTCTATTTTGTGCCTTATCCATTGTGTCACCATTCTGCCACATATCTTTCCTATCACAATCTTCCCACTTTTTCGGGCGTCTCCGTGCCCGTTTCTCATTCTCTAGTGATCTACTCGGCGGGCCAAGTACTGTAGAGGTCTTCTCATAACATACCCGAACCACTGAAGTCACCTTTCTTGAAGTTTCTCCACAGTCTTCACAGTTCCTGAGATGATTTTTGATGTACAGATTTTGATGTTTATTTAACTTGTTGGGGCTTAGTGGCGAAGTCGCTTGCCTTTCACCACTGAGGTTCCGGGTTCGGTTCCCGTAGAACCTCAAATGAAATGTATTACGACAAAACGAGATAGCATGCTTCACAGGGGCTATTCCAACTCTTGTGAAGCGTCCTAAACCTATCCTTATTTCTTTCCAATTTTGGTCGATAGGTAGATGACGCAGGGCTCGAGCGCGAAGACGCTACCTGTCGGCGATTCCCTGACTTGACTGCGACTGACGTGACTTGACTACCCAGCGGCCCCTAAGAAGGTGCTGGGTGTATAATAATGGAGGATTACTCCAAGGTGTGCTAAACAGTCTTAGGAGACGCGTTGTGTTTATAGACGCAACAAAATTCTCCATCTGTTCTTCTCTCTTCTTCGCAGTCCAACATTCTGCTCCGCACAATATCCCTACAATTTTGTTGACCTTCTCTTTAAGGCACACAATGCTGCTTTTGTCCATTCACTGCTTATCCTATTATTTACGTTTTCCTCCATTCCTGCATTTTCCTTCTGTAGTGACTCTGGTATCTGAATGTCTTGGTACCCTCTCTTCTCCGCCCAGCCGTATTGTTATACAGAGAACGGTCTTGGTTCTGCTACCTCTTAGCCCACGTCTCCAGTGTTCCTCTCCAGTTGTCTAATTTTTGTTTTTCTGCTTCGTTTTCACTCGCCAATGCGATGCTCTCCGCGAACAACAGAGTCCAAAGTGCGAACTCCTGATCTCTTGGAAGGTCATCCGTAACTAGGACAAACAGGTATGGGCTAAGACCAGATCCTTCAGTTACATTTTGTCTGTGAACTTTTCGGCTATTCCACACGCCCACTACTCTGATAGAAGCCATTCCTCTTTTGCTAAATAGTTTTAAAATGGTTATGAATGAGGTGATTTGCCAGATCATCAGTGATCAGAACACAATGAGATGATTGGTCGCATGTAGGTATAGAAGGTTTGTAATTTTTGGGGGAATGGGAATGGATGGGATAAAGGCGTTGGTGATACGGTTGGCTTTGGTAAAGACGTTAAGGATATGGTGGGTCCGTAGGAGTCGTCTGGATAGGGTGACACCTAGGTATTTTACGGAGGGTCGCTAGAAGAAGCGAGTGTGGTTTATGGTTAGAGGGGAGGCGTGATGGGAAGGTTTTATATGAAAACAGGATGGCCTGGAATCTTTTAGGGTTTTTGGTTATGGAGTTTTGGGAATCCCAGAGATGGGAGGAGACAAGGGATTTTTGGAGTTGTGTAAGTGAGTGGTTGAGATTGTGATAGGAAACAAGTAAGGCAAGATCGTCAGATTTCAGGGATCTCTCTACTCTGGGGGAGGAAGAGTGTCGTTGGTGTGAATGGAAGAAGGAGTGGGGAACGCACTGCGACCTGCGGAACGCCCACTTGGATGGGGTGGTTAAGGGACTGGCTTTTCACGTGGAAGGAACGATTGGAGAGGTAGCTTTGAAAAAGAGGGTGGATGTGGTGAGGAATGCAGGGGCGAATTTTCAGAGGATTAGTTGGGAGACTGTATCATATGCTTGGGTTAAATCTAGTCAGGATAGTGTGGATTTCTTTGTAGTTTTGGATTGGAGTAGCTATGCAAAGGGATAGTTTTAGGGTTTGGAGAGACACGGAGCGTCCCTCACGGAATTCGAATTGGGAGTGGTGGAAAATGGGAGCAATGATGAGAGTTAGACGGGTGAGGATTACTTCCTCAAAGGGTTTACTGAGGATAGGTAGGAGGGTAATTGGTCTATAATTGGTAGGATGCCGATGATCCTTGCCAGGTTTGGGAATGGCGTTCTTCAGGAGTTGTGGAGTTGGTTAGGAAGAACTCCATCGGGTCCATTGGTAGAATCGATCAGAGTTTGTAATTGTCGAATCCATGAAACGGATCAGTCCATGTCGTTTGCTGACGGGGTGGTAGGGCAGGTAGGTAAGGAGTAGATTGTCGAGGATGGGGATATCGCGAGGAAGGAAGTGATCGGACAGGGTTTGGGCGAAGGTATTTGGTGTGATTGGAGGGTCGAAGGATTAAATGTTGGGGCTAGTGAAAAGAGGGGAAAATGGCTCCACGTGTCACTTGACTTCTCTCTGCGTCTACGCCCGCATGAGTCTTACGTTTAACCAGTCGTATCCTCCATGAGTTTCCTACTCGCATACAGACACACTTTGAATAGAAAGCGGCGCTTCCGACGTGTCCATGAACACTGTGCTTCTTGCAATGACAAGAATCATATGTAGTAAAATCTCAAGCGCACGTTAGCCATCGTTTGTGCAATAAATGTGAATAACTTCTGAAATGTTAATCACCGGCAACGCTCTTCCCCATCTAGTGTGGCGTCAAAGAGCCAAAGCGCCGCTCAGGGCTCCCCGCGTGCCGTGCGCCCAGCAGCCAGTGACGACGCGCCGGCGCCGTTCGTCACGCTGCGTCCTTGCCCTTCCTTTCAAATCTCGCCCTCCGCTGCCTCGCGCGCCTTGTTGTCGCCCTGGCGGAGGGCGCCGCCGCCTATCGATCGCTCTGCGGCCCAAGGGCGAAGGGCCCGGCCGCGCACATGGCTCCGGCCACGTGACCGCCGCCCGCGCCGCGCAGCGCCGGCAAGGGGAACCACTTGTCCGGTAGAGCGCGGGGCTTCGCTTTCTCCATGCGTGAAGAAGAACAAAGACTTGTGTTAATCTTAGGTTGCCGGCCAAAGTGCCGGCTTCATCCATAGGTTAAGTTAGAAATAAGGTAGTAAGTAAGTTCTGCCCCCTTCTTTGCCGCATAAGCCATAGAACTGCGGCGTATGTTGTACCCCCAAAAGTAAATAAACTCCCGCCTCGCCAGGGCTACTGGCGGGGGGAAAGTTGAAAAAAAGCTTTCTCCATCGGCAGCGAACCACTCTCGCTGAAGCCTCATTCCCAACGCAAACTTAAACGCAACGATATGCAGTAAAATTTACACGTAGACACAAGCATTCACAATGATGAACGAGCTAACTCTCATACGTACGCCTCTGGTTCACTGTGAACTGTTAATTGAATTTGATTCTAAACAAAGCTTGTAGTGTACTCTCTTCGCAACATGTTTGCAACTGTATAGTTTGAATACTGAAGGCCAGTGTGTTCACAATGGAGGTTTTGAACGGGTGTTTCTTTGGTGATATGTGAAAAGACGAAGTTATTAATGTTATAAAATGGTGCCACAAATATATTTTGCGAAAAGAACCCTACCTGCATGCAGACACAGAATCATTTAGAATAGAAATCGACGCTTCCAACGTATTCATGAACATTATGCTTCCTGTAGTGACAGGAATAATACGTAGAAAAATGCTCAAGCCGATTCATTATAATGAATGACTGCGTCAAGTGCTCAAAAACAGACTAAGATGAGTTTTCGATTTCATCAATTTCAGAGAGTAAACTTATGCATTAAAGTTATTTCATACAAAAGTGATTTGGTACTAATTATGAGGTGGATAGACTCAAGGTTGTATATTGTGATCGCGAGGACCGAAGGTCCAGCCTCGTATAGAAAACTGCAATTGAAAGTACTTTGGCATTGCTCTTTGGCGAGAACCTGGCAAGAGTATGCGAAGACATTGCACTGCGACAGAATGAACCGAAAGCGAAGAGAACGAATCTTTATCGGTAGGACTCATTCTTTTACGTGAACGCACCTTAAACTAAGAATTAACCGACGAAAGTAAGCGAGAACGTAAGTTTCGCCTGAACCAATCAGAATTCAGCGCATTGAATCTTGATCGATTTGTTTCTAGCATGGTGGAAAGATCTTTCCACCACGATTTCTAGCTTTTTCTTCCACTTTTCTATCGATTTTTCGTTGTTTATGCGATCAGTTGTTGAATTAATGCTCGCATTTCCTTTCTTTTATAAACAAGAATTCTCCTGTACCAAATTCACGAATAATTCGCGGAACATAATTATTTTATTCGCCATGGCCAGTTAAAGTCGTAAAAAATGGCTCTAATTCTTACTTTGAATTTGCTACATTCATTACAACCGTTCGCAAAGTACTTCTCTGCATTACAATAATGAAATGACAACCACAAACTACCTGAACACAATCTGAAATCGAGCTTTCACTTGCTTCTCGGGGATTTAGTTGTGCATTTGTTTCTTCCATGCTCCTCTCTCATTGGTCTTTGGTAGAATTTCGACCTAAACTAAACGTAAAAGCTTGGCGCATGTGAAAGTTCATGGATCTCCGTCCACAGTTACGTCAAGGCATTGTGAACGGTCTCGCTGAATAACCCATTTCTAGATTTTGCGGCAACAGAATGTTTGCGTTGTGAATGAGGCCTGACCGTGTGGTTTTTGGTGCACGTTGTTGTCTCTGCATGCGACCCCGTGACTCGAATCTTTACCGCGTCTGAATTTCCTGGCTGTTGTATTCGCTCAAGTCTGAACTTCGTCGTCATTCAATCTGAAGTCTCTGAAATATTGATCAAAGTTACGCGTATGCATTTTAGAGGAATGTGGAGGCTGTCGATTTTATTGCAAGAGGTCGCAACGTGGTAATCATTCAAGGTTTCTGAAAACGTCACGTCTCGCTAATTTACTGGCTGTGCTTGATGCTTTTTAACTTTATTTTTAGCTTCTACAATAAAGTTCTTCGAGGCTTCGAAGGGATTGAATCAGGGAACTTACGCAGTTATCTTTTGCCAATTTGACAAAGCGATTGAAATTTCTCCCCTATCCAAAAGAGACCACTTATTTCGTGAACAATCACGTAAACATATTATCAGAGTTATCAGGTTACGGATGTACATACGTAATTAGATAGTACAATAGTAATTAGAAAAGTAGACATGTAATATCGCCTTCCATTCTTAGATTTCCACATAAACACTCTGCCTTTTATTACTTTCACTACCAAGCAGCCACGTGCTAGAAAAGCATGCAGTTGCAGGGCTTGCCATGTGTGGCCATTAAACCGAATGACAAGCAACGAAATGCCCTGCTCCCCTGTCTATATGTACTTCTTACTTACTATATGTACTTATTCTTTTTTGTTGTATGTTGTAGTGCAAAACCTGAAGCGAAAAGTAAAATGGGTTCTGTAAAATGTAGAACTGCTCGCCAAACACCCTAAGGCAGCCTCCCAAAAGATCTGGGGACGACCGGGGACGATCTGGGGACCCCCGACACGTCATCCATAGCGATCGGCTCCGGAGCTGCTGATTGAAAAGGCGAAGAGAGCTAAAATCTTAGTCGTATCGTGGGTGACAAGTTTGTTTATTTGGATTCACGAACCATCGACCATCGCTGCGATCGCTTTCACATTTCCTTAAGTAATGCATTGATTGTGCTACCCGTAGCACATGACACCAGAAAATCCCTCCAGCGAAAATTGGCTCGGTTCTGTTTCCGAAACTCGCCTCCCCTGCGGGAAGGTCAGGAAGATAAAACCAGTCGTTTAAGTTAATGTTTTTGATAGCGTTTAAGCTGTTCTGTTCGCCAACGGGAGCCCGCGCAATTAGTGCGTTCATTTGCCGGATAAATTGGCTCCAATGAAACTGCGAGTCTCTACCCCCATTCACATGGCCGGCGAGCCCCCCCCCCCTCCCCCAACCCCCAACCCTCGAGGGAGCCCCACCTGAGGGCCACTGGCTCGACAGCCCCCCACCCCCACCCCCACCCCCATCCGGGCGATGGGCGAAATGTAATTTCCGCTTCGGGGTGCAATTGGGGGTTGTTGCGGTGGAAGTCGGAGCCGAGGTCTTCCCGCGCCGCGGCTCTCCCCCTGCGACCCTGCTCCCTGGCGGCATCACCCGTCACTACCCTCCACGCAACTCCGCTGCGTGCGCTTATCAAATTAAGATGTTTTTCCCACTCCCATTGCATAATTCTGTCATTTGATAGCTGCAACCCATTGGATACTGATACTCATTGCGATACGGCTTTCATTACGATACAGGTTCTTGGCCAATCAGACACAAGTTTAAAAACTAAATATTGACTCTTAACATGATTTCATTAATTCTTACATAGCAGGAAGCAACAGATCCAGAGAGTAAGAAACGAGTGAATATCCGGCCACATTTGGTAATCGCTTCTTGCTGTTGTTTTCCCGAAAATAAATGGTTACCATGTAAATAATCGGAGAACTAAATGGAAACCACCACATACAAAACGGAAAAATCTATAAACGCATTCGGAAAGGCACCAAACGTATCTGTAACTTAATTGTAGCTACCAGATGTCAGCTCCTGATAAGCGTATGCGATGTGCAGAATCTCTCTTTGAGCTTCGCATGAGATTTGACATTACGTTATTTACAACCATTACCGTCACCCGTTAGCCGTTTCGGTTTCCGGTCAGTAGCTCTGCACAAATACGGTCTACGTAAATAATATCTAATATTTGAGATCTAACGTCATTTGGTCTACTCTATAAGGTCTACATATGAAATGTCTACACATGGCGTCAGTCTACATGAAAAATGTCTAATGAAAGTATGTCTACATGCAGAAATGTCTACAGGCAAAGGTGTCTACGTGCAAAAATGAATTTTGTCCGAATATAAAAAAGATCTGTGTATGAAAACATGTTAGACTTGTTTATAAGTGTCATTATAAAAGCATGTTTAACTACAAATATATATATTTATAAAATATATACAATACATGAATAAGACATATTTTCTTTACAAACATTCATCAGAATATTCTACTTTATCTGCTTACAATTTCAGGCGATATCGAATCCTTTCAAGTAGGCGAGTATTTCATTTCACTTCCTATAGTCTTCATAGCGCGATACCATTATTTGCTCCATATTGATTGTGCATATTGAATTTGCTCTATGTTGACATAATATTTTAAGAGAATACTCGTTAGACGTTTCTGGTTCTATCAGAATTTTATTTAGTAGACATGTAGCGGATAGACTTCGCAGTTAGTAGACATTTTTGTTGGTATACATTTTAGCTGTGGACGTTTCATCATTAGACTTAATATAACTGTAGACCACATTATTATTAGACTTTTTTTTCTGTTAGACCTTAATACAGTTAGACATTTTCGCTGTAGACCTACTGACCGTGAAGTGCCGTTTCAGTTAAATGCAAAAACTCTAATGTTAATTCAACTTTACTTCGATTAATTTAAAGTTACAATAGCCTCGCGATAATCTCGGCTAACCGATGCTGTCGATCAGAAAAATAAACAAAAAACAAACAAACAAACAAACAAATGGTGGTGCGCAATAGCACAGACTCTCTCGTTCTGGTGCATTCCCGTTTGAGGTCGCGGCAGAGCTTACGGCTTTCCTCAGTCCCCTCCCCGCTGCCATTGATCGGCGCCTAAAGCCCCTCCCAGGATCTCTCGCGGTGTCTACGCCCACCTGCGTGGGTGGCTTAGGCCTCAGAGGATGTCACTGAATTGCCTCAGGAGCTCCCAGTGTCGAAAAAGGCAGAATTTTCGCATTCAGCCCCTGTCTCGAGAAGAACTCCAGCGGCCTGCTGCTCTGATCGGACGTTTTCCGTGGTTTCTCCAATCAACACCAGGCGAATGCCGGAGCACTACCCTAACAAACGGGACACGGACCGCGCGCGACCTTTCCTTCCTCTTCTCTCTTCCTGTTTCACCCTTTACTTACACTCACACTAACCTGCGCTAGACTACCACACCGGCCGGGAGACCGGTCTGGAGCTGAGAGCTTGTCCCGGCTGGGGCGGTGCCCCGCTGGTGGAAGATTCGCGGTTGGGGAAAACCCCGCTTGCCACGGTAGGTCGGCGCCGGATATCGCCATACAGCGAGGGAAAGATCACCGCCACCTCACGAGCAAAACATGCACTGCACTTACGGGACTAATGATACAGTTAGTTGACATGCCTGGAATCACTAAAACAATGAATTAATCATTTAGCGATTTTAGGATCTTTCGCCTTGTTCCAGTTCGCGTGGGAGTAATTGAAGAACTAAATGCCAACAGCCACAGCAGTGATGGAAGCATCGCCATGATATGAGGGCCATGTGCATTACGCAATGGTTCAGGCCCGAGTGGAGACTAAGGGATACACGGGCGAGATATTTGTGGAGCGCGAGGGGCCTCTTTGCAGAGAATTGTGCCTCGGAAGGCCGGGAGGGAGAGACTTTTAAGCGTTGATATTTCACAGCTGGGATGTGGTTGTGGGGAAACCGTAAAATTGTCCCCGGCTCAAGTGAGTAGGAAACTGAACTACACAAGAAAATCAGTGTAGTGTGTCATTTTGTAGCACAACTAGTTGTTCTTGAAAAACTTAACTTCGCCTCTCAAAAAAATAAAAGCGAACTGCATCTTGACGTGACGCTTGTATACCATGTTTAATGTTACATGTTTCAGTCATATTAAATATGAATGAGAGCAAATAAACCTGAAATACATTTTATTTCAGATATTATTTACTTGTTCGTGGATCATCTTAGTACACAGGATTTTATCAAAAATGCAATTTTCTGCTGTCAGTGTGTTTCAATTTGAGGATCTGAAAATTTGAAATTAATTTATGGAATTTTGGATTGGTGAGGTAGTTGTGGTTCATAGTCTTTAACAATTGTTTTTCTACACATGTTTCAAGATTTTCTCTTGATTTCTATTAGAGTAACGTTTGCTTCTGACTGTGGTGAACAGTGTGAGTTTCATTAAAACACTGGTAAACTTTTTAAAAATTAAAAATTACAACTTTAAAAATTTGTTTGGTTAAGAATTTTCCGATCCTCACCTTTACCGACATTGAGTCATGCGTCAATGCTAGTCGGAGGAACTCTGTGCTACGTTTTTTCAAAACTATTTTTCAGTTGTTTTTTTATATGCTTATCATATAACTACAGTTCCGAGGTTGTGTCTTTATGTAATGTTACTTAACATTACTCCTACTATTGGGTTAAAACCAAGTGAATCACCGATCAAACTGTTTATTTCACGCAATATTCCGTGCAATTTTTTATCAATCGCTGTTATATCCTTTGTTAATTATATTTTTGCATTTAATAGAGTTTATAGAAATTACATTGTTGATTGATTACACAACAAGTGAAATTCTTGTGTAAAAATGAAGGGATCACTTTTAACTTCAATTATCTCATGGGAGGCATTTCGGGGGACGTCTTGTTCATTAAAAACTCACATTAGCATTTTGTTGTTCAAAATTCTACTTGCGATCTAGGAAAAATTGAAGCCTCTGTCTCTATATGTTGTGGCAAAATGTTATGGTACCTAAAGTAGTGAAGCAAAGAATACTTTTCGTGCGTTATCAAATAGTGCAGACAGTGAATGTTAGAACCACACGATAGAGTCAATTGTCATCATAAAACCTTATAGCTACAGTTATACATAATCTATAATTTATTTATTACGTCATTGGATGTACTTGTTCAGCTATTTGCATGATTTAGTTGAGACGGTCGTTGCCCAGGCAATAACAAAGTGCTGCATGTCATGCTTTAATTATATTTTTTGTGTTTCATGCGTGGACACTTCAACGCATATTTCATGCCTTTTTCATTTTATTTCTAATCCTTTGGCCATGTCTTATCAAACGGAGCTGGAATCGTGCAAGTACTGCGCGCTGCAGAAGGCAGAAGGGGGACGCGGCGTTGACACTTCACACGTGGGCGCGCTGCTGAATGCAAAGAAATCCCCGGCTAGTGCACCCAGTGATAAACTACTCAATCGAATCATATGTTCCAGAACAGTAGTGTATAACTTGCAAGGCCTCAAAAGTCACAACTAAAACCTTTTATACGATTGAGGGCCGGATTTACATGACTCTGGCGATCCACACGTGACTTCCCCGCCTTGTTGATATCGGCACTTGGTCCAGCTGCTTTGAAATGGAGGGAGAGTGGAATGGAACTATGCGTGATGTCCGACCGTACCACGCATATAGCAATGAAACACATTGGGATGATTTCGTATTTCTCAATTTGCTAGAAAAATCCTTAAATCTAAACGTAATCTATTTTCGCCTAAGGGGGTGTTGACTCCGGCAGGGCGCGTGCGCTCGGCGCACATTGTTCTCGCTGATAGACATGATCGCAAGGGCTTTCAATTTTTACTAATGACCTTTCGCGAGCCACAGTAAATGGAATCGCTGGCCGCCAGTTGGACAACCCTATTCTAGAATAGCGTAAAATGTAGGCTTTCACGGCCGCTTTCTACATAATTAGACTTTTCCGGATTTGTAGGCCGTGGTCCAACGGAGACTGGTCCAAACGTTTCGCCTGCAACTGTGGCAGGCGTCATCAGAGGCGTTGCTGGCGGGGGCGAAGTGTCCTTCTTGGCAGCACCGCGACTGACAGTCAGTGGACCTCGGCCTATTGTAGAATGTTTCGATCCTCAATTTAATAGGTCAAGGCCCTCCCCACCTTCTTGTGATCCAACGCCTCTATACCCCAGTAAAGTTTAGAATAAAATATTTCTCAGGGTGTACGAACACGTCGGTTGGCTCTTCGGGCAATTCTAAGCCCTATTCTTGCGCAGTTCAACATTTGCACTAATGTAAAAGTTTTTTAAATATGTATTTCAATTATGCGGTAATTGTGACAATATCTTTCCATAAAAATGTACAGATTTTTAGTACAAAATGTCGTGAGTAGTAATGAGTAGTAATGTCTCACTTTCACGTACGAGTGAGAAGACTTTCACCCTGAACAAAACACGATCGACCTCTCGGACACCCGAGTACATCCGTTTATAGAGCGTCTCAGAAATATTTGAAAACACTGCCTGTTCCTTAATAAACTCCTAAAATTTCGATGTCAGCACACGTGCTTATTGAGGCTTAGTACCTAAAACAACCAGTTGTCAGTTTGTGAAGCCAGGTGGCTAAAATTCAAATAATGCATATGAGAGATCACCGTGTGTACTCGAATTACGTTACGTGTTTGGGCGGCGCTGTAGCTGCGTGGGCAGCTGAGGCGTTTGGTACATGGACCAATGTGGTTGTGAGTTGAGAGAGACGTGGGGCGTTTGTGTTGCAGACGCGGCTGCACCAGATCCACGGGGCCGTGGCGAAGCTGGGCCTCGAGAACGACGCCCTCAAGCAGCAGCTGCGCTCCCTGGAGGCGGCGGTGAGTGGCACAGACACACACACACACACACACACACACACACACACACACACACACACACACACACACACACACACCTGCGACCTCAACCAGGGCTCCCTCGGTTATACTCCGATTAAAACACTGTGACAATTCAAGGACAGGAGCTGGAAGGAGAGAGACATTTAAATCCAATGGGGAGCTTCGTTACGACTTGAATTTTTGGTATTGCAGCTCCAGATTGGGGGACGAGTTGGTGCTTATCTTTTTCTAAGAGTGGCGGAGGTAAAATAGTCTGAATAGTCAATTGGCGCAAGGGGCCTGGGAGGAGTTGAGCGTTCTGTACGAGTGGTGGAGGTGAAAGGGGTGCGAGAGTTGCTATAATGACAAGGGGCCGGGGAGGTTCTAAATGTGCTGGATGGGCACGTGAACAGAAAGTGGTGGTAGGTGCAAGGGGCCGGTTTGGTGCTTATCTTTTTCTAAGAGTGGCGGAGGTAAAATAGTCTGAATAGTCAATTGGTGCAAGGGGGTCTGGGAGATGTTGAACGTTCTGTACGAGTGGTGGAGGTGAAAGGGGTGCGAGAGTTGCTATAATGACAAGGGGCCGGGGAGGTTCTAAATGTGCTGGATGGGCACGTGAACAGAAAGTGGTGGTAGGTGCAAGGGGCCGGTTTGGTGCTTATCTTTTTCTATGAGTGGCGGAGGTGAACGTGGCCTCAGAAGTCAATTGGTGCAAGGGGGTCTGGGAGATGTTGAACGTTCTGTACGAGTGGTGGAGGTGAAAGGGGTGCGAGAGTTGCTATAATGACAAGGGGCCGGGGAGGTTCTAAATGTGCTGGATGGGCACGTGAACAGAAAGTGGTGGTAGGTGCAAGGGGCCGGTTTGGTGCTTATCTTTTTCTATGAGTGGCGGAGGTGAACGTGGCCTCAGAAGTCAATTGGTGCAAGGGGGTCTGGGAGATGTTGAACGTTCTGTACGAGTGGTGGAGGTGAAAGGGGTGCGAGAGTTGCTATAATGACAAGGGGCCGGGGAGGTTCTAAATGTGCTGGATGGGCACGTGAACAGAAAGTGGTGGTAGGTGCAAGGGGCCGGTTTGGTGCTTATCTTTTTCTATGAGTGGCGGAGGTGAACGTGGCCTCAGAAGTCAATTGGTGCAAGGGGGTCTGGGAGATGTTGAACGTTCTGTACGAGTGGTGGAGGTGAAAGGGGTGCGAGAGTTGCTATAATGACAAGGGGCCGGGGAGGTTCTAAATGTGCTGGATGGGCACGTGAACAGAAAGTGGTGGTAGGTGCAAGGGGCCGGTTTGGTGCTTATCTTTTTCTATGAGTGGCGGAGGTGAACGTGGCCTCAGAAGTCAATTGGTGCAAGGGGGTCTGGGAGATGTTGAACGTTCTGTACGAGTGGTGGAGGTGAAAGGGGTGCGAGAGTTGCTATAATGACAAGGGGCCGGGGAGGTTCTAAATGAGCTGGATGGGCACGTGGTCTGAAAGTGGTTGTCGGTGCAAAGGGGCCGGGTCGGTGCTTAGCTTTTTCTAAGAGTGGCCGTTGGGAGGTGAACGTGCTGTGAAAGTGGCTGTAGGTGCAAGGGCCTGGCGTAAGTGAACGTGGTGTGAAGGTGGGTGTAGGTGCAAGGGGCCGGGCGGAGGTGGAGGTGGGTGTAGGTGCAAGGGGCTGGGTGGCGGTGAACGTTGTGTGAAGGTGGGTGTAGGTGCAAGGGGCCGGGCGGAGGTGGAGGTGGGTGTAGGTGCAAGGGGCTGGGCGGCCTTGAACGTGTTGTGAAGGTGGGTGTAGGTGCAAGGGGCCGGGCGGAGGTGGAGGTGGGTGTAGGTGCAAGGGGCCGGGCGGAGGTGGAGGTGGGTGTAGGTGCAAGGGGCTGGGCGGCGGTGAACGTGTTGTGAAGGTGGGTGTAGGTGCAAGGGGCCGGGCGGAGGTGAAGGTGGGTGTAGGTGCAAGGGGCCGGGCGGAGGTGGGTGTTGGTGCAAGGGGCTGGGCGGCGATGAACGTGTTGTGAAGGTGGGTGTAGGTGCAAGGGGCCGGGCGGAGGTGAAGGTGGGTGTAGGTGCAAGGGGCCGGGCGGAGGTGAAGGTGGGTGAAGGTGTGGCCGGGGAAGGTGAGCGTGGTGTGAAGGTGGGTGTAGGTGCAAGGGGCCGGGCGGAGGTGGAGGTGGGTGTAGGTGCAAGGGGCTGGGCGGCGGTGAACGTGTTGTGAAGGTGGGTGTAGGTGCAAGGGGCCGGGCGGAGGTGAAGGTGGGTGTAGGTGCAAGGGGCCGGGCGGAGGTGGGTGTTGGTGCAAGGGGCTGGGCGGCGATGAACGTGTTGTGAAGGTGGGTGTAGGTGCAAGGGGCCGGGCGGAGGTGAAGGTGGGTGTAGGTGCAAGGGGCCGGGCGGAGGTGAAGGTGGGTGAAGGTGTGGCCGGGGAAGGTGAGCGTGGTGTGAAGGTGGGTGTAGGTGCAAGGGGCCGGGCGGAGGTGGAGGTGGGTGTAGGTGCAAGGGGCTGGGCGGCCTTGAACGTGTTGTGAAGGTGGGTGTAGGTGCAAGGGGCCGGGCGGAGGTGGAGGTGGGTGTAGGTGCAAGGGGCCGGGCGGAGGTGGAGGTGGGTGTAGGTGCAAGGGGCTGGGCGGCGGTGAACGTGTTGTGAAGGTGGGTGTAGGTGCAAGGGGCCGGGCGGAGGTGAAGGTGGGTGTAGGTGCAAGGGGCCGGGCGGAGGTGGGTGTTGGTGCAAGGGGCTGGGCGGCGATGAACGTGTTGTGAAGGTGGGTGTAGGTGCAAGGGGCCGGGCGGAGGTGAAGGTGGGTGTAGGTGCAAGGGGCCGGGCGGAGGTGGGTGTTGGTGCAAGGGGCTGGGCGGCGATGAACGTGTTGTGAAGGTGGGTGTAGGTGCAAGGGGCCGGGCGGAGGTGGAGGTGGATGTAGGTGCAAGGGGCCGGGTGTAGGTGAAGGTGGGTGTAGGTGCAAGGGGCCGGGTGTAGGTGAAGGTGGGTGTAGGTGCAAGGGGCCGGGCGGAGGTGGGTGTTGGTGCAAGGGGCTGGGCGGCGATGAACGTGTTGTGAAAGTGGGTGTAGGTGCAAGGGGCCGGGCGGAGGTGAAGGTGGGTGTAGGTGCAAGGGGCCGGGCGGAGGTGGGTGTTGGTGCAAGGGGCTGGGCGGCGATGAACGTGTTGTGAAGGTGGGTGTAGGTGCAAGGGGCCGGGTGTAGGTGAAGGTGGGTGTAGGTGCAAGGGGCCGGGTGTAGGTGAAGGTGGGTGTAGGTGCAAGGGGCCGGGCCGTGGTGAAGGTGGGTGTCGGTGCAAGGGGCCGGGCGGAGGTGGAGGTGGTTGTAGGTGCAAGGGGCCGGGCGGAGGTGGAGGTGGGTGCAGGTGCAAGGGGCCGGGCGGAGGTGGAGGTGGGTGCAGGTGCAAGGGGCCGGGCGGAGGTGGAGGTGGTTGTAGGTGCAAGGGGCCGGGCGGAGGTGGAGGTGGGTGTAGGTGCAAGGGGCCGGGCGGAGGTGGAGGTGGTTGTAGGTGCAAGGGGCCGGGCGGAGGTGGAGGTGGGTGTAGGTGCAAGGGGCTGGGCGGCGGTGAACGTGTTGTGAAGGTGGGTGTTGGTGCAAGGGGTCGGGTGTAGGTGAAGGTGGGTGTAGGTGCAAGGGGCCGGGCCGTGATGAAGGTGGGTGTAGGTGCAAGGGGCCGGGCGGAGGTGGAGGTGGGTGTAGGTGCAAGGGGCTGGGCGGCGGTGAACGTGTTGTGAAGGTGGGTGTAGGTGCAAGGGGCCGGGCGGAGGTGGAGGTGGGTGTAGTTGCAAGGGGCCGGGCGGAGGTGAAGGTGTGGCCGGGGAAGGTGAGCGTGGTGTGAAGGTGGGTGCAGGTGCAAGGGGCCGGGTGTAGGTGAAGGTGGGTGTAGGTGCAAGGGGCCGGGCGGAGGTGGAGGTGGGTGTAGGTGCAAGGGGCTGGGCGGCGGTGAACGTGTTGTGAAGGTGGGTGTTGGTGCAAGGGGTCGGGTGTAGGTGAAGGTGGGTGTAGGTGCAAGGGGCCGGGCCGTGGTGAAGGTGGGTGTAGGTGCAAGGAGCCGGGCGGAGGTGGAGGTGGGTGTAGGTGCAAGGGGCCGGGCCGTGGTGAAGGTGGGTATAGTTGCAAGGGGCCGGGCGGAGGTGAAGGTGGGTGAAGGTGTGGCCGGGGAAGGTGAGCGTGGTGTGAAGGTGGGTGTAGGTGCAAGGGGCCGGGCGGAGGTGAAGGTGGGTGCAGGTGCAAGGGGCCGGGTGTAGATGAAGGTGGGTGCAGGTGCAAGGGGCCGGGTGTAGGTGAAGGTGGGTGTAGGTGCAAGGGGCCGGGCGGAGGTGGAGGTGGGTGTAGGTGCAAGGGGCTGGGCGGCGGTGAACGTGTTGTGAAGGTGGGTGTAGGTGCAAGAGGCCGGGCCGTGGTGAAGGTGGGTGTAGGTGCAAGGGGCCGGGTGTAGGTGAAGGTGGGTGTATGTGCAAGGGGCCGGGCCGTGGTGAAGGTGGGTGTAGTTGCAAGGGGCCGGGCGGAGGTGAAGGTGGGTGAAGGTGTGGCCGGGGAAGGTGAGCGTGGTGTGAAGGTGGGTGTAGGTGCAAGGGGCCGGGCGGAGGTGAAGGTGGGTGTAGGTGCGAGGGGCCGGGCGGAGGTGAGAGTGGGGGTGCGAAGGTGACCAGCCCTCCCGCTCGCAGGGGGGCGTGGAGGTGCCGGCGGCGCTGCTGGGGCGGCTGCGGGCGCTGGAGGCGGACAACGCGGCGCTGGTGCGCGAGGCGGAGCACCAGCGGCGCCAGTACGAGCGCTGCCTCGATGACGTCGCCAACCAGGTGGTGCGCGCGCTGCTCTCGCAGAAGGCGCTGCGCGAGGAGATCGGCGCGCTGCAGCGGCGGATCAAGGTACTACACCACCTGTAGCCGCCGGTGTCAGCTTCGGGCAGTGAGCTAGAAAATACAGTTCGCCAGGAAAATCTCTCCGTAGTGAGCAGAGTCAGGGCGTCCTCTTAAAAATTGCATTAATTTTGGTAGCAACCAGATCACTGGCAAAACAAGAAACTTCTAAGTGTAACTAATAAGTGTTGGAACCACACTTATTTCATCTACTATTATTGTGGTGAGTACTGACGATCTGCTGCAAGCACTCTCATAGCAAGGTGCCACTGCGGAGAGATTTTCCTGAGGCACTATGCTACATACAATGGTTGACTCTATGGTTTTAGTGCTCTTGGTAGTGTTTTGCAGTGAGATATGAGGGGTGCCTGATGGTGGCGCGTAGAACTGTTGTAATGAATCGGTGTGTTGTTTGTATAAGATCTTATTTCTATATTGCTGTCGTTTCGTTTATCTGCATTTAAATTATATTAGTGGTTAGAATGATAATATTTACAATGCTTTCAATATGTTCGGCATGCAACTGTAAAAATGGAAGTCATTAATCCACAAATATGTGTTTTTTTTTAAGTTGGCCGCCTTATAGATGATGTTTGTTTCCTATTGTAATAACATTCACTTTGGGGCGTTATAGTTACTACAATTACGTTTCAACAGCTTCCCTTCTCACATTAATTACCTATGCAGAAAGCAGTGTGTTTTTAAAGTTTCTGAATTAGTGCTCTTTACATATAATGATTTGGTTTTTGATGATTGGTTTTTGTCGTGAAACACTGAGTAAGAGAATTTATATTACATGCGCTTCACGCCCACCTGGCCTTAACCACTGCCAAACGGAATTCTATAATACTGTTTCTCCAGAGGGCGCTTCAAAAAACATGACTTCAGTTTTTTTGCGAAGATGGAGACGCTTCTGCCACTTAATGTAATATATATATATATATATATATATATATATATATATATATATATATATATATATATATATATATATTAGCTCCTTGACTTCACATCAAGGTTCAACGACATTTTTACTAGTTTGTAAAGATGCCTCAAAGTTTTGTTTAACATTATTTTCTTCAGATACCTAAAGTACTCTGTTAAAAATTGCTCATGTCCGATTGTGGTTTAAATGTATGAATTTTTGAACATTGGAAATGTTATATTTTTCGATGACTTCCTATTTCTACAGTATTTATTGAAGATACGGATTTTATCTTCACGAAATTTTTTATTTACCTTCCCTTCGCGGGAGTTCTGGAGAATATAGTCTATATTCTCCCTTCTGGAGAATATAGTTCGTGCAATAATACAGGCGCACAAAAAGATACAATGTCAACCCCATAGACTAGACACATGTTTCTCTGTGTATATCGACGCGTTGAATGCGAATCTGAAACCAGAATTGCGCCACTACCCTCGAGTTTTGTAATCCAGAAAAAACCTGTGGAATTGTATTTTTGTTTTTGTTTTAATTGGTTGTTGTGTGACAGACTAGTTTGGATAAAAATGAAGAAAAACTCATTTTTACAATGAAGCTCTAATTTTAATGAATTGAACGCGAATGATATGGAGTTAAAAATACATATTAAAACTCTTTATAGATGGGCGTAAATAACTGGACTCTCACTGCAGACACTTGCTTGATGCTGTCAAAACATGGGTTTTGAGAAGCGTCCGCAGAAGTACCTCGACATGCGACCTTTCTTTTGATCGCCAACGTCCCATTATGATTGGTAAATGTTACGAACAAAACTTAAATGTAACAAGTGAAGGAGTTTGTATTCACTATTCACAATATTAGCCAAAATGGCAACGTATTGTAATTACTTCTAGGCTGTCCGGGTGACGCCGCGTCGTTGGCAGATAGTGACTAACCTCACTACCCTGAAGAAGCCTGCGACATGACAGGCGAAACGTCGGCCTATCTGCCAACGACGCGGCGTCACCCGGACAGCCTAGAAGTAATGGACTCGAGCCGCGGAAGCCTACGTGTACAACGTATTGTAATGTAAGTGAAGGCGTAGTCTACTGGACAATGCATGTTAAAATGGCGCACCGGGATTTGGCTAGTCACACAATGAAGGTAGTCAATAGTTCCAAAGACGGAGAGGGTGGGGGAGGCTCGCCCGCCTTCGCCGTCCAAGGACCTCGTGCCTTCCGCCACCCCGCCCGCGCGGCGCGAGGGGCGAGGGGCGAGGGGCGCCCGCGGCTGAAGCCGTCGCTGTGCGCGTGCGCAGGAGCTGGAGGCGCACAACCGCGCGCTGTCGGCGGCGCTGGTGCAGCAGCTGCGGGCGGGCGCGGGCGGCGGCGCGGGGGCGCTGGGGGCGGAGGGGGCCCCGCCCCCGTGCGGCGCGCAGGCGGCCGCCGCCACCCCGCTCGGCGCCGGCGAGGACTGCCCGCTGCCCGGCGACCTGGTCAGTCCACTTGCCTCATTTATTTATTTACGTCAAAAACACGTAACTGTTAAGCAAGTAACTGTGCTATGGGGAGAAGGTATTTTGAAGTTACATTTCAGTTTCATTAGGGAGTTTTAGCGCCACGCGTAAGGTAGCGGCGTTATGCACTAACAGTCACGTGACAGACCTTGAAGTCATAACGTCTTACCTTAGGCCTAAGGTACGACCTTATACCTTCATAAATAGTGCACGCCTGTGGGAGTCTCTACGGTCACCTTACAGGCGGCAAAATGGCCGCCGAAAAACAGGAAAAGTTTTTTTCCAACTCTAATAAATCATTTCTCGTATGTAAGGCAGTTACAATTATTCCTTACGCAGTCCACAAAGCTGGCAAAAATTAACGGGATATGTAGGAGAGGTGACAGGAAAGAAATTCGCGAAAAAGAAGTTCAAATCATATCTTCGGGATAGGTTATGTCTTAAGCTCATAACGAACGCTGTTTTAAGGTACTTCCTATATTTTCAAGAAAAGCAGATTCAAAATCTAAAACTCCATGCACAATGTGTATTTGCTGGTCTGTTGACTCGTAACGTGTTTTAAATGTCTCACCACTAGCCTACACTCTTTGATAAATTATGCAATTTCTCTGTTCAACGCTTGAAATGCTTCCTTTGTTATAATGCATAACGCAATGTCGCAATTGCTAAAACTCTTATGAACGTTGTTCATTACGACCTTATGAAGGCGTTAGTCACGTGGTCAATAGAGTTTAAGGATATCTCCTTACGCCTGGCGCTAAAACTCCCTATTTACAGTTCTTTCGTATCGTTGTAAAGGCCCATTCACAATGCAAACGTAAGCATAAGCATATCGCGTAGACATTAACATAAGTGATACACTGAAGTTTTCACAATGCCTAACATAAACGTAAGCAAAATAAGAGTTTCTATTGGCTGTGAGACATTCTAGTTTACTATTGGTGGGATGTGAGAATCGCTTTCGAGGGATCGACGGTGTCCATGGCGTATATGGCGTTAGTTTGCCTATCGACTCCGCTCCAATTTAGATTCTTGATTTTGAGTTACCGTTCTGTGAGTGGTTTATTTTTTATGTCTTACTTTGCATAAGCACAGAATCTTGAAGCTTGCCAGCTTTTAAGTTAACGTCTTACGTGTTATACTTATGCGAAAGCATTGTGAATGAGCTTATGGAGTAGTTCTACTTTTATGTTAACGCCATGTTTATGTTTGCATTGTGAATGGGATTTAACTCTCTAATGAATCATCTTGTTATTATTCAATGATCCCGTTAAATTTAAATACAGATATTTCTAAAAATTCATTTCATTTTCAATTGCTCTAATATACGAAAAATATCATCGTCAGAACGTTGAACGTGTTAGAGCAAGTGAAAAGAAAATGAAATTTTAGAAAAATCTGTCTTTGAGTTTAATGGGATAATTTAATAATAACAAAACTATAATTTCCGTTTAAATGTGACTAATGGTTCAGTTAAAGATGTTGATTATTCATTGGAGGCCACATTTTAGTTCTAATATTCTTTACATTACGAAACTGATCGTTGTTGTTAACAGTGCTTCATGTAATTTTAGTTAAAATATGTGTTTTAATTACTCTTATTACGAAAGTGATCTCAAGGTCGTAAAGTTTTACTTTAGATAACCAAAATGGATAAGAGTTATTTTTTGTATACCAGCATTATAAACGTATTTTTCAGTTGCAATATATCGTTCAAAGAAGGGTCTTTAAGGCAAAAATGATGACGTATTAGCATTTTACGGCACGAATGATTGTGTCATCACACATTCAGCCAATCACAACGAGAGAATCGCAGGCAGGTTTCGGTAAACGGAACAGCCGAACAATGTTCTCTCACACAGATATCAAATACCCGAAACATCACAAGAAAGTTGTTTCGGAAAATTAGGTTGGATCCTCGTATAAATTTATAATGCTGTTTTACAAAAAAAATAGCGTAAGCAACTGGTTTATATTGTTACTTTATTGCAACTGGTTTATAATATCACTTTTAGCACAAGTACTAAAAATTTTTAGCGCCTTCTCTGTGTCCTTAAAAGTCTCATTTAGTAGTTGCTTTGTAATAAATAAATTCTATTGTTCTGTAAAGTTGTAAGTTATATTTTTCTCGTAAAAACGCGGATTAAAAAAATGTGAAAACTTTTGCCATAACTGGATATTTTGAGCCTTTATAATTTCTTGAATAAACCAAAGGCAAAATGATCTAAAAGCGGTTATTTTTTTTAAAAAAAGAGAGATTATGTATGTAAGTATTTCGTAAAAAAGAAGCTTTAAAGTATATTTCTCTTGCATTCCAACTGCTTAAATACATCGATGTCATGTATACATCAATTTGACAGCAAACATCAACAAACAGCAATTTGACAGAATGGCAAACAACGGGGGAAAGTTCCAGAACAAATTAGCCAACACCGTTGAAATGCCAATGGGCTTCTACGTGTCCCTCGACGACCACGCCCCCCGAATTGGTTTGGGATCAGAGCGTGAAAAAAACTCACTTGAACTTGACCACACTATTAAAGCCCGGGAAAATGATCGATATTCTTTGGTGTAAATGGACAATGTATAAAGATGTTCAATATTTCATCAAGTTGTAAATATTACTAAACCGTGATCATTACATCCATAAAGTATAATTACCGGAGGTCCGTCAAACCGGCACAGCAACTACAGAACAATCAGATAAAACAAACTGAAGTTTTTTGTACTAATTTATTACTCAGTAAATGAATGCGGTTTTGCTGGCTTGGCCAGGCTAAAAGCATGTAGTGTTCCTTCAACTGAAAGGAGAGTGGGACATTTCGTCCAGGCGGGAGCTTCGTCACCAACAACTGAAGTCGCAACGAAGCTCCCGATTGGGTGTCGATGTCCCCTCTGCTTCCAGCTGTGCTTGCACCTTCAAGGAACACTGCGTGTATACTTCTATTAAAACGGAAAGTCCCTTCAAGGTCACGAGCTACAAGGAGTGGGGGACGTTGACATCCAATCGAGAGCTTCGTTTCGCCTAAAAATTTAGTATTGGAGCCCCCAATTGGGTGGCAGTGTCCGCTTCTCCATCCAGCTCATGACCTTGAAATGCGACTACGATTAAATGGAAGTTTAAATTGGAGTGCAGTGTGAAGGCTTGTGATGAAGTGTTTGCGTGCATGAGTGAGTGTTTTGTAAATGTAGCTTAAGAATGAATCAGAGTGAATGCAGAAACAAAAAGAGAAGACCAAAGAAGAAAATCAAAAAAGTAAAGAACTTTCAAAATAAATAATAGACTGAAACATCACCTGAATCAAGGCGCAAAGTGACCATTGCAAGTATTTTTGGTTTAGAATGTAAGATAATCTTAACTCGTGACGCTGTTGGTATAGTTAGCAAGGGGGATCAAGGGGATGCCCTATGATTTTTACCAATTTCATCTCTTACCTTCAATACCTTCGAAGGACCAGTGTAATTATTGTAAGCGAAAACATTTCAAAACTATAAAATAAATTATCAAGTTTTTGTAAATTATCCGTTTTCGCTTACGGACGGGTAAATCTTTTATCGGTCAAGATTCATTGTTAAATATCGTAAAGTGAATGTAGAAAATTAATGCTTAATATCACTCTTAAGTAAACACAATTACCCAATTTAGATCCTTTGCATTGAAAATGTTTAATTTTACTCTGAATTGAGAATTTTAAATATTTGTGATATGTTATTTCATTTTAATGAACCATTTCTTTGCTTAGATGACAAATTGGGAAATTATATGGTATTTGGAAGATTAACTGACTTCTCCAAAGGATTGTCATGGGCCAGGTATTCAGTAACGTTCCGCCTCTGTGGAACAAGTTTGTTCAACCCAAACTTTTAAATCTAGCGCCAACTTTTCTGTATGCAGCGCCCGCGAGCTCTAGTAAGCTTGCTACCTCGACATGCCATGTTGTTAAATACGCCCCTACCTCTCGAGGGCTGCTGGGGAGCGGGGAAGGAAAGAGCGTTGCTCGTGTTGTGCAGAGCCTGCTGTCGCCCGCCAGCGGCGCGGGCACCTTCTCTCCGCTGTCGCCCGAGACGCCGGCCAGCGGCGGGAGCGCGCTGTCCACCCCGAGCGGCTGCCAGCCGCCCCCGCCGCCGCTCGCGCCGCCGCTCGCGCCGCCGCCGCCGCCCGCCGCCGCCGCCACCGCGGCCGCCGCCGCCCTCCTGCAGGCGGCGCTGGCGTCGGGGCTGTGGCTGCCGCTGCCCGTGGCGCGGCCGCGCTCGCTGGCGCTGCGGCCGTCCCCGCCGGCGGCCAAGGGCAGGGCCCGCGGCTGCGGCGGCGCCTCCCGCCACCCCTCCGCGGCGGGTAACTCCTCCGCACGCCCCGGCCCCTGGGCTGGGTTTCTTTAACGTGGCATCCAATCGGGAGCTTGCACGTCACGACAGTGCAACACTTTTCGTTCAATCGCAAGCTTTGTTACGACTTGAAGTTTTGGTATTGGAGCTTCCAATTGGATGGCACTGTCCAGCTTGTGACCTTGAAACACCACTTTAAAAAAATAAAATTATAAAACTGAAAAAAAAGTCTATTCAAAGTCACGAGCTCTCGGGAGAAAAAGACACCGTTATCCAATCGCAAGCTTCGTCTTAATTCAGCATTGTAGGCTTTCACGGCCGGAGTCAATATTCTTCATGTCTTCCGTGCTGATGGGCCGTGGTCCAATTGGCTTTGAGATACCAAACGTTTCGCCCACGACTGCGGTGGGCATCTTCAGTGGCGAGGTCTCGGGCGAAGTCAGTCGCCAGTCAGCCACCGTCCCGGACACTTCGCCCGAGACCTCGCCACTGAAGATGCCCACCGCAGTCGTGGGCGAAACGTTTGGTATCTCAAAGCCAATTGGACTACGGCCCATCAGCCCGGAAGACATGAAGAATATTTCGTCTTAATTGTTTGGTATCGAAGCTCCACATTGGATGACAGTGTCCCCTCTCTCTTTTCAGCTCGTGACTTTGAAAGGGCTTTCTTTTTAACTTTCTGTTTAATCCCAGTATAGAGAGGAAAACCAGCTGTACTTTACTTTTTTTAAAAGGCCTGACAAGGTCACGCACGAAAAAGTGAGAGGGAAGTCAGACGTTGAAATGGTGTTATTTATTCAAGCGTGAGCTCAGCAACCCAGAATTCATTAACCTCTCTAGGGCCAATGGGCGTAATTCTGCACATGAATTTCGAATATCTTAATTAAGAATAATAAAGGTTCACATTCTTTCCTCTAAGTAATGTCTGGAAACGATTTTTATGTACTTGTCGGTCTGCTTAATTCCGGACCTAATGTATTTATTGAAATCCCGCCTAATTGTATTTCGTGTAAAGTAGAGCTTGTCCCCCTCACTGTCTCTTTTCCTTCTCTTCCGGATTTCCCTCTTTATTTTCATTTATGTTTCCTTTCTCTTATTTTTCCTTCCCTTCCGCTTTTCTCTGTGAATTGATGAAGTTCGGCCCTAAGCCGCCATTCTGATTCAGGTTTTCTGAGTTTACTCAATCGCTTAAGGCGTTTGCCGGGATGGTCCCTAGATTTGTTCTCCCAGACGTAAATTTCCAGCTTGTCCTCCCCTCTTAAAATGTTACTACTCTATATGTATGTAAATTCAGTGGTTTGACGAAAGAGCATGCCTTATGGCCTGAGCCTCGCCATTAATAAAGACTTTATTATTATTATTATTATTATTATTATTATTATTATTATTATTATTATTATTATTATTATTATTAAAGTGTAAAAGCGTCCAGGTTCTAGTACTGTCTTGTGGCGGGGTAATTTCGGACCTTGAGCTTGCTGTGGCGTCGAGAGTGTTTGGCGAGAGGTTGAGTGTGTGTGTGTGTGTGTGTGTCGCAGGCGGCGCCGCGGTGGACGACGAGGGCAGCGAGAGCCCCAGCAGCGGCAACCGGGACGAGGGCTACTCCACCATGTCCAGCGACGTGCAGGCGGAGGCCGCTCCCGCGCCCGCCCCCGCGCCCGCCCCCGCCCCCGCCCCCGCGGAGCAGGCCGGGGGGCGCCTGCTGGGGCGGCTGGCCGAGGAAGCCCACTCGCCCACCGCCCTGCTGCTCAGGTACCTGCTGTCAGACACTACACACACACACCTGCATCGCCACATGTCGAAACGTCGAACATTGCGGATATACGAAGTGAAATGGTTGTTTAATATTTCTTCTGTGTCTTAACATGTATACAATGTTAAGAGTCTTATTAGTGCATAAACCAAATTGTTAAAAATCAAGGCGGAGCGTAGCCGAGCCGAGATTTTTAATTTGGACGAGGCAGTAATAATACTGTAACATTTCGTGGTATGTTCAACATTTCATCAGTCGCCATACGATCTCACGATTCATGCGAACCTTTTCGACATTATTACGAACAAATGAATTCTGTTGCTGCGGTACGTTACTACAATATTGTGAGGTGCTTCTTGCGATATGTCTATTTAAACAATATTCGTATTCCGTTCGAGAAAAGATGGATGCAAATAATGCTCCTGAACGTAAAGGTGCTTAAAGAAATGACGGTCGATGAGGAAGTTGGCGCGTCGGCGTCCAGTGACGCCACCTTAAGATCGTAAGTAAATATGATTGCCAGAGAAGAGTTTCATTGGGTGGAATGCCAGTAAAATGAGTTTAATCTACCAAGAACACATTCTTTAATTGTACTATTAATATTACAATAACAATAAATATGCCCAAAACCAATATGATTTACTGTTATTCGGAATTGTTTGATTATGATTGTACAAAACATCGCCAGATTTTTTAAATAAACATTTGACTTGCGATGAAGATAAATTTCTTAACATACAGGTAGGTAAAAATGCACTAAACAAACCTGTAGGGTTGCATTTTAACAAGTGTTAAAGACGCATGTGAACGATATAAATAATAATATAACTCTCTTTAAGTAACAGGGATCTTCAGTTTATGAAAATAAAACCTATACTCAGTTCACAATATATAATGTATGCTCATGCTCCATGCTTCTAAGATTGCATTGATTGATATATCATTCCGGGAGCGCCAGCGGCTAACGTCATTGGTCCCTTACGTGTAGTGGATGTTTTATCGCGCGATGTGGCGGCGATCCTCCCCCACGTACACGTCGACTAGCGTGATTTCTCCAACCAGGTATCTCCCACCAGCGGAGCACCGCCCCAGCCGACACAAGCTCCAACTCCAGTCTGAACTCCCGACGTGTGTAGTGGTGTAGTCAATGTACTAGAATGTGTTTGCTAAAGGAATCTGTGCGGCGCCCCGCTGGAGGAAGACACCTGGAGTGGAAAAACCTGCAAGTCGGTGTTTAGGACCGCTCCGGATCTATCATTAAAGCAGCAGAAGAACACTACCAAATCAAAAAAAAAATTGCTTGTCTCTACCGTATTAAATTTTGAAAATAACATTTTTATTTTGGAGAGCCATGATATCTCCTCTTCTTCTCCATTTCAAGGATTAGGCGGGAATGCCTGTTCCGTCTTCACCTTGCACTTCAGGACCATCTCTTTCTGGGTCGCCGATATCTCTTCTTCCCTTCGGTTGGTAGTTCATCACTAATTGTGGAATACGATCTTCCTCCATTCTTTCGATATGGCGCCGCCATTCTTTCCTGTTTTCTAAGATCCTTTCATTTATGTTGTATATATCTAGTTCTTTACGGATATCCTCATTTCTTATCTGGTCTTGTTTAATGCAGCCTTTTACTTTCCTAAGAAATCTCGTTTCTGCTGCTTGGAGCTTACTTTGGTCTCTTTTTTTCATTATCCATGATTCACTTCCATACAGGAGATCTGGAGCAGCCGTTGTCTTATAGAACTTCATTTTTGTGTCTTTCCTTGCTTTGTCCTGTAGTGTTCTGTTTATTATTCCACATATTGACTGAAATTTATTAGTTTTATTTTCTATGTCTTTATCTGTGTCATAACTGATGTCACAACCAAGGTAATTAAAATTTGAAGTCTGGTCGATCACTGTGTTGTCAATAACTATTTTCGAGCGTATGGGATATTTACCGTAATGGGCCATAATTTTAGTCTTCTTTTCAGATATTCTGAGATTGTAGTAATTTCTTCCCAGTTGATGCAGTGTGTATACAGCTTTTTGCAGATCATCTTCACTTTCTTGCAGTATTGTTACGTCATCTGCATAAAGTAGAACATTTAGGTGTTTATTCTGCTTCAACTGTATTCCAGAACTAGCTATGCATCTCCATTTTTTAATAAGGTCATCAATATATATATTTAATAGTGTTGGAGATAAACTACATCCTTGTTTAAGTCCCCTATTTATTAATATTTCTTCAGTCTTCTTTAGGCCAGTATTTATTATAATTTTTGTCTCTTTATACATATTTTTGATGGTTTTTATGAGGTGTTCAGGATAGCCACTTTCGTTCATTATTTTCCATAGCTTGTGTCTGTCCACGCTATCAAAAGCTTTCTCGAAGTCAATTAAGGCTATATGGGTTTCCTTATTTATTTCTCGTCGTTTTTCTAATATTCTTTTAAGACTAAAAATGTTGTCGTTACAAGAGCGTCCTTTCCGAAATCCCGATTGTTCTTCTTGTAATTTAGCCTCTGCTATAATTTTCAATCGAGCGTTGATAATTTTTGCAAATACTTTATAAGCGGCGTTCATGAGGCTGATACCCCTGTAGTTTCCACAGTCATTTCTTTTACCTTTTTTAAAGATAGATATGACCTCTGTTATTTTCCAGCTATTGGGTGTCTTATAAGATTTCCAGCATTCGTTGAACAGATGAAGCAGTCTAAATTCGCTGAGGGCCTGCATATTTTATGAGTTCCATGTTAACTCCATCAGGACCACATGCCTTCCTGTTTTTTAGACTGTTCAAGGCTTGCTTTAATTCATCCAAGGAGATGGAATCCACAGTATTGTTGTAGCGAAGCTCTTCCTCTTGAAGTAGAATAGTAGTAGAAGTGGCCCTTCTCTATTTTGAATTTGCACGTGGCAATTCGTTCATTTACAAAGGAATACTCCACTATCCTATTTTTCCACCTCTTGTTAACCATAATTGCTACCCCACTACTTGCCCGTCTATTTTGAGTTACTCCACAGTAGATCATCGTATAATGTTTCATATCTTTTGTACCTTTCAGCTTTTTTTGGTTTCCGTTATGACAGCTATATCTATTCCTTTTTCGTTTACTTTGTTATCTAGTTCTTCTTCTTTATTACCTAGCCCTGTGACATTCCAGGTAGCTAGTTTTAGTCGTCCCGTAATACCGAATCGTTTATCCTTGGCATGCTTAAGTCGTTTCCATGATCCATCCAGTTGTGCATTGTAAAGAGAGCCAGTAGTTACTGAATCCCCTGGCCGCGTTACGAGCGCTGCGCAGGTTAAGTTTGGTAGTGGGGCTGCCACCTCACAGCTTCCAAACAAGCTGGGTGGTATTTTGGGCCACCGACCCTAGGCGGATTGCCTTTGCTGGGCTAAGAGTTCCGCCTACCCTTTCGAGGACAGTCTCGCCATGTCGAAGCCGGAGATCTAAGTCGGAACTTCCTCTTCTTCGTTCAGGTCCTCTTCTGTAGGTCCTCTTCTAGTGTTGAGGTCCTCTTCTGGAGTACTTCTTCGTCTGACCCCTCCCCTTCGACCAGTCCGGCAAGGGACGCCCTACCAATAGCTACGCTACCGCCGGCATAGCTCTCAGGTTCACGGGGGCACACAAGCTCCACCACCACGTCAAGGTCCTGTACTCCCCATGATATCTATCGTAAAAAAGGTTGGACCTCCTGTTCTCTCCTTTGGCTCGACACTACGCTACGAGTCTTCGCCGACCAGCGCAGCGGTGGCCCAGCCTCCCGGCCATGGAGTAAGGGGTTCGTGTGGTTAGCACGAAGACGTCCCTCCACCGTATGTACTGGTCTTCTTAGCCTTAATGTGGGTTTCCTCTTCGTTCCACGGCAATAGATACTGAGACATTTGAAAGCGCATAGTTATTATTTTGCGACGGGGAAAGCAAGCACGCTAACCACCCACCCACCGAGGAAACCAACGACGGCCCGAATCTCTCGTAAATTAGGATCAAAGATAAAGAAACACGATGTCACTGAAACTTTCCACTCCCAAAGATCTTATTGTACACTCCCTTGCGCTCGTGTCTCAACACACGCTGCAGGCGGAGATTAAACCAATGCGATCGCGTGCATCTGACCGCGTCTTAATGTGAGGCACTTTGCGTTGTTAGCACGTAATTCTGAAAGTCTGTAGGAAAATATATGCCTTTTAAAAATATGTTTTAAAATAAAAACTATTTTGGAAAATTCATTCAATATTTTTACGAAATAAATTTTAAAAAAACTAGTAGTATCATATAAAAGATTTACAAAATATGACAAATATATGGAGTCATAAAATATATGTAGTGGAAAATATATAAAAAAATGTAACGATAAATTTAGAAATTGTGTGAAAATTGGCTTTATTCGCCAAGAACGCAATTTTGATAACTGAACTTAGTACGACAAAAATACGTAATTGCTAAAGATTCCGAACTCTATTTACAAGTATCATACTTGCGCCTTACCTTTAATTTTTCAGTCACTAGAGTCGAATTTAACTTTTACTCGAATATATTCGACAACCGTATTTTCAGTTTGTATTCGTTAGTTAAACGTGCAAAAACATCTACAAGTTTCGGAAAATGGTTTTCTGAGAAATGCAAGAATGACAAGTTCTCAGTAAGAAAATACCGACAAAATCCTGGATAGAAAAGCAATTTCAGTTAAACAGGTTTTTCATTATCATTAAAAGAATTTTATGGCATGAAAATTCGCGATTTCGTATTTAGTGTAATAGAGGTTCCTCACCTATCCATTTTCCTCTTATCCAGGTTTGACTGTAATAAGCGATTAGCCTCCTGAAATTTTCCACACACGCACACACCGTTTGCGATCTTTTGCCTTTTTCCCATGGAGATTCGGAGTTATAAAACCGAAAGAGGTGGCTCAGGGCATCAACTGGTCACTGACGTGCCTCTGAGCGGGGTGTCCGAGCGTTCCCCTCCCGTCGGTGCGCAGTGCGTAGTTTTGGCAATCCAGGTGGAAATCATCGGAATCCACAAAGCTATAAATGGTAAATCATTCGAAAACACAATTCGTGAATGACTATTGTGATATGAGTGCCAGTTGATGCACATCGATTTTCAACATGAGGTATAGTGAAATGCAACTGACAGAACCATCCGGTGACAACGCAAGATCGTGCATGTTAGAACTTGTTTTACTGTTACCTCAAGCCATTCATAAGAAACTAGATTTCCACTTTATGTACTATGCACCTTTTAAAATGAAACAAATACCCCAGGTAACCTTTTGTGTACTTTTCAAAATGGACTTTTTTCCAACTAGATGGTAAAGCGTGCGGTGGCAGAATTGTTGTCATTAGCTACATAGCCAGGTCGATTTCAGTTGCTCTCTGGAGGAAAATTCTAGAGGCAGACACCTCTGATCGGTAGTTTTATGTGGTTTCTCCGATCAACATCGGGCGAATGCAGAAGCAGTACCCTAAAAAACGGGCCACGGACTGCGCACGATTCTTCCTTATCTTGTCCTTACCCCTTACATTCGGACCCTTACATACACTACACTACCGCACAAGTCGGGAGCTTACAGCTTGCCCGGCAGGGGCGGTGCCCCGCTGGTGGGAGATACCTGGTTGAGGGAACCCCGCTGGCGGTAGGTCGGCGCCGGATCTCGCCCTCCAGAGGAGAAAGATCCGTCAGGAGCATAGAGCTTGTCCCGGCTGGGGCGGTGCCCCGCTGGTGGGAGATACCTGGTTGAGGGAACCCCGCTGGCGGTAGGTCGGCGCCGGGTCTCGTCCTCCAGAGGAGAAAGGTCCGTCAGGAGCATAGAGCTTGTCCCGGCTGGGGCGGTGCCCCGCTGGTGGGAGATACCTGGTTGGGGAAACCCCGCTAGCCGACGGTAGGTCGGCGCCGGATCTCACCCTCCAGAGGAGAAAGATCCGTCAGGAGCATAGAGCTTGTCCCGGCTGGGGCGGTGCTCCGCTGGTGGGAGATACCTGGTTGAGGGAAAGCCCGCTAGCCGACGGGAGGTCGGCGCCGGATATCGCCCTCCAGAGGAGAAAGATCCGTCTGGAGCTAAGAGCTTGTCCCGGCTGAGGCGGTGCCCCGCTGGTGGGAGATACCTGGTTGAGGGAAATCCCGCTAGCCGACGGGAGGTCGGCGCCGGATCTCGCCCTCCAGAGGAGAAAGATCCGTCAGGAGCATAGAGCTTGTCCCGGCAGGGGCGGTGCCCCGCTGGTGGGAGATACCTGGTTGAGGGAACCCCGCTGGCGGTAGGTCGGCGCCGGATCTCGCCCTCCAGAGGAGAAAGATCCGTCAGGAGCATAGAGCTTGTCCCGGCTGGGGCGGTGCCCCGCTGGTGGGAGATACCTGGTTGAGGGAACCCCGCTGGCGGTAGGTCGGCGCCGGGTCTCGTCCTCCAGAGGAGAAAGGTCCGTCAGGAGCATAGAGCTTGTCCCGGCTGGGGCGGTGCCCCGCTGGTGGGAGATACCTGGTTGAGGGAAAGCCCGCTAGCCGACGGGAGGTCGGCGCCGGATATCGCCCTCCAGAGGAGAAAGATCCGTCTGGAGCTAAGAGCTTGTCCCGGCTGGGGCGGTGCTCCGCTGGTGGGAGATACCTGGTTGAGGGAAAGCCCGCTAGCCGACGGGAGGTCGGCGCCGGATATCGCCCTCCAGAGGAGAAAGATCCGTCTGGAGCTAAGAGCTTGTCCCGGCTGAGGCGGTGCCCCGCTGGTGGGAGATACCTGGTTGAGGGAAATCCCGCTAGCCGACGGGAGGTCGGCGCCGGATCTCGCCATCCAGAGGAGAAAGATCCGTCAGGAGCATAGAGCTTGTCCCGGCTGGGGCGGTGCTCCGCTGGTGGGAGATACCTGGTTGAGGGAACCCCGCTGGCGGTAGGTCGGCGCCGGATCTCGCCATCCAGAGGAGAAAGATCCGTCAGGAGCATAGAGCTTGTCCCGGCTGGGGCGGTGCCCCGCTGGTGGGAGATACCTGGTTGAGGGAAAGCCCGCTAGCCGACGGGAGGTCGGCGCCGGATCTCGCCATCCAGAGGAGAAAGATCCGTCAGGAGCATAGAGCTTGTTCCGGCTGGGGCGGTGCTCCGCTGGTGGGAGATACCTGGTTGAGGGAAAGCCCGCTAGCCGACGGTAGGTCGGCGCCGGATCTCGCCATCCAGAGGAGAAAGATCCGTCAGGAGCATAGAGCTTGTCCCGGCTGGGGCGGTGCCCCGCTGGTGGGAGATACCTGGTTGAGGGAAAGCCCGCTAGCCGACGGGAGGTCGGCGCCGGATCTCGCCATCCAGAGGAGAAAGATCCGTCAGGAGCATAGAGCTTGTCCCGGCTGGGGCGGTGCCCCGCTGGTGGGAGATACCTGGTTGAGGGAAACCCCGCACGTCGACGTGCAGGTCAGCGCTGGATCTCACCATCCAGAGGAGAAAGATCCGTCAGGAGCATAGAGCTTGTCCCGGCTGGGGCGGTGCCCCGCTGGTGGGAGATACCTGGTTGAGGGAACCCCGCTGGCGGTAGGTCGGCGCCGGGTCTCGTCCTCCAGAGGAGAAATGTCCGTCAGGAGCATAGAGCTTGTCCCGGCTGGGGCGGTGCCCCGCTGGTGGGAGATACCTGGTTGGGGAAACCCCGCTAGCCGACGGTAGGTCGGCGCCGGATCTCACCCTCCAGAGGAGAAAGATCCGTCAGGAGCATAGAGCTTGTCCCGGCTGGGGCGGTGCTCCGCTGGTGGGAGATACCTGGTTGAGGGAAAGCCCGCTAGCCGACGGGAGGTCGGCGCCGGATATCGCCCTCCAGAGGAGAAAGATCCGTCTGGAGCTAAGAGCTTGTCCCGGCTGAGGCGGTGCCCCGCTGGTGGGAGATACCTGGTTGAGGGAAATCCCGCTAGCCGACGGGAGGTCGGCGCCGGATCTCGCCATCCAGAGGAGAAAGATCCGTCAGGAGCATAGAGCTTGTCCCGGCTGGGGCGGTGCTCCGCTGGTGGGAGATACCTGGTTGAGGGAACCCCGCTGGCGGTAGGTCGGCGCCGGATCTCGCCATCCAGAGGAGAAAGATCCGTCAGGAGCATAGAGCTTGTCCCGGCTGGGGCGGTGCCCCGCTGGTGGGAGATACCTGGTTGAGGGAAAGCCCGCTAGCCGACGGGAGGTCGGCGCCGGATCTCGCCATCCAGAGGAGAAAGATCCGTCAGGAGCATAGAGCTTGTTCCGGCTGGGGCGGTGCTCCGCTGGTGGGAGATACCTGGTTGAGGGAAAGCCCGCTAGCCGACGGTAGGTCGGCGCCGGATCTCGCCATCCAGAGGAGAAAGATCCGTCAGGAGCATAGAGCTTGTCCCGGCTGGGGCGGTGCCCCGCTGGTGGGAGATACCTGGTTGAGGGAAAGCCCGCTAGCCGACGGGAGGTCGGCGCCGGATCTCGCCATCCAGAGGAGAAAGATCCGTCAGGAGCATAGAGCTTGTCCTGGCTGGGGCGGTGCCCCGCTGGTGGGAGATACCTGGTTGAGGGAAAGCCCGCTAGCCGACGGGAGGTCGGCGCCGGATCTCGCCATCCAGAGGAGAAAGATCCGTCAGGAGCATAGAGCTTGTTCCGGCTGGGGCGGTGCTCCGCTGGTGGGAGATACCTGGTTGAGGGAAAGCCCGCTAGCCGACGGTAGGTCGGCGCCGGATCTCGCCATCCAGAGGAGAAAGATCCGTCAGGAGCATAGAGCTTGTCCCGGCTGGGGCGGTGCCCCGCTGGTGGGAGATACCTGGTTGAGGGAACCCCGCTGGCGGTAGGTCGGCGCCGGGTCTCGTCCTCCAGAGGAGAAAGATCCGTCAGGAGCATAGAGCTTGTCCCGGCTGGGGCGGTGCCCCGCTGGTGGGAGATACCTGGTTGAGGGAACCCCGCTGGCGGTAGGTCGGCGCCGGGTCTCGTCCTCCAGAGGAGAAAGGTCCGTCAGGAGCATAGAGCTTGTCCCGGCTGGGGCGGTGCCCCGCTGGTGGGAGATACCTGGTTGAGGGAACCCCGCTGGCGGTAGGTCGGCGCCGGGTCTCGTCCTCCAGAGGAGAAAGGTCCGTCAGGAGCATAGAGCTTGTCCCGGCTGGGGCGGTGCCCCGCTGGTGGGAGATACCTGGTTGGGGAAACCCCGCTAGCCGACGGTAGGTCGGCGCCGGATCTCACCCTCCAGAGGAGAAAGATCCGTCAGGAGCATAGAGCTTGTCCCGGCTGGGGCGGTGCTCCGCTGGTGGGAGATACCTGGTTGAGGGAAAGCCCGGTGGCCGACGGGAGGTCGGCGCCGGATCTCGCCATCCAGAGGAGAAAGATCCGTCAGGAGCATAGAGCTTGTTCCGGCTGGGGCGGTGCTCCGCTGGTGGGAGATACCTGGTTGAGGGAAAGCCCGCTAGCCGACGGTAGGTCGGCGCCGGATCTCGCCATCCAGAGGAGAAAGATCCGTCAGGAGCATAGAGCTTGTCCCGGCTGGGGCGGTGCCCCGCTGGTGGGAGATACCTGGTTGAGGGAAAGCCCGCTAGCCGACGGGAGGTCGGCGCCGGATCTCGCCATCCAGAGGAGAAAGATCTGTCAGGAGCATAGAGCTTGTCCCGGCTGGGGCGGTGCCCCGCTGGTGGGAGATACCTGGTTGAGGGAAAGCCCGCTAGCCGACGGTAGGTCGGCGCCGGATCTCGCCATCCAGAGGAGAAAGATCCGTCAGGAGCATAGAGCTTGTCCCGGCTGGGGCGGTGCTCCGCTGGTGGGAGATACCTGGTTGAGGGAAAGCCCGCTAGCCGACGGTAGGTCGGCGCCGGATCTCGCCATCCAGAGGAGAAAGATCCGTCAGGAGCATAGAGCTTGTTCCGGCTGGGGCGGTGCCCCGCTGGTGGGAGATACCTGGGTGTGGAAAACCCCGCTAGCCGACGGGAGGTCGGCGCCGGATCTCGCCATCCAGAGGAGAAAGATCCGTCAGGAGCATAGAGCTTGTCCCGGCTGGGGCGGTGCCCCGCTGGTGGGAGATACCTGGTTGAGGGAAAGCCCGCTAGCCGACGGTAGGTCGGCGCCGGATCTCGCCATCCAGAGGAGAAAGATCCGTCAGGAGCATAGAGCTTGTCCCGGCTGGGGCGGTGCTCCGCTGGTGGGAGATACCTGGTTGAGGGAAAACCCGTTGGGCGACGGTAGGTCGGCGCCGGATCTCGTCCTCTAGAGGAGAAAGATCCGTCAGGAGCTGAGAGCTGGCCCTGGCTGGGGCGGTGCCCCGCTGGTGGGAGATACCTGGTTGAGGGAAAGCCCGCTAGCCGACGGTAGGTCGCCGCCGGATCTCGCCATCCAGCGAGGGAAGATCACCGCCACCTCCGCAATTAAAACATGCACTACACGTTCGGGACTAATGCCCTTAGCCGTGGACGCGCCTGAAATCCCTAACGACTAATCAATGAGTTAGTCGAAATTATGGAGAACATCGGGTTGCCCGTTTTGTATGTTTGATGGGGGCGGGCGCTGAGTGGCCCGAGTGGGAGCTAGAGATCCTGGCGAAGATCACGTAAAAGTACGAATAGCTGCTACTGAAGTATACGAATTTGCTTGTGAAATTGCGTTTATTAAGAGCAAATATACGAAGTTAAAAGATAATTCATAGTATTTCTTGACTCTGTGGTTTTATATTTCTAGGATTTCAAGGGTAAGTCAAAAATGACAAAAAACATTACATCCAACCAACGTTTTAACCTTACATTTGAGATCGGAACAAATTGTATATGCACCAACTGAATTCTTATACTGTAACGAATATTGCATCACCTGCCGAAGTCGCTGCGCGTGGATTGCGTCATCTGCCGCCGCCCCTTCCCTTTCCCCCGAACTAGACGGTTCCGGACAATTCGCGAGCCGCGGGGAAAGGCCCAGAATGTGCCGGGTGCCCGGAGACAAGCGCCGGGCAGGTGTAAATGCGCCGCTGCCGGCGGCCGCGAGTTAGTTAACAGGAGCGAGTTAGCAGAAGTCAGTTAGAAGAAGTGAGTAGAAGTCAGTAGTGAGCAGTAAGACGTCAGTCCGTCCGTGTGTCCGAAGTGGAAGCTGTGCTGGGAAGTGTGCATTGCGGCGAAGAGTGGTGCAGTGGTTGAACAGCAGTCAGCAGTCTGAAGTCTGCAGTGGAAGCTGAGCTGTGAAGGGTGCATCGCGGTAAGCAGTGGTGCAGTGGGGAAACAGCAGTCAGCAGTTTGAAGTCTGCAGTGGAAGCTGAGCTGTGAAGTGGGCATCGCGGTAAACAGCAGTGCAGTGGACCCTGGTGTGCGCAGTGAAGTGTGGTCTGCGCAAGGAATTGTGGTCTGCGCAGGGGAATTGTGGTCTGTGCAGGGAATTGGGGTCAAGTCCAGTGGACCGTGGACAATGCATGGACTGACTGATACTGTAGAAGAAGAGAACTGTTTAAATAAATAGTGTGTAAGAAGTGAACTGTGTAAATAAATCAAGAGAACGGAGTCGTGTGTAACAGTGTAAATAATTAAGTGTAATATATCTGTAAATAGACCAAGTAGATTTAAGTGTATAATTGTTCCCGAATAAACCTTGTTTGTTTAAACAATATTGTGTTGGTTTTAATTCACCACGAGAAACGTTACAATACTTTTACTGAATACATTAATAACAATGCGTGTGTTGAAAGACGCGCACTGTTCTGCAATGAAATCCAGCAGTAATGAAGGAAAGTGAGTTATGTTGTTGTTTACTTGTCCAATAGACATAGCAAGGAAAGACAGAAATGAATGCTGTAACCTCCTTGTTACTCTTATTTACTACTATTCATTACTTGCATTTTTGCTATTCTCGTGAACAGTATACAGATTCTTGTTCTTAATGATTCCATATTCACTTTCAATAGACAACATTCGTCAGACTTAAATAATTTCTTCTTTTAAAAATTGTTCAAAACTTTTACTTCATATGTTGTTTCAGTTATATGGGTAAGACAATAAAAATGTAAAAAAAAACATTGACTTTTTGGTTAGATGTAGGTAGGATGCTATATTGCGAATTGTAAGGAGGCGTAGTGTTCTCTGATCGCCGCGTGGATCACTAGTGTCGCAGACCAACACGTCAAAGGACGTTTAAAACTGAGCTGCGCTACTGTATAGTCGCACAGTCCTGTCGAAATTATTAGACTGCAAGATTGTTTCGTGCTTTTCTACAAATGTCGTACAACAATTGCTTTGTACTCTACTAATGCATTTAATACTAAAACCAGACTGTCACTATAACCTGTATCACGCAAGACAAGGGAAGTTATGATGTTGGAAATTGCCGTTATTGCCCTGTGTGCTTAGTGTTAAATGCCTGCCTACGGATCGGTTATTCATTTAAACTTGAAGTAACTTGGTTTCTTTTAAAGTAAACTAGTATTAGTATTGTGATTATTGTTAGTTGGAGAGATTTAAATATTTGTGTTAAATATTATTCCAAACATTATAATTATCATTTTGGGTCGAGTTGAAAGTATTTCGTAATAACTTGTCCAAATTTGTCAGCAGGGAGAAGAAATCAATGCTGCGTGTAAATGCTTGTGAAAAGTATGCCTAAGGGGCTAAAAATGGTCATTTAGAACAAGGGAATACATTATGAGCATTAAAACATTATGTGATGTCCACTTTTGGGGGGAGGAGTTATTTAAGGTCGCATCAACTACTAGGTTGCTTAACACTATTGCTTGTAACGGTATGGTAACTATGAAGATGACACGATATGATGATAGGGGGTGAAAGGACGAACACAACACAACCATGCGATCCTTCGGTCTGAGATCGCTACGGCACTACTGCCTTAGCGATCTCGGCTATGCGGACCGGCAATAATAATTTTGTGTCGCGTTAAAGGTGTTTAGAAATAACTCGTCCAAATTGTAAAACGTGTAAAAGCTTGTGAAACGTGTGTCTAAGAGGCTAGAAATGGTCATTGAGAGCGATGGAATGCATCATGAGTGTATTAAAAGGTTGTCACGTGATGCGTTGGTGAGTGCGGAGTGGCGTGTGCTTGTGCGCAGGCGCAGCCGCAGCCGGCTGCTGGTGGTGGAGGACGCGAGCGACCCCGACGTGCTGTTCCTGCCGCTGGGGCTGTCGCTGGGGCTGGGGCTGGCGTGCGCGCACTCGCAGCCGCAGCCGCGCCACAGCTTCCCGCCGGCGCGCGGCCTGCTGCCCTTCCAGCACGTGATGCGCAGCTTCTCCGACTCGCAGCTCTGCCTGCGGCTGGGCTGCTGCCCCGCGCCCGCCCACGCCCACGCCCACGACTCGCCCGCCTGCTCCTCGCCCTCCGTGCTCGTGCTCGACGTCACCGCCACCGCCCCCGCCGCCGCGCCCGCCGGGTAAGCACCTCCTACCCCCCTTACACACATGGGACTAACGACCTTAGTAGTTGACACGCCTGAATCACTAACAATCAGCCAATACATGCAATCTCAACTGCTACAATACGAGCAGAACAGTATAGAGACAAACAAGGATAATTTAATGTATTTATATTACTTTTAAGTAAACGAGGATAACAAAATTAAGATACTTTTGATTTTTTTCTCTCTTAATTGAGAATCTTAAATCGGACTGATGTATTATTTCATTTAAATTGATAGTTTCTTTGCTTTAATGAGAAAAAGATAATGAATAGATCTATATTTGTGACAATAACTGTCAAGTAACGTTTCCCAAAGACTGTCATGGGCCAGATATCCAGTGACGCTCCGCCACTGTGGGGCAAGTTTGTATACCCCTTACTTTTAAATCTCGCGCCAAATTCTCTGGACGCTGTGCCCGCGACCTGTGGTAAGCTTGCTACCTTGCCCCCGCCCTTGGCATGCCTGAGCTAAGATATAAAATAAAGTTCCAATAGCCGATCAGATGGCCGAGATCGCTAAGGCAGTAGTGCCGGAGTGGTTTCGGACCAGAAGATCGCGGGTTCGAGTCCCGCCTCGGGCATGGATGTATTTGTGTATGTCTGTATGTGTTGTCCTTTCACCCCCATTATCATCATATCATCATTTCATCTTCCATACCCCCAGGGCTAACAACCGTGGGGGATAAAAATCGGATCCAGCTAAAAATGCTGGTCCCCCCCAAAAATTGTCGCAAGCACCTGCCACCGCGATAATAAATAAAAACTGAGCCACGGTAAATGCAGGATGCTTGCATGCGTGGTCCTAGTCGGCCGATTAAAGAAAAAAAAAAGTTCCAATATTGAGTCACTACTGGCCGCAGTTTGCTGAGCCACTGAAGCAAAGCGAGTACGCGCGCGTGTGTGTGTGTGTGTGTAGGGCGCACCCGCTGCGGCGGTCGCGCGGCGCGCAGAGCCTGCTGGCGGCCGACGGCCCCGCCCCCTCGCCGCCGCCGCCGCCCCCGCCGCCGCCGCCGCCCCCGCCGCCCGACGACGACGGCGAGGACGGCGACGCGCTCAGCACGGCCGGCAGCTGGTGCAGCGGCGCGGACCTCGTGCTGGACGGCTGCTGGTGGGACGCCGACTACGTGCAGGTACCCAACTGTGCGCCTTCGCTCTTGCTTCAACAACTCTTTTGGCGGGCCCTGACAACGAAGCAGTGTATAAATCTTCTAATGCTTATTTTTAACTAATTCAAATTGAGCTCCTAATCTCCAATATAAACAATTATAACCATTCTTTGGGTAGATTCAACCGCAAGGAGCGTACATTTCAAACGCCCCGAGTTCAAGATAATTTATTTTCCATAAAGGCAGCTGTCTGCGTTACAGAGACAACAAAAAAATGGTCTAAATACATTTTCTCGAACTACTTCGAAGGTGGCCGTGAGATTGCACCTCCCCCCAGACAGCAGAAGCGACCGCGCGCCAGAAAAAAGTTTTCCATCGTCCTCATTCGAAGAAACTATTTTCTTTCCGCTGAGACGCTGCGGGCGCACATTACGTTTTTGAAACCCAACAGCCGACCCATTTGACAGTTGAATCCGTTATGTGAGGTCGGTGTAGCAATTTCGAAGCCCCATGGTGCTATATTTTTAAGGAACCCGAATTTTTGGCGCATCTCAGCAGAGCGTCTGGTTCATATAGTCATCATGGAGTTGACTCATATACGCATTGAATAATGGAAAAAAACAAGAAAGGTTAACAAATTTCCTTTCCCCAGTCACAGGTAACATGGATATTTACTTCGATATTAAATCTCAAAAGCAAATTCTAACGCGAAGGTGTGCAAACAGTCTTAATACTTGTCGTTTTCGGAATCTTCCAATTTGACAAAAAAAAACGCAGGACTAAGTATTTGCGGTTCTTCGGCCCAACCTTCTCCTAACACTTAAGCTGTGTTGGCCGCCTTATAACATCCTGTAACATGTTGTGTAGTCAGAATCCATGACTAGCAGCTCCTTGATACTGAAAAATTGATTCACGGCAAAGCCTCTGTTTGTCGTTCTGCCTCTCCGCTTCCCGTCCGTCCGTCCATCCAGCCGTCTATCAATCCATCCGTCCTCCCGTATAATAATAATAATATTAATAATAATAATAATAATAATAATAATAATAATAATAATAATAATAATAATAATAATAAAGTAATATCGCATGAACTATATGTAATTTGGCAATACCTAGTTAGAGCCGTCAAATAAGATATAACGTGTAGATCGTTGGTAGTGCAGCCCTAACGTCAATGACGTGTGTGTGGGTGTGTTGGCAGCACTGGCTGCGCCTGGACGAGACGCGCAGCGCGCTGCAACAGCAGCACCGCGACCTGCTGGAGCTGGAGTACGACCGCGCCGAGCTGGAGGACTGGAGCCTGTCGCTGTCGTGCGAGGAGCTGCCTTGCGCCTCCGCCGCCGCCGCCCCGCTCGCCCTGCCGCCGCCCGCGCCGCCGCCGCCGCCGCCGCCCCCGGCGCTGGAGCTGGAGGAGGACGCGTGCGAGTGCCTGTTCCTGCTGGGGGCGGCGGGGGCGGGGCCGGGGGCCGACGTGGCCTCGCTGCTGCTCCTGGAGGCGGACGTGGAGAGGCGCGCGCTGGCGCTGGGGCTGGCGTCGCCCGGGGGCAGCAGCTGGTCCAGCCACTCCGAGGACGGCTGCCACTCGCTCGACTGCCTCGGCGGGAGAGGTACCAACGCACCAGGCTACGCTGCCACTCCCGACCCTCCCTCCAGTGGAACTCCCGACCGTCCCTCCAGGGTTACACTCCCAATCTTCCCTTCAGTGGAACTAGGGTTACACTCCCAACCTTCCCTTCAGTGGTACTAGGGTTACACTCCCGATCTTCCCTCTAGTGGAACTAGGGTCCCCTCCCGACCCTCCCTCCAGTGGAACTAGGGTTACACTCCCAATCTTCCCTTCAGTGGAACTAGGGTTACACTCCCAACCTTCCCTTCAGTGGTACTAGGGTTACACTCCCGATCTTCCCTCCAGTGGAACTAGGGTTCCCCTCCCGACCCTCCCTCCAGTGGAACTACGGTTACACTCCCGACCCTCCCTCCAGTGGCACTAGGGTTCCCCTCCCGACCTTCCCTCTAGTGGAACTAGGGTTACACTCCCAACCTTCTCTTCAGTGGAACTAGGGTTACACTCCTGACCCTCCAGTGGAACTAGGGTTACACTTCCAACCTTCCCTCCAGTGGAACTAGGGTTACACTCCCGACCTTCCCTCCAGTGGAACTAGGGTTACACTCCCGACCTTCCCTCTAGTGGAACTAGGGTTACACTCCCAACCTTCCCTTCAGTGGAACTAGGGTTACACTCCGAACCTTCCCTTCAGTGGTACTAGGGTTACACTCCCGATCTTCCCTCTAGTGGAACTAGGGTTCCCCTCCCGACCCTCCCTCCAGTGGAACTAGGGTTCCCCTCCCGACCTTCCCTCCAGTGGAACTACGGTTACACTCCCGACCCTCTCTCCAGTGGCACTAGGGTTCCCCTCCCGACCTTCCCTCTAGTGGAACTAGGGTTACACTCCCAAACTTCCCTTCAGTGGAACTAGGGTTACACTCCCGACCCTCCAGTGGAACTAGGGTTACACTTCCAACCTTCCCTCCAGTGGAACTAGGGTTACACTCCCGACCTTCCCTCCAGTGGAACTAGGGTTACACTCCCGACCTTCCCTCCAGTGGAACTAGGGTTACACTCCCGACCTTCCCTCTAGTGGAACTAGGGTTACACTCCCAACCTTCCCTTCAGTGGTACTAGGGTTACACTCCCGACCTTCCCTCCAGTGGAACTAGGGTTACACTCCCAATCTTCCCTTCAGTGGAACTAGGGTTACACTCCCGACCCTCCAGTGGAAATAGGGTTACACTTCCAACCTTCCCTCCAGTGGAACTAGGGTTACACTCCCGACCTTCCCTCTAATGGAACTAGGGTTACACTCCCAACCTTCCCTCCAGTGGAACTAGGGATCCACTCCTGACCGTCCTTCTAAGTAATGAACTGCAAGAGTAATAAATTTAATTTTTTGGCAAATTGGTAATAAACGAGTACTAAATATTCCATGTGGTTTCATGTGATTGTGCTGTAGTGGTTGTGCCAGGGTGACATTCACGCCAGCACAATCACACATATGTAATGAACAGTAAGATAAGTGTAATATTTTGTCGATTAATTGGTAATAAACGAGTACTTAACTTCCATTTGGTGTGACGTGCGCAGGGGAGCCGAAGCGGTGGTCGGCGGCGGGCAGCGAGGCGGGGAGCGCGGCGAGCGCGGCCAGCGCCGGGTCGCCGTCGCCGTCGCCCTCGTCGTCGGCCGCCGCCGTGGGCGTGGGCGTGGGCGTGACGGACTTCACGCGCGACTTCTACCGCCTCGTCAAGTTCGAGAGCAGCCGGAGCCTGGCGTCCACGTCCTCGCGCAGCCTCGCGCCGCCCGACCCGCCCGACCCGCCCGCCGCCACCCAGGTGACCACCCGCAACCCACCCTATGCGCAAGCGGTCTAGCTACCCACGCCCCAGGGCCTTATCTCACGTCGTGGTACTCGCGTAACTTTATTTTTAACCCAATTCTTTTGATTCAGATCTACGTATTTTCTATTTAACTAGACGTTAACTCGACTCTGTCTTGTCACATTTCCCTCCCATAATTCCCTTTCATTATTCGATTTTCATTTTATGGGTAATTTGCCTCAAGCCCAGGGACATATTCCAAATTTTCAAAACAATGGTTCCATCGTTAATGATTAAATGTTGTTGTTGGCTTGTAGGAAGAAGATTTAAGAGAATCCCATGTTCATTGAAAACCCTGATTTTTCGAAAATTGCAAAAGTTCAATTTTTTAAGCTTCTTCCTACGAATACTTCTAAACAGTACGCTATCCTAGAATTTACTATACCAAAATAGCAAGCCTTTTACCAAAATTTGATTTGTTTCTTCTGGACATGCAAGAATGCAAACCGACTATTATAGATCTGACGGAAACATGGTTGAAACCGGATCAAGTGATTCATTTGGAGAGCTATAATATGTTTCCTTGAGATAGAACCAGAAGACGTGTGTGGGAGGGGGGATTCTGAAATACGTAGCGAGGTAATTCCACTTAAGAGTTGTCCCTCTTTCAGATAGATGAAGAGATTCTCTGGAATCGCTATGGCTGCAAATTAGGCGACATCACTTGAATTTCTATATTTGTACGTTATATCGACCTCTTTCACCATCACATAGAATTTCAGATGTAGATACTGCCCTTCTTGATATGCTTCGACAGGCGAACGATTGGGAAGACCTTACTGTTGTCCTTGGGGACTTCAATTTTCCGTCGCTTCACTGGCCCAGCCCAGCCCAGCTCAGATTACATCCAGCCATTAGAAAGAGAGTTTCTTAAGGTATACGAAGATTCTTGTTTCTCTGAGCTGGTAACTGGGGTAATTAGGTTTCGGGACGGACAGAAGTCAGCAAGCCTCGATCTAATTATCACAAATGACGAGTCAGCTTTGTCGACTCCAGTTGCACGACGTTCTGTCGGTAATAGTATTCATTTCGTTCTGTGTATTGATATGCAAATAGAATTTCGCGATGCAGATTCCTCTAACCAGAACTGCAAGATTCACTGGCGTGCAAATTTCGAGGGCCTGAAGAGGGACATTTGACAGCTCCTTCTCTCTTTAGAACACGTCGAGGAACTGCAAAGTAATTGGATTGTACTTAGATCTGGAATTATACACACCTTAGATGTTCTCTCACCTATTCAAAAAGACGTTCCGAGCTTAAATGAACAATGGATTACTAAAAGGATACGACTGATAAGCAAAAAGAAACGACTGTGGACTCAATTTAAATCCACCAATTGTAAATCACAATACTGAAAACACAGTATCAAATGAGATTCGTTCTCGCAGGTGAAATATGAACAAAATATTGCTAAGACCAAGGGCAAGCTTCTGTACTTAGACATCTAGAAACAGATTTCTTCCAAAGTTTCCATCCTACATACTCTCCGGAAAGAGAATGGGGAAATTGCTTGGGATCGAAATGATGTCGCTGAGGTCTTTGCTGAATGTTTTCAAACCTTTCAAAACATTAGAACCCAACGATTCTTTCCCATTTTATATATATATATATATATACATATATATATATATATACATATATATACACACACGCGCGCGCGCACACACACACACACACATCCTCACCTCCTTCTGCTCCTTCTGAGTAAACATTGGAAGACATTGGGTCATATGAATAAAAATGAGTATTTGCTCACGAGTACTTGCTCCGGAGCAAAGTGAGTCTACTCCGCGGCACTGAGCAGAAGCTCCATTTCGTATGAATAAAAACTTCGTATGTCTCCGAAGAACTTACTCATGTCTCGCGAGCATTTGCTCGTCGTGAACAAGTGATAGTGCAGGCTAAGAGTTTTAAAAATTGGGTTCTTGAGCAACAAAGATGTTACATACGTTACGCGCGTCGCGCACATTTGTGCAGAATGAAGAGCAATGGTTTGTTGTCTCATTCTTTAAATTCGAATATGAATAGCAGTAACGAAAAACAGGCGCTAGTGGCCCAGCTAATTTTTACCGAAATGCTAAGTGAATATAAACTTATTTTTGAAAAGAGCCAGCTTTCGGAAGTACGCTGTGGCCGAAACAAAACATTACAAAGTTTCAGAAAACAGTACCCCGAAAAATTCCAAGTAGAAAAAAACGATGGCCAATTAACATAGAAGATATGCAATATGAAAAAGCGCCTGAAAGCAAACGCCGATAAAAATCGTACCAACCATACATTGTACTTTTCGAATCGGCAAAGATTCTAATAGTCTACATCACGAGAATTTCCCCTAATCTTGATTTTTTTTAGTCCACTGCATATGCTTATCAACACACGGTAAAAAATCGGCCAATTTAACCTTACTTTTCAAACGTGAGTCTGCTACTAAGGTCCCTCCGAAATTTTGGAGCAAGTTCTCACTCTAGAGAGTAAACGCTTAACTTTATTCATACCAATTCTGAGCATTTGCTCGCCAGTTGAGAGTATGCTCAGAGTTGGAGCAAGTGCTCAGAAACTGAGCAATTGCTTACCCACTTTATTCATACGAAACTGAGTAGAATCTCGGAAACTCGGAGCAAAGAGTACTTGCTTACTTTTATTCATACCACCCATTGACTTACATGTTGCAGAAGTTTACAACGTCCTCGTATCGCTAGATCCTAACACTTCTGCTGGTCCAGATGGTATGCCACCTCTTGTACTGCACAAATGCGCACAAGAACTTGTCCCTTGTCTCCGGAATATTGACAAGTAATAAGCTAGATCCCGCTATCTACAGGCTCATTAGATTGACCAGCTCGATATTCAAGATATTTGAGCGGATTCTGGCGAACAAGATATTCGAATTGTCTTTGAGAACTGGACTCATACCACCCCACCAACACGGCTTCGTACCTGGAAGATCTATTATTACAAACCTACTCTCTTCAATGCAAGACTGAACAATGCATGTAGATAATGGCAACCCTACAGATTACCTGGACTTCTCCAAAGCTTTCGACAAGGTACCGCACCGAACATTGCTTCACAAACGTGCTTACTTTGGTATAAAGAGAATGCTTTTGCATTGGATAAAGTCTTTCCTGGAGGATGTAGAAAATAAATCGTGACTGGATAGAATCGACAGTGGAGTTCCACGGGGCTCGGTAATGGGACCGATCTTATCCTGTATTCCAGAGACCTGCCAAACGGTATGCTCACCCACTGTAAGAAGTATGCAGATGAAACCAACTTCTGCGCTAACTCTCTGGTGTATCATTTCCACCTTCAAGAGGGCTTGAATAGTGTTTATAAGTGGTCAAGAGTTCGGATGAAACAAACTGCATGGTCATGAATATTGGAAGATGCCATCCGAAGCGAAATAACCCAAGAGGCGGAAGGAACTTGTCTGAACCCAAGGTCATGAACGATCTAGGGATTACGATCCTAACAACCTCAAATGGGAAACCCACGTGAGCAATATCGTCAAAATGCTAACGAGGCTATATTTACACTGCGTAATGCCTTTAACATAGTAAGAAGCGATGGATTCACCTTGCTACGTAGAACCTACATTCTCCAGATAGTTGAATTTGGCACCGCGACTCGGATTCCTTACTTTTTCAAAGACATAAATAAGCTGGAAAACATACAAAGGAGACGTATCCTTACAGACCTCTAGAACACGGCTTATGATGAACGACTGACGACACTCGGGCTTCCGACTGTTGCTGCTAGGAGGCAACGCGGCGACATGTTTGAAACATTCAAGATCTTCCGTGGACATTACAACTCCGATCTTATCAGCATTTTTCAGCGCTCTAAAAATCTACAACTACGAGGTCATAGTATAAAGCTTGTGAAATTTAGACAGTGTAATGCAGTACAAGAACTTCGTAGGTAACAGAGTTGTCGACACGTGAAACATACTGCCCCGGAAAGTGGTGATGGCACGAAGTCTTCAGATGTTTAAAAGAGCTTATGATGGTCTCCTCAACGAGGAAGGCCATGGACTTCATTGATATGCGGAGTCTTCGTCCTTTTCAAGAATTATGTCAATTATTGTCATATTATGTGATATTTAAATTTACTTGTGATATGAAACATTGTAATATGTTAAAAATAATTATGTTTGCGCCGATTCGGGCCACATCAGATTGTACTGTTGCCTGTACTGTTACCTTAAATAACAAAAATAAAATATTAAAGATAGACACGTTTTCACATAAATGAAATCTGTGCCTTAACGATAGATTTTGAAAGATGGTCATGCAGAAATTTTCGAAAACGGAGTACTTTTCGCGTAATTTTGCGTGAAAGTAGGTGGTGCTTTAGCACCGATGGTCGAGTTTGTGTTTGTGTAGTTCTTGCCCGCCCGCGGAGTGTGTGCGTGGTGGTGAGTGTGTGTGTGCGTGTGTTCCAGGAGCGCGAGGGCACGCCCGGCGAGGAGGGCGGCGGCGCGAGTGAGGGCGAGGCGGAGGCCGAGGCGGAGGCGCGAGGCGGCTCCGACGGCGACAGCAGCGCGTCCAGCGGCGGCGAGCGGAAGATCGAGCGCGAGAGCGGGGCCCGCTCGCCCCCGGCCAGCCCCGCGGTGCGTCTTCTGCGCATGCGCCAACTGCTGCCCCCCCCCCCCCGCCCCCACCGCGCACGGGTTGGCTCGAGGCAGAGTTGTCCAACTGCGGTGCCAGTTATAGAGCGATTTTTATTAGAATGGGATGATTTGACAGCTAGTGCTGGCAACACAACTGAAGGTTCTGTAGTCGTTGTGTCCTTGAACCCATTAGACTCTCCTTCCTCCATTCGTTCGTTTGCAGTTGGCTAACTTGTGGCTTCGACTTTTCTTTTTGTGATGTCCTCGTCCGGCGAAAATATAGTGCGCCACGAGAAATAATTGAAATTAGGATGTAATAGAATGTTAAAACATTTTTCTACATATGTAAATAAATTTTAATATTTCCCGGACTGCCGTATGTGCATATACCTAAGCGAAAGCCAGACATCTGTATTGTGATGTCTTCGCGGGAGCCGTAAACAAACACTACGAAGGGGCGTAACTAAACAGCTGAAGCGGTGGAGGGATACTCCTCTGAAGTACACGTGATGTTCACTTGTTTCGCGAACTGTCGCTTTAGCCCATTCTTATAAAAATCGCTCTCTGTTGTGGCTGTTAGACGTAAGTGGAACTCCCTTGCGCACCTAGCGCACGCGCCCTGGCGGGGTCAACACCCCCTTAGGCGAAGATTAGATTTAAGGATTTTTCTTTCTAGTATGTCAAGTAATTCGAAATCATTCTAATGTGATTCACTGCATGCATGGTACAGCCTGATACGACGCAAGGTTCCAACACCCCCCTCCCCCGCCTCCCGTTTCAGAGCAACCGGGTTATCAGCCGAGATGAGCAAAATCAGTTGTGGATCGTCCAATTAATGGAAATACGGCCCTCAACCGTATTAAAGTTTTAATCGAGGTCCTTGAGGCCTTGCAAGTTGCGCATCCCTGGCTTAAAGGCGGCTCCACACATTCGTCTTTCGGCGAGAAGCGAGCAAGCGCTCGCCGAATCCGGGGTAGCGTGGATGAATTGCTTGCTATTTGCCGAGTGACGAACATTTGGTATTCGCTCTACTCACCGCGTGCCTGTCTTTAGGACACATCAAAGGGAGCTAATATTCGCCGAACACATCAGCTGCTCGGGATTGGGCGAGCAGGAGCTCGCTGCTCGGCGAGTGCCGAATGTGTGGAGCCGCCGTTAAGTGATGTCCTTCAAATCTCTCACGGAAATGGATTGTTTCGTCTTACTGACCACCCAGTCAATGGGGAGTTGGGGTGACAAAGCGCTTGTTTGGACTGGTTTCATTGGCCGATTTACGTTTTCGGGTGCGACAACTGTCATCAGCCCCGTAAGTGTAGTGCATTTTTACTCGAGGCGCCGGTGATCTCTCTCCTGCCTAACGGTGAGATCCGACACTGACCTACACGTCGGCATGAGGGATTTCCCCAACCAGGTATCTCCCACCAGCGGGGCACCGCCCATCCGCGACAAGCTCTAAGCTCCCGACCAGTGTGATTGTGCATAGCATGTGAGTGTGTTTAAGTAAGGGGTAAGGAAAGATGGCGGTCCTTGACCCTTGTTAGGGTACTTCTCCGGCATTTCCCTGTTGTTGATGGGAGAAACCACCGAAAATTCCGATCAGAGCAGCCGGCCGCTAGAACGCTCCTCCACACAGTTTGACGTAGCTATAGCTGGACAACTTAGGAAAAATCGTGGTCTGCGCGGAAAAAGACGGAGGGAAATTTCCCCTCTCTTCGCGCTCCAAATTCCCCGACTGAGGAGGAGCCGCCGCCGCCGCCCCCGGCCCGGGCGGGCGGGCGAGAGGGAACAACTGTGCGAATAATATTTCTCTCTACTTGACAGCTAGTGGCTAACAGGAGGGGGGGAGTTCCGTTATCCAGTCACAGGCTTCAAATTCTGCTGACGTCACTGCGGAGTTGCGGATATGTATTAAGATAAAATGAAATCTTATAGTTTGAAGTAACTGAAAATTGAAGAGTACCATTACTTTTTTGATTACTCATCGTGTGAGTGGTTCTGCGTCGTCCACTGCTGTGTGCTCTTACTGCGGTTTGTTTCTTATAACTACTGTTGGGATCTGATGCAAGAGCGACCACGCGACCACGTGTCTGCCCGAGTATGTGACAACACCGCTCTACCCCCACCCCAGCTGTCAATCCGACAGAAATGTTATTCGAACAATACACAGCCTAGCCATGACGACCGTCCCGGTGTGTTGAAGGCTTGTATCTCTACTTATCCTGCTAAGTGAACGGCTTTTGGGCGTGAGAAATGCCTTTTCTTACCTTGTCCTCACGTACAATTGCCACAACTGTTTCGAATTGCTGTCGCCCCGCAGTCAGTTTGTGTGCGCTTCCTACTGTGCTTGGGTGTACATCTCCGATTTGTTGATTTGCAGCTTTTTCGAGTTTTTACTTTTCTGTTGATATGCCTTCGACTCCAACGTCCTTCAACATGTATATCAGGGCGGCCGTCGAGAGCCCAGGCTCGTGAGATAGCGTGTCGAGAGACAAATGAAAATCGGTCGCCGTCCAGAGCGTAGCGGGAGATCCAAGCGGCAAAAGCGAGTCAGCTGTCGTCGTAGGCTCTCCTTCACTTCAACTGAGCTCCCCTTCAGAGCATGGCCTCGGCACGCCCGCTGACACAAGCGTCGCCATGATGATTTTTTCTAAGTTGTCAATCTATAGTGTCGAAAATCCTGCCACCGTCAGGACCTCCTGCTGCCACTCCTATTACGGTGATAGGACCATCCTCTCGCGTGAGCAACCGAAGCCAAATAGCGCTGGGTAGTGGCCTCCAGCCGAGGGTGTATGCGTTCCTTGTGCAAATATCAATCCATTCCACGAAAAACAGTTATCTCCATTTACAGGCAGGTTCCTCTATTGGATTTGTGAAAGTGGTCATCGAATCTCGCAGTTTACTACAATCTGTTCGTGTATTTGCCGGTTGAAAGTGGAGAATGGAGCCAGTCTACTGAATTACCCCTCTGCGTAACTTCTCCGTTACTACGGATGTTAAAGCCCCCGAAGCGAGCTGCGATTTCAGATTTTTATTCTCGTTCCCGTGGGGGTACAAGTGCATCGCTGGACCTTTGTTCCCATATCCCATTTGTCCCTCTTGTCTCATTTGTTCCAGTTTGTCTCATTGGCACCTTCACCGATTTGTCCCATTTGTCACCCCTGGACCCATTTGTCACCTTGTCCCATTTCCCTCCTTGCGCCATTTTGTCCCTAGTCCCATTTTCCCCTTTGTCTCCATCTCGGCTCCATTATCGCTCTGCCTCGCAGTTAACCAACCTTCCGGCCTTGTTCTGAAAGACCAATTTAGAGGATTTGTTTCATAAGTAACTATTTTTGTATTCCAGCATTATAAAATAATTTTTTCTGTTGCATGATATCGTTCATAATCGGGCATTTTACGGCACAAATGATGACGTATTAGATTTTATGTCACGAATGTTTGCGTAATCACTCATTCAGCCAATCGTAGCGAGAGAATCGGGGGGAGGTAGAGCTAAACGGAACAGCCGACCACCGTTTACTCGCACGATGTCAAATACCCGAGTCGTCACAGGGAAGTTGTTTCGCGAAATTAAGTTTGATTCTTTTATAAATGTGTAATGCTCTTACACAAAAAAATATAGTATGCAACTCGTTTATAATGTTGCTTTATTACATTCGTACAGATTTGAAAACTCGCTCCGAAAGTCGCTCGTTTTCAAAACATGTACTCATGCAATAAAGCTTAACATTATAAACTAATTGCACAAACTACTATTTCGTACTCTTTACGGCTTCGCTTGGGTCGTGCGCAGGCGCCGAGCGGCGCGGAGGAACGCAAGCAGCCGCCGTCCATCATGGAGGTGGCGGAGGCGGAGGCGGCGGCGGCGGAGGCGGAGGCGGACGGCGCGAAGGAGCGCGCGCTGCTGCAGCTGCACCTGCCCAACCGACAGCAGCGCCGACTGGCGGAGGCCCTGCGCAACGAGCAGAACAGGCTGCTGCACGACGCCGCCGCGCCGGTCAGTGGTGCATTGTGGGACGAGGGCGATATTACGATAATATTCGTGCAACTTTTCTTGAACGATGACCTTGATCCCCCTCCCTTGTGCAATAAACAGTTGAAGGCAAAAGCTCGCAGCGGGCACTAATGACAACCTTCCAAGCATTGAAACTTCGTTGGCGCGAAACAGAAGCTAGTCAAAGCCAGTTGCTTTCATAGTGCAGAACCCCTGTTCAGATTTATTGTCAATATCGAAAGAAATGGCTGAGTCAGGTCCAGGTTCTTCAAGGGAGTTAACTAAAACTCCCGAAAAAGTTAAGCACAAGATGCAGTTTTGACTTTCATTTCACAGACGTTGGCATTACTTAAAATACTCTAGTGGCCGACTTTGTAACTAATACCCCCACTCCACCCGAAATCGTCAATGCATCGTTCAAGAAAAGTTGTACGAATAATACTAAACTTCTCACGAAAGTATTAATACTCTGCACATCGAGGTTCATAGGGGCCTTTTTCTACGACTGATTGTAACTCGTATAAGTTAAACGTTTACATTGAATCGTTTCGTGGCGGTTGACATGCAGGATTCAGCGGACACCTACCCTACCTTGCGGCAGGTGGCTTTGGTTTACCAGCGCCTGCGAGAGAGTTCAAAAGTTGCGACAATAATTCCGAGGTCACCATTTTACCGTTTTCTTTTATTTCTGGATGTGCCCACTCAACCACTCATTCACTAGATATTTCAGTCACTGTTGAAAACTGTTCCTTAAGGAACATTTTCAAAAAGGGCAAAAATGTCTATCTTTAATATTTTAGTTGTACGAAGACATATACTGACCGAAACAATTTTTTTTTTCAATTTTCGAAAAATCAGAGTTTTTAATAAAAATGAAATAAGAATGAATAGAATATACTATATTATATTCTAGCTCGTTGCATGCAACTGAGGAAAGAGGCTTACGAGTAAGTTACTCGTTTGTGCACGAGAGCGCAGCACTCTTGAGGTTGTCAATGAAATATCTTTCCTTCTCACTCGAGGTTCTCCTCTTGGTCAAGGGCACAATCTGTAGGAATTGTGCTTGCCTACTGACTCTTAATTAATAACCATGAAGTTAAATTCTCACTTAAATATTATATTGGTCTGAATTGTATAAATTCACGAGTGATCTCATTGCCATTCGCGCATAAGAATTAAATATGAGCCATTGCATAATTTGCTTTCAGACACAGACCAAAGATTTTAGAAAACTAACTACTACGAGTAAGTCCGCGTCATTCTGTATCCCCACTAGTTTAGATTTGTACGAATTGATTCATAAGTATATCAATTATTTATATTTTCTTGAAGTACATTTCTGTTTTCGTAAATAAGGGCGCAAATTAGTTGGAGAAAGTCACAAATTTAATAATGGCCATGGAGTCTGTTTATTGCGTTCACAATCACTGACAAATGACGAATCCGGTTGTATGCCAGAATATAAATAAAATAATGATTGCAAATCTTGCATAATGTGTCTCTCAAGTTATATTTTCTCAGCTGATTCTGTAGAAGCAGTATCAGTCTCTGATGCCGTAAAAGTTTCCCGCTTGCTTTACTTCTAGGCTGTCCGCGTGACGCCGCGTCGTTGGCAGGTAGGCCGACATTTCGCCTGTCATGTCGCAGGCTTCTTCAGGGTAGTGAGGTTAGTCACTACCCTGAAGAAGCCTGCGACATGACAGGCGAAACGTCGGCCTATCTGCCAACGACGCGGCGTCACCCGGACAGCCTAGAAGTAATGGACTCGAGCCGCGGAAGCCTACGTGTACATTTCCTGCTTGCTGTCTGAGAGAGAGTCGTCGTAACTAGATAATTCCCCGCCACTTTCCGGGCCGGTGGTTGCGAGGTCACCATCAGTATTTTTGAGCAAAGCAAAGCATCCCTATCCCCTTTTCTTATTTTTTCTTTTCCCATTTTATTGGTGTGAGGGTCATCTTTTTCCCAATCTTCAATTATTATTTTATCAAATGCTTCTGATGTCATTACTTTTAAATTAGAAAGTGACACTTGATACATGTTTCTTTCGCTTATCTTCATTTTCACTGACACAAAATTTAATTGCATTACATTACAGGCAAGGCGTCTTGCCTACCGGAAAAGGGTCACACCTCGCCAAGAATTCATTCTTTTTTCCCGAATCTACACTGATAAACAACTCGCCTCACGTCCTCGTGCCTTTTGTTAGCGAAACTGACTGTGGAGTGTTTACCCTGTTAGTTCCACAACGCGCCGCAATCATATCTTTCATTCTTCGCTTGGTCGAGTGATACACGCTAAATCACGAAAAAATACTCAATTTTTTCGAAAATTGTATATGACCTGATTTCAAGGTGTCTTTAAGCAACAGCTTTTATTTTAAAAAAATCTATCTTCATTATTGTTTTACAAAACTATATAGTCATGAATATTTATTGTTTCCCCTGTTAAAACTATCCAGCAATTATTTATTATTTTTCTTGTAAAAGCTCTTAACTCAATGTGTACATTGCTGTCCGCTTTTCGACAGTCAGCTGAATCCAGCCGAGAGTATAGGTGGCAACCTGTCACCCCGAACAGTTAACTATCGCAGTTCCTCGGTTTGGGCCTTTTAACCAGGCGTTGAAGAGGATTCGAGTGTTTCGTGCTAATTCGGAATATTTGGCACTGGCTTTTGGGCGCGGAAACATGTGCTGCTATGCTGTTCAGGAAATCCCAGCCGTCCAATGGATTGTTTATTTTGGTTAGACCATTCGTTGGATTTGCCATGACCAATTGTTTGAGTGCAACTACCGCGAAAAGACATGCTAGGTGAGTTTCCTCGCTCTCGCATTTCTAACCGCGGATAAGAAGTTTTCCTTCACAGCAGAAAAATACTTCCAAAATTAAAGCTATAAATTTTTGGTTTGGTTAAAGTTGGGCTGATGAACGATATTATAATTCGGTACTGTTTGAGAAGCAATGTATAACACTGTTCTCACGGTTTACATTTCCACTCGACAAAATTTCATTTTGTTTATAATTAATTTGCCATTACGTCCAGCCTTAAATCACTATTATACTTTCAAACTTGTAGCTTTCAAGGTTCAAATCTCCCTCTCTGTGCGAATTCACAGTGACCGCATTTGCTAATGCGCAGGATTTATGAACTCAGACGTTTGCTTTTCGAAACGGAAGTATAGAAACGCTTTGCTCCTTCCGTAATTGCCTCCGACTGCTCGCAGGCGTGCGTGGGGTGCGAGGAACCAGATTGGAACGGATTGGGCGCTCTGCTCCCCCGAGGGGCGCTGGGTGGCGCGTACCCTACAGAATTTAATCACAGACGAAGGAGCCATTTGTTGAAAATTTTGATAATGTCCGGGAGATTTCATGTAAAGTGCCCCCCAAAATTATAATATCGATTTTAAATTCAAGGGGCCGCAACATCAGCCAGGTCGATTGGGTAATATCAATTTTGGAGAAAATCGGCTGAACGGTTTAGCCGCTGGCATTAATGACGGACGGACAGGTAGAAGTTTTGCTGTCAATCGATTTTCGATATCAAGGGCCCACAGAACATGGATTCTGACTACACCGCATGTTAGAGGATTTTTTTCTAAATTTAGCAACTGGATTTGTCCACTTTTCGGTACTAGAGGACCTTTACTAAGAGTTTTTCTGCCGACAATTCGCCGGTTTTTCGCGCAGGAGTACATAACTTTCTCTCTACTGCGTAAGCGATAAATTAAATTGAATTGTTGAGCTTTTGTTTCACAGTGCATCCCATTTACCGAGGTGACTCCCTCGCCCTCGAAATCCGCAGAAGCCCCGGAGGGGGGTGGGGCTAAGAAAACAGACGAATGTAGAAAGGGTCGGCCCTTGCAGTTTAAGGTTAACGTACTTTACGAGCAATACTACAAAATCCTTAAGACCACGCGGTTTCTCGTGACCGATGTTCCCTGCGACGTGTTAGATTGAAGATTTCTTCAATTGTGCGATTTTAAATGAGGGATGATGGCACACCGAAAGGTGAAGAAATAAGAAGTCACCTCCGTCGACTTAATAGATTTGTGTAGACCCGGCTTTCGACAGCTTTGTCGTCAACGCCATGTCGCGCTATGTGTAGCAAAAGTCGGGAGACTGTCTTTAAATAGTTGACGGGGATGACTTCCATTATTTCTTCATTAATTACGTCAACAATACCTGAATTCCCACGATACCGAAAGATGCCCTCGTCTGTGAGTTTGCATGATTTTGAATATTGTAATGGTGCGGAAAAAATATAACAATTTAAATCAGTGGCTGCTGTGCCTTCAAATGTTGATGGTTTACAGAACAATGACATTAAGTGAATGTGGGGGGGGGGGGGAGACTTTGGATGCTGAGACTGGTATACAATGAATTCATTCATTCATTTGAGACATTCCCATTTTTACATCAGCTATCATGATTTAAATTTATAAATAAAGGACATGCAAACTTACAAGAAAACTAAAATACCATTTTCATCTGATATAATATCATCACAGTTTGTAGTATTTGCAGAAAAGATTAAGAGACACTTTACTTTGAACTCGCTGGAGGCTACAGCTATCTGTCGGGCATGTTGAGAATCTTGTCGCGGCATTTGTTGACGTTGACTAATATCATGAAGACATCCCCCCTCGAAGCCCCACCTCCCTGACAGCTACTGGTTTATCTTCGCCTGTAATTCCAACGAAGTCGAAGGTGTAGCAAGGCTGCGTAAACACTGAGGCTCACAGTAAACGTGCGGTTTAATTTCTTGTCTTTGATTTGCAGATAATGCAAGAAAATTATGATGTGATTACGGCTTATGAGAGTATTAATAAACGACACAAATATCCTTATATGTATATGAAGATATAGTGGAGAAATTTATTGGTTGAAGCGCAAATATGCTACATCCGGCATATGTTGCCACTGCTTTAGATACGGAAATATCTGCGTCAAATATTTCATGAAGTTTAGAAATGCAATTGAGTACCGAAGCACAGTGGCACACAGCCGGGCAGTTGCATACATGGCCCCACCCTCAATGATCCCACTGCCTCTGTTATCGTAGGTTAGGTATCCACGAATAATTTTTACTTTAAATTGAAAATGCATTTCCCCGCTAGTCTTTGCGTCGTAAGTCTTACGAGCAAGGAAACATTTGCAGGAGGCTAGGGACAGCTTCACCCCAGGACCGACAATTGGTGCTAAGACCCAGTGGGTTGTTGACCCTGGTAAGGGTTCTTCCCTCTCCATCTCTCGCCGAAGATGTATATGAAGGGGAAAATAAAAAGCATATTTTTATTCAAATTGTCGTGTTTATCATTAAATTATCATCACATTTATTTGTCATCACACTTATTTTATATAACTTCAGCAGAGTTCACTTTGGCAATGAAAACAGCACTGCGCCTTGCATATTTTGTTATAAACTCATTTAACAATTTTTGCAAAGCCACTACTGATCTGCACCTTCAATGAATAAAATAGAGACAGGGGTCGACCGTAATGTAACGCTAAAGAGGGGGAAGCAGGTCTGAGGAAGCGTTATGCTGCGTTACATAGAGGTAGGGGGGTATTAGTGCAATGTTACATAACATTGATATTTATTTTTTTACATTTTTGAACATTTTATGAAATAATTCCTTTTTTGAGTCCTGTACTAAAGCATTAAAGTATTAAGTAATTTATTTGTTTTAAAAACATAAATAAACTAAAGTTATTGTTAGTAAATTGTTATAATAAATGGAAATATTTTTTCAACTTCTTTTTATCTGTAAGATTACAAAGAAAATGTTCAAAACTGATATGAAGTATATTGTAGAATCCACTTAAATTATCGCTGTACTCTCTCACACTTGCATCATCCACGACGGCATATTAATAACTTGTTGTCAATCGTTTTTCGCCCAAGCATTCTTCCTTCATTCATAACTTGCCGCAATCTTATTGTTAGGTGCAGCCAGCACCACCAACTAATTTCTATTTTAATGATCATTAAATAAAGATCATTGAAGTTGTATTGTAAAGATCATCATGTATATTAAATAATGATTTTTGATTTACAACACAAGTAAAATAAATACATATTGTTTTTACAGTGCTATAATTTATTTCCACTTCTTGCATTTTCAAGGGGGGTGGGATGTTGTTGCAAGCTTTACGTAATTATTGAGGAGGGGTTCAATTGCATGTTACAGGGGCATTACAGGGGGAGAGGGGTATTCAAAATACTCCAAATTTGCGTTACGTAATTTATGGACTGCCCCAAATAACTGCTGCCTAATTTGCAGGTGCTGGTTACAGTCTTTGAGGAAGAGCCGGAGGAAGACGCTGAAGTGACAGTCTGTCGCAGTATGACTGAGTCCTTCACGTCGACTGTCTCCACCCCTGACACTGTTGTCTGCCCTTCAACTGCCAGCTGTGGGCTCCCAAACAGCACACCAAAGAGGACGATGCAGTCTCAACAGGCTATGCAGGTCAGAAGTCTGCAATTGAGTGATAATTGAAATGATAACTGAGTTACGCAGAATACTGAAAAATATTCAGAATTTTGTCATCTTTTAGAATATAATCTTCATTTTCTAGTTTGTTTTTTTTTTAATTTTCTATTTTCAAACATAAATAAGTTCCTATGAGTTAAATAACTTCATTAAATCCATATGCAGTATATTTAATACATAGTGATCTTCTTATAATTAACCATTATGATTTCCAATTTTTGAGATCATAAGTTTTATACAACTTTATACTGTCTTCTTATAGTTGTATTTCTCTTAAGAACAGGTCCCTTTAAAATGTTTAGACAGCAGTCATTTTATTCCTCAATTATTTTATTACATAACAATTCAAATTAAATTTAATCTTATGTCTATGTTTTTCCAGTCTTCAACAACATTTCAAGAGCTTTTGCGACCCCACCTTCTGATGTCTAATGAAATAATACTATTCATTGTAATTCCAAAATGTTTAACATTGCTAAGTTGAGTTCTAGATAATTAACATAAACACAAACTTACAGTTTTTTCGAATAACAAGTTTGTAAGGTCCAACAAAAGATATCTCTTTGAACTGGGTTGTAGTGACTTGCTGGCAAAGTTTATCCATTTTTTTAAATACATAATAGATTTTTTTGAAGTTTTGTAATGTTTTTGAAATATAGAAAGCTATTTCTAGATAAGATTCATTTTTTAAATACCAATTTTAAGAAAGTAGAGCTCACATGTTTGTCACGAACAGTCATCTTACTGACACTCATATGTTTGGGAACTAGATTAGAAGTGATTTCAATCTTTGATAAGATAGGGAAAGGCGAAGTCTTATTCTTCAATAAAACCTGAAATTGATTCTGATTTTGTTTCTCTTGCAATTCTTTAATTATATCATCATAGTTTTTTTGTTAATGAGTTTAATTCTGTCATTGAATTCATGGTCTGCCGAATTTTAATCTGTAAGGTTTTCATAATTATTCTATCTTTGTACATTCTCTCCTGTTTCTGTTCCTCTTCCTGTTCTTAAGAGAAATTTTGAAATCATAGATGTTTATATGATTATCAAACTCTTAGGTTTTACAATTTTTCTCAGGCATCTCCAGACGCAGCTGTCAGTCCATTCGAGCGCACTTCTTCCAAGGATGTGATTGAGGAGCTTAATCGGATGATTCGAAAGGGAGAGGATACGATAGCAGGGCCAAACAGTGCACCAGATGGAGATCCCTCGGATTCTCTAGACGTTGCCTGCTGCTGTCCTACTGGTTGGGTGCATGTGGAACGCGACATTGACTTCACGGATCCCAAGGTGTGTTTGTTTTCTTTGCCCATCATTAATGAATATTTCCAGTACCAGTGCTAGGCATGGGCAGGCTGGGCAACCGGGAAGCAATTAGTAAAGGTAAATAATAAAAAGGCAAATTATTGTCAAAAAGTAACTTTATTAAGTAATAATCATATCCCAATATTTGTAAGTTTCAGAAAATGAGATTTACATTTATTATATGTCTGTATCTATGAAATGGAAAAAAATTATGCAATGAAATGAAGCTAACAAAAGAAATGGTTCTACAGAAATTCATATTTATTATTTCTTGTATTTAACAAGTGATTTTATTAAACACTAACTAAGCACAACATTTTTTTAGCATTTTAAGCTCACGGTAAAACTTGTATTATTTGATCACTAAATACTTTTACTTAAAACAATTATTTAAAATATATTTACAAAAACATTTTCTAGCTTAAACATTGTAATTTTTGTTTACTTGTTGAAATAATATACCTCATAAAGTTTCTTGATACAACATTCACATTTTTGTTGGGGGGAAGAGGGCCCCATTTCAGCATTGCCCTGGGCTCAAAATTGTCTAGCTCCGGCACTGAATATTTCAGTATGTGACATGTCAATATCAGCTTTGTTAATACACTTACCCAAATGTTACCACTGTCACTACAAAACAACCACAATATTATTGAGTCACATGTACAATTGCAATCGTGTATGACAAGTCAAATATAATGTATGTCGAGGAAGTACAATTGCACACATCATCTTGGGTGCAGAAAGTAAAAATTACATTTATTGCCCAAGGGCCAAATCAGCATTTTCTCAAAGGTCCTGAGAAACTGGATAAAAGACCTGATCAAGATGGGATCATTGGCCTAGAAATAATACTATAATACTTGTAACAGATGCAGAGGCAGATCCAGGCAAACAGTTTTCGTTTGCTACTTTCCTTTATTTGGCAACATTTATTTAAATATTTATGTTAGAATTAAGTAATTATTTAAAAAATAATATTGTGTGGTATCATATAAACTCTTCAAAAATAATATACAATATAATAACAAAAGTTTTTCATTTAAAAAATAATTTATGTTGGCCCCCTTCAAAATGATCGGCTGGATCTGCATCCTGTGCAAATAGATACAAATAGAACAATAGTGAATGCTGTGGTGAATTGGGCAGGCACGAGCCAATCTGCTCGATGTGATGTTGGCATCGAGTGGAAGCTCTGGCAACAGCAGTGGCAGCAGTACCGGAGGCGGAAGCGGAAGCAACAGCAGCAGCAGCGAGAGTGGGGAAGAACCTGCCGACTATCAGCACTTGCATCGGCTACACAGGTTCCGCCGGCAGAAAAAAGGTACAAATCGACTTCGATTTACATCAGTTCTATTTGCATCTCCATAAATTCTCATCATAAACTAAAGGTTGCAAGGCCTGTCACCTATTCCTGTTTCCCAGACATCAGGAGACTTACATTTCCTGGTGCTCCTGTTCTAGCCATTTCTTTTGTGGTCTTCCCACATCCCGTTGCCCTATTGGGTACTTTCACTTCAACACTGCTTTTGGGAATCTTTGTTGTTACCTTCTGTTAATGTGAGTGAGCCATTTTCTCTGTCCATCCTTTATTTCTTCTACTATATTTTTTGCCTTTAGCCTTTTTCTGATGTCTTTACTCCTTTGCCTATCCTTTGAATTGAATTGAATTTATGCCTTATTTTACGTGGCGAGACTCAGGCCATGAGGCCTACTCTTCTGTCTGACCACGCACATTTTGCTACATTCCTTTCACCACCTAGCAGAGAAAGGAGGTATTTCTTGGGCGAGAAACAGGCGATTTGAATTTAGCTCAGAGGCGTCATTTAGGCTTGAGGATCTTTTACATGCAAGTAAATCTACTAACATGAGCCAGCCGGCTTTACTTCCCCTCCTAAGGAAGGCGTACGAAGGATTTTTTCACCCTTAAAAATCCACGGCTTCGATCGGGTTTGAACCCGCCAGCTTCGGTACAACAGTCCGATACGCTAACCGTTACACCATCACCGCGCGCAAATCCTTTCCTTTAGTGTCACTTCAGTAAGATAACGTAGAAATCTCATTTGCATTGCCTCTATTCTTTGTTGCTGACTACTTTTCATTGTCCGGACTTCCAACCCTTACAAGAGGATTGGTTTAGATATCACGTTGTGGATTCTTAGTTTGGTCTCTATAGTCATATCTCTTCCAAAGTGTCTTTTGATTAAATCATCCTGTTGTATTTCTGAAGTTTCTTTTCCATGTCTTATGATCTCCGTCCAATGCGTTCGCAAAATAAAATTCTCATCTGCAAAATAATTTTAATTCTTAACTTCAGACTCAATTGTTTGTGATTTGGAAATAAAATTATATATCTGAAGTTTTACAAAAGGGAAAGTATTATCCTTCCACACAGTCTAAGCAACATACTATTTTCCTTTTCTCTATTATGCCAATAATTGATTTTTTATCCCGTGCATAAGAATTTTATATTTTAAAAAAATAGAAAAGTAATGAATTTTTGAGTTTCCTCTCAATAATTAAGAGAATTTTTGTTAAGCAATTTTCATTATTATTTTATTAATTTAATTCATTTATTAAACTAAAACTTGTTTTAGATTCCATTTGTAATTATGTAATACCTTTTAGATTTCATATACGCTTGAAGCAATATTCATTAGTGTTTTGCTTAACTTAAGCTACTGTAGGTATTGTATTTAGACATTGTAAAAGATTGGTGGCAGTCATCTTTTTTACAGCTTCAGCTACCAGAGAGCAACTTGGTGTGCTGCGATACCCAGCCTCAGCTCCCCGACCATCAATTTTGGGGCGAGATGATTTTTATGTTCGTTACGGTGACAAGGAACGAGAAGCCGTAGCTAGTTTTGACTTTTTAGAAGACTTAAGTACAACGTCTGTGAGTGGAGCTTCCTCATGTGATACCCTGGGCTCGCATAACCGACCTGCTGTGACGCCGGTCACCGCCCCCAGCCCTACGCAACCCAGCACCGTGTCTACACCTGGCAGCCCGGAAGACTGTCGTTCAAGGTGCAGTGGGCTCACGCACTCCCACGACTCTGTCACTGGAACCACGAGAAATTATTTCAGCAGTGGCATTGAGACTGGACAATTGTGAGCTACCAAATTTTTGGAGGTAAGTGACAGCAGTTGCCTGAGATTAAAAAAAGAAAATCATTAAATCATCTTGCAATAAGTCGTATGTCAAACAAAATTGATATTTTTCTTTATTACACCATTGTGATCAATCTAGAGAACTGCAGCAATTGCAATAGGATATAAGTTGAAGGACTAATGAAAAACCGAATATTATGATCGGACATTTGTGAAAGCGACTGTCAAGACAGGGAGAGGTAGAGAATGTTTTTCAATCCTCCTAAAAATTTCGATAGATTTGACATTTGATCTATTGCAGTTACCATGACAAAATGTGGTTTGTGTTATATTAGTATTCTTTTTATGTTTCTGTCTATTCTTCAAAAGCACAATACATATAAAATCAAATACTACTATGAACAGTGTTATAATATTCTAATTGAAATGAACAAAAATTTCTAAATCAACTGAATTTCTAGTCTAAAAGTATATTTGTAGGAAACATATTAATCTTTGCTACCTGACACTGGGAGGTCCCTCATTTCCTGAATTTTCTCTTTTCCTGACTTTACCTGATATTCCAAAGCATTGTTTTTAAAGTTTCACTGAAACAATTGAGTACAAGAAAAAACAAAAAACAACTCAACATATAGAAATTTAGCAAAAATAATGCTGTAATACTTACTTAGGAATAATAATATATTAATAATACATACCCACTTTTATAACCATCTCAAAATTCTCCCTGACTGTTAACGATTCTTCCATAAATTCCCAGATTTTCCCTGACACAAAATAATGAAATTTCCTGATTTTTCCCGGTTTTCCATGTTTTCCAGACAGCAGCAACCCTATCATAATGTGGCCACCCTGTGCAAGAAAGTGGCCACCCTGTTACAGTGTTAGTAAAATTGAAATAACTAAAGACTAATAGAATTAATTTTGTAGGAAAAGTTGCCAATATTGATCATGAGATATGAAAAACTCTTAAAAATTGAAAAGAACAATTGAGTTAATTTTTTTTTTTTTGAAAGTCTTAATAATAAACATTTTAATAAATGTATTGTCATGATCAAACATGCATCATCATTACAATATATATAATGCTAACAAATGTAATTATAAAATTTTGATAATAATTTCAGTTTTTGAAATGTGTATAATATATATATTTTTGTTATAATATTTGTTTGGGTGTATTTTAATTGGTGCCAGCACTAGGCATGGGCGGACTAGGCCATGACCCAAAGCCCTGCAAATCAAGGTGGTGATAGAACTGATGGGGAAACATTGTAAAAAATTGAAAAGGAAATTATAACTCAAGAAAATAGTTATGATTATAATTATAAGTCATGGTACAGAAGTCTGATATTTCATAAAATTTTCAATTAATTTTTAATCTAAAATAGTTCATTAAAGTTATTATTTATAAGGTAGGACTCTTTGAAATAAATTTATTAATGCTAACATTATAATAGATTCTACTGAAATTTATATATATTATTTCATGTATTTAACATTGAGCTTTTATTAAACATTAACTAAAAAAACAAATTGTTTTAGTGTTTTAAGCCCACAGTGGAAATTGTATTATTTGATCACTAAATACTTGTACTTAAAACTATTATTTTAGATTAATTTTCAATTTTTTTTCTGGGTTTTATTCTGGTAAATGCTATTTGTTGGAATAAAATAACTCTCATTCTTTCTTGATACAACTTCCACACTTTTATTGAGTGGGGAGGCTACATTACGGCATTGCCCCGGGCCCAAAATTGTCTAGCTCTGGCACAGGTTTTAATTATTCTTTTTAATTTTTTTTTAGAGATATGCTGCATTAACTCTACTGAATATTATATTGCAGGTCTTAGGAACCACATGTAATACAACTGTTGGAGATGAAGCATTTACTTTCTTTAGTTGTATCGACATACGCTGCCCTTGCGATGCCAGCCAGTGACGTCTTGCTCAATGAATATTCCGCTTGCTGTAATGTAGGCACACTCTGAAACATCCTACGTAATGCCAAATTTCAGACAATGCTGTCAGACACGGATTTACATTATGACTAAACGAACCATCTGTATTACTATACAACAAAAAAAAACACAGGGCCACAAAAATGCACGAGTCTTTCTTTCTTTCTTTCTTTCTTCTTTTTCATACTGCTATAATTTCAGTTATATTGAAATAATTCTGAGTGTAATGTAGAGCTGGTATTGCAGAGGTAAACTAGGCCTAATTGTTATTTCTCCAAATGTCAGGAAGTGTGCAAGTTGTAATATTCAAAAAGGGTACAATTAAGTGTTCGGTTTTTGAAAATGATCCACAAGAAGTTTAAATTGGATTTTAGGGAATCCGTAGGCATTTCTCATCTCCATCCCTCATTCCTTTCTCTTCCTTCCCCATGTTCTGTAAAATGAATTAATCAATAAGCTGACATATTGTGGATTTCATCAGGTCAGGGAACTTAATAAATATTTTTATATTTTACGTTCCAGAACTTCTTAATCAAATGTATTCTTGAAATATGTGAAATGTAATTAAGATAAGAAAATGACTTTAATTTTACAAACAAAATATATTAATTTTTTGGTTTGGAAGCGTTAAATATTGGCTGTGCAATTGGGAAAATTTCAACTTTTTACTTGCTTACATTATTAACAATCACTTTTATATAATATTTCCCTCTATTTATTGGTGAGTTAGAGTCGTGTAGGAAAACATTGTATTTTCTCACAGTATTGAGATTGAATATAGAATAAGAATCTTTCAGATTCTTTTGTAACTCAGTTGTCTAGAATGTTTGTATGAATAATAATTATAGAATATATTAAAATTATATATATACAATTTAAAGACCAGAAAAAGAGGTCTTTAAATAGATAATAATTTCAGATTATTTCCACTAGTATAATTTCGTAAATTTAAAAGTCCCGTGGCATAGTATCGTAAAAAAATCAGGAAAACTTATGGAGAATAGTGGCCATCACGTCACATCCCCGTGTTTGTAGGCTAGGCCTAAGTGCAATTTCTTTGTCTGTGTTTCCTACACTCAACAGAGGAAGGACACAGTGCATGTATTTTGTATTGTACATAGTTTGTATATTTGCAATGAAGAGCAGGGATTCAGCATTGCTGTCTAGATAAATTTTGATTTTACCTTTAAGTTCTGATGTTAATTATCAAATTATGATATGTTTGGTCTTGTTTGTCATCTATATCTCTGATGATCCATAATTACTTGTAGTTGTAAAATTTGTTATTTATTATTTCATTGCAAATACTGTATTGTATACTCTCTGAACCTAGAAGTTCATGTTATATCTTAAAAACTGTCATTTGACATGTTTTAACACACAAAAGGAAATGAATCTTGGAACATAATAAATTGTCACCTGTGATGCTTCGAATAAGATTCAATTTATGTATTGAACACAGCATTGTGTCACTATATTGTCAAATATAATGTCCAAAAATATTTAAAAGTGCTTTTATTTTGCATCAAACATATGCATGCTCTTTGAATTAGGTAGTTGCAGTTTAGTGTGTGATACACTTTCAAGGTAACCTCAATTGCTTTCGAAAAGGAATCCATGTGAATTGGCCAATCATCAATAACAAGATAAATTGTTATATTTTTTATAGAACAGTAAGATCTGTGGAGCCTATGCGACATATGAGGGAAAAGTATAATCTTTCACAATTTCTTCAGTTCCTGAATCTCTACCCACACTTTTACAATATACTAGTTGAATAATTATATACATATTTGAAATACATACATTGTTCAATGCACAGTAAATAACTGAATAATGATCAATAGAGGTACCAACAAAGCATTAGCAAACATTTGAAAACTTACAACTAACAAACACAATAGCTTCCTATAAAGGAGGACTCAAGGAATTGATTCTCCCATTATATTCTAAACTGAAAACATTGTTTTAGGTTGGCAGATGACACTGTTGTTTTATATTTAAAGATGCAAACAAACAAAAAGGATTCAAATCAATAAATGAATTTATTGAATTTGATACAAAGGAATTAGATGAATAAATGTAATGTTTTAAAGAGACTCATTTACCCACAGTGTTAACAATCTTCAGTATTATAACCGAAAAGGGTGCTTATAACAAATTCTTTTCCTCAAAACAATATCATTAATTCACTTGCATGTTTGAATCTCTTGTAGAGTCTTTTAGACAAGCTTCATTTCACATATTTTTGAAGATTCATAGATATTATTTGTAACCTGATGCTCTCATGGCTCAGTGGCAAAGTCACTTACCTTTCACCACTGAGGTTCCAGGTTCGATTCACGTAGAAGGGGCAAGATAATGTTAACATTCCTGTCGGAATGTTCCCTACAGATATCTGAAAGTTCCTCAAATCTCTTCAATTATTGCAAAAAGATATGTGTGATTTACTTAATTAAAGCAGCCCAGCCTTAGAAAAGCTTAATATTTGATGAAATATAGGGAAAATGCATCAAAACATTGCTATGTATGTGACAGTTGCATGTAAATCAGACTCCTGAATACTCGAGAAGAAGTGATATGTTTTTTTTAATGAATTACTATATCACATTAATTCTGGAATATAATGGTTGGAATACAACACAAAACATTAGTTACATACACATAGAGAATTGACGGCATGCATTGATAAGCATGTATGATTTTACTTTAGATTTTAATAAAAAGAAAGTGATTATCTCCATTGTGACACCAATCACATGCATAGACATTTAAAGACTGAAAAAAACAGCAATTAGTATCTGTTTTGATAATTCTTAATGATATTGAGTTGGAAATATAAACATTTCTGCTGTTCTGTATTTAATTTTTAAATGGATGTACAGGTAAGTAGCAAATTTTATTGTATACATTGTGAATCATTTGTAATACATAAAATCTTATGAAGAATTAAATAATACATTTTGTTTATAATTTTATTCAAACAAAATATCATAAAATATATAAATTATACAATGCAGCTATCTTGGGCTTCTTGTTACAAGTAGACCAACTTTCAACATATGATATCACGTACTTTCATTTAACATATGATAAGATTTACCTGACACCTACCACAGGATTATGGATAACTTTTATGTATGTGTCATTTTACCACATTCATAAACTCGCTTCACTTCACCAAAAATTGTAAAACTAGTAAATTTTTAGATTTTTTGAAAAAAATAAACAATTTTCCTTTATTCAAAGGATGTGTGGCATAGCATGAATCAGGTGGCATCAATATTGATGAGCTTTTGTATTTGAATAATTCCAAAAGACAATGATCTGGCTTGCAGGAGATTGAATTTATTACACATTAACATTACATATTATGAACACAGAATTCCTTTACATCTAATGTGTGACATAATTGTAAAATGATAAAAGAGGACATTGTACCCATATTGTGTTTATGTAATAAGCAGGAATAATTTTGTTGTGAAGAGAAATAGATATTTATGATCAGAATGTATTAACTTATAATGAAACACTTTGTTCTGTTTAAGCGTTTTTAAATAGAAAGATTTGCTATATTTGTATAAAAAATTGGAATCAATGAAGTCAGTTGTCATTTAGTAAGCATAGCATTCTCTGTTCACATTCATGACTTGCATTTTAAACAAACTGTAATGTTTGTTGTTCAATATTCAGCTCAATATTATTATTTTATTTAGCTTCATTTCTGAAGCTTACATTAATTTTACTTTCTCACCCTTTCATCCCTTCCTTATATACCTTCACATTACATGTAAAAAGAGAAAGTATTGTAATCATGCTCCAGAAAATGGAGAATTTTTTATGGAAAACTTATTGTAGGGCTCTTGAATCGAAATTGGTGGTACTTAACAGTATATACTTTTTCACAGTATTTATAGATTTGCAATTTTCAAAAATTCAGAAAGTTCGATGAAAATAAGACCTGCATCATTCTTTTAAGCATCCCTTTTTTTATTTGTGGAAACAATTTAAAGAAAAGAATTGGAGCTTTTATTTTGTGTGTGCTGTTTATAAATTGCATTAATTTTAAGCGGAAATAATGCAAAAACTTGTTTTTCCAAATATTGTAAATGACCTTTTTTAAAGAGCTCATTTTTTACTTTCTTGCCCTTATTTCGTAAGAAGAAAAAGTATTGAAATCATGTGCTTGAAAATGGCGAGTTTTCAGGAGAAATACTCTTATTACCTGGCTCTTGTAACAGAAAAATAAACAAATCTTAACCTAATTTACTACTCAGATGATTATCTCCTCTTAACATGTTGTGTAGTCAGAATCTATGTTTTGTTGGTCTTTGATCCCGAAGCATCAGTTGACAGCAAAACTTCTTTCCGTCTGCTGAAAAGTATGTGCTGTAGTAGTTTCATACGTTTACAAAGGAATTCAAACTTATCACTAGAGCTGATTTTTTTTGTAATTTTGTCAAAAGTTTCAATGAAAAGTGCAATAAAATTGTTAGGGTCACAATCTCTCTTATTTTTTAAATATCCATGGTAGTTGGCTTTGAACTTGGGAAATTTCCTTTACAGTGTGTCCTGCCTGTGCAGAACAGTTTTCTGCATTTCAAGAATTAAAAACTCTGGGTAATGCAGAAGGAGCATCTTCATTCACGGATTCCCTTATTTGGCCAATACCTACTTCATTTACTTGTGATGCTGAATTATTGTTTGCATAATTGTTAATGCAGAAGTACCATCCCTGTGATAAAGTCTCTTTTGACTCAGAAGATATTTTATGCATAACACATGGGCCCTTCTACATTATTTTTCAGGAATAATACATTAAACTTAAGTTAAACTTAAATAATAGATTAAACTTAAAAATACTTAACTGTTCAGAGATTGCGCTGAATTTCCAAGCCATCTAAAGCTAGTAGCGTCCTGAAACCAAACCATATCCAAAATCAAAAGCTAATTTTGGGCAAATTAAGTGCCCATTCCCTGAATTTTAGGCTCTTTAAATTTCCCAAAATTGTGAGCGCTGCTTGGTTAAGTATAAAGCCCTAGAAAATACAACATCCCATCATTGCAAGACAACAAAAATGCATCCAAAATTTGTGAATTTTTGGATACTAATTTCAGATATATTTATTTAAGTTTGTTTTGAGCTAATGCATGTTGGCAAACTTGATTGCAATTACAATTAGAACAATTACAAACAATTAGAATTAGAGGTTTATATCCTAGTAATAATTAACTTCTAGTTATTTTTAAATTTACTTCTAGTTTATCTAACACTTCACTTCACTGTATAAGGAACATAGCCATAATAATAATAATAATAATAATAATAATAATAATAATAATAATAATAATAATAATAATAATAATAATAATAATAATAACCGCCAACCAGGCCATCAAACTGACAGCCAACGAAGGGCAATCATATGCCGAAATATTAAAAAGAATAAAGGAAGCAGTTGACCAGAAGCAACACAACGCTAATATCCAGACGATCAGGAGGACACGTAAAAATGAACTCCTGATAGTCCTGGAGAAATATTGTGACCCCACTTCCCTAAACGAAGCAATCACTCGTGCAATTGGAGACAGGGTAAACATCAACACGTTTAACCCCAAAACCTTAATTGAATTAAGGAACATCGATGAATCTGTTACCCTAGATGAGGTAAGAGATGCTGTCACACGCATTACGGGGTACTTCCCTCCGGCGACCTGGAGACTATACAAGGTGTACGGAGGCAGACAGGTAGCGACTGCACTGCTCCCTTCGCGCCAGGCAGAATTTCTGCTCAAAGCAGGGATTTTTTAGATTGACTGGCTTACTTGCCACGTTAGGATGAAGCACCAGGTCAGCAGATGCTTTAAATGTCTAGGCTTTGGCCATATCTCCACATCTTGCAAGGGCCCCGACAGAAGGGATGTATGCTACAAATGTGGCCAAAAGGGGCACTTGGCCAAGGACTGCAGAGGACCAGTTCAATGTATTGTCTGCAAAGACCAAAACCTTGAAGACAATCATAAGTTGGGTAGCTATAAATGCCCTTCCTTCACTACAGAACTAAGGAAACTCGGTAAAACAAAGAATGCCTAGGTTCCTTCAAATTAATTTAGTCAAAGGAAAGACCTTCCAAGATTTTCTCATTCAAACGGCAAGGGAAAGACAGGTGAATGTCTTACTGGTGAGCAGCACGATATTGACGACATATCCCTATACCAGGACACGGCCAGACGTGCAGGAATTATAATACTTAACTCCAAAATAAGAATCTCTAAATTTAAAGTTACAAACCAAGGTTTAGTATGGGTAGAAATGGACAGCCTTAGAATATATAGTTGCTATTTCTCCCCAAACGACCCAATAGAGAAATTTAAGAAGCAAATCGATGAACTGGAGGCAAGCATGAACTCAGCCCCATGTGAAATAATATTGGCTGGAGACTTTAACAGCAAGTCCCCGGAATGGGGCGAAAGCAGAACTGATCGCAGAGGCGATATTGTTTGCGAAATCCTGGCTAGGAAGGACCTGGTAGTCCTAAACACAGGGAGCTCATGTACATTTCAAAGGGGCACAGCTTCTTCGATAATAGACTTAACAATAGGAACCGCAAGGATTGCCAAGAATGTCCTGGATTGGCAGGTTCTCGACGCTGAAACACTTAGCGATCACCGCTACATTGAATTCTCCACTTCATCCGCTGGAAACAGAGCTAGAAGAAGGAATCAGCCAAACATCGGTCCATCACGGAACACCAAAAAGCTAAAAGAAGCTGATGCCATAAAATTCCTTGATGAAGCTAAATTACTGGAGTCCATGGGATGGAGTAAAAGAAAAAGGGCAGAGTCCCTCGAAGAGGTAGTACGGGAAACGTGCGAAACCGTTAAAAATGCGTGTGACATCGCAATGCCCAGACGTAGGAGCCCAAAGGGGAAAATCAGGTGCACTGGTGGACAGCGGCCATTGCAGAGCTTCGTCAAGCATGTGTTAAAGCTAGAAGACTTGCAACAAGAGCAGAAACGGACATTCTGCTGAGGGAAAATTGCAAGACGGCCCGCGAAATACTAAAATTGGAGATTAAAAGAAGCAAAACAAAATGGTGGAAGGCCCTATTAAACGATGTGAACAACGACCCCTGGGGAAAAGCCTACAAGATTGTTATGGGCAAATTTAAACCTTCAACAACCGCGGGGCTAGAAGACCCCGAATGGGTGAAGGCAATTATCCAAGACCTTTCCCCTGGCAGAGAATGCTAGGTAAGAAGCAGACCTTCTGACTACCTCTTCGACGAAGCCAACCACTTCACGAAGGACGAACTAGTCCAGACGATGAAGAAGACCAAGATTAGAACTGCACCGGGACCTGACGGAATTCCCAGCGCGATCCTGGGGATAGTTGTAAAAGAATACCCAGAATGCCTTTTGAAAGCCTTTAACCAGCGTCTTGAACAAGGGAAATTCTATAAGGGTTGGAAACATCAGAAGCTAATTCTCATGCGGCTAGGTAACAAGCCAATCGATCGGACGTCATCGTTCAGACCTTTGTGCCTGCTGGATACGATGAGCAAATTACTGGAGGGTTTGCTCCTTCTACGACTAAGGAGACATGTCCAATTTTCAACGAGACAGTTTGGATTTAGAAAGGGACTCTCGACAATAGACGCGATCTCAGAAGCAGTCCATCAGGCAGAAACAGCAAAAAGGAATAAGAGTTTTTGTGCCGTGGTTGCGATTGACATCAAAAATGTCTTTAATTCTGCCAGCTGGAAAGACATACAAGCCGTAGTAGCTAGGAAGATCCCTGAACACCTTGTGAGGATCCTGGAGGTCTACCTCAGTGAGAGGAAAATAATATGCACTAACGGGTATAGGATTGAGGAAGACATGACATGCGGTGTTCCACAGGGATCAAGATTGGGCCCCTTCCTGTGAAATACTCTATATGACGACCTGCTGAATATCGAACTCCCAAAGAACTCCAGACTCATAGGCTACGCCGACGACACACTGATTATATGCCATAGTGACAACACGGAACTACTGCAAATACTACGCAGGGTTAAAAGATGGTTGGAACAAAGAAACCTCCAGATGGCTGTTGCCAAGACGGAGGCCTTGTTGATTACAAACCGCAGAGCATTCCGCCCCCCGATGATCCGACTGGGGGAGGAACTTATTGAATGGAAACGGCATATTACGTAACTGGGGGTGGAAATTGATTCACGATTGAGCTTCGGACCCCATATTATAAAATCAGCAGAAAAGACTATAATAATAATAATAATAATAATAATAATAATAATAATAATAATAATAATAATAATAATAATAATTGTAGACTCTAGAAAAACATTGTTCCAGCCGATATTTTCCAAAATTAAGGGCTGTTCAAAAAGGAACGACTTAACAAAGCCTACATTCTTATGAGCTAATATATAAGAAAACTCAGAAAAAAATATGTACCTCGACCCTCCCAAATTAATTTTTTTTTTTTGCAAAACGCAGTGCTGTACAAAGAGAAACAAATAACATGGACTAATGAACACAAATACTCAACAAACAAAAAAATAATAATAGAAAAATTATATTTACCAAAACTAAAATTATAATTACAGTATATTGGAAATAATCGTTTGCATCCTTATTTTCCAAATATCAGTGATGTACGAAGAGAAACAGGTAAAATATATTCTTTGTTCATTACTTCACTGTGAGAGTTACAGTACTGAAAGCTTTCGACTTATACTTTTCAAGAAATCGTGCGAGTGTAAAAATTTGTGTGACTATAAATAAAATATCAATTTTTGAGGAAATCGACAGAACGGCTTAACCGCTAGCGTTGTTCGCAGACGAGTAGACGGACGGGCAGACGTTTTGCCGTCATTCGATTTTTCAGTATCAAGGACCCACAAAACAGGAATTCTGGTTAAACGACGTGCTAGTGCATTTTCCCCCCTAAAATTAGCAGATGAATTTATCTACTTTTAATCAGGGCGCTGTTATTAGAGTTTTTGTTTGTCGAAAATTCGCCGTTTTTTCGCGCAGTATTACATTACATTCTCTACTCCGTAGCGAGAAATTAAAAAGTTGTGGAAGGCGAAAATTGTCACGTGAACGTCAAATAAATTGTACATGCACACAAACTACATGTAGGTAAAATGCCATTGCTTTAAGTAAAAATCTTTAGACACAATCAGGAAAACTCAAATTACATGCATTCTTTTATTTCTTCATATCAGTTGTTTATAGAGATTCTTAGCAACGGATACTTTTGACTGAGTTCTACTTAGGGAGTAATTTAGTAGAAAATTATGATGGAATTGCCATTTCTGTATTTACGGAAGCAAGTATTTCTGCCATAAGACGTCCTGATGAAGCATCATAAAACTAAGGTACAGTAGGGGAAGAGTTAGGAATATGAGATACCCTTTTTTGTTCGAGGTCTACAAAGTGCAAGAATAACCGGAACTAAAGGATTGAATTGCTGTTTGTTACTATGTTTAATATAAAATATGCTGTGGAAGTTGTGGAACTAATATGTTGTATGTAATATTTAATTTTTCTAAATAGTATTTACCAGTGAATTGCAAACTCTGGTAGTAATATGAGATAGTACTGTTTTATAGAACACAAAACCTGGAGTAGTTACTGGTTTTACTGGCGTACACTATGCACAATAAGTAGAAATACATGTTTACAAATTACTTGGTTTTATAATAATCACAAATGTAGACTGCACCCTCTGGACCGGCGCAACCACTGTGGGCCCACATTCTGCACAGGATTCACTGAATCCACAATCCACCCATACAATCTTTAGAATCTTTAGACATTAAATCAGTCTGGTAGAAATATGAGACGGTCTCATAATGCTACTAATCAACTGTCCCACATACAACCACAACGCCATCTTAGATTTTGCCAACAACCACTTACCGTGCACCAATCGAAACGAATGAGATCTCCTGGTGGGGAACTGATAAAGGTGTTTTCGGCTCCGGCCAGAAGATTCTAAGAAATTTCTCAAAAACGTGTTTGTGGGTGTTTTAGCGCTGCTAACTTAGTGTGTATCCCGGGAATTAAACGAACCCCTCCCAAATAGATCAATGTAGACCCCTGCGACCTTCCTCAGGGCGTAATGTCTAGGAGGAAGGTCGCAGAATGGCGACCGAAGTCTCGGCACCTTTGCCATGGACGCGGCGACACCCGGACAGCCAATTAAATACTGACTCCGTCGCTACGCTGTCAATGTAGACTAGGTTGAATGCGACATTTAAATCGCCACGCGGTAGAATTCCTTTAATTTTCATCCGCATTAACATATTTTTAAAAATACATTTGCAAAAACTTACGAACAGTATTGCCTTGGAACTTAATCAACTTGAACGCCAGGTAAATACAAAACAAAAACAAGTTTTGAGTAATGCTACAGAAGCTTATTTACGTTCCTATGTTCGACTTCTCACATTTGCATCCTTGAGCGTGCAAATACCGATTTTCAAATTAATGTAACAACGTTTTCGTATTAAAACGTAACCAACACCTTATTTACATAAACATACAAAATAGTCGCTTTTAATGTTAACATATATTCGCATACAAAATGATAAATAGAGAAATTGCAGAAGTAGAAGTGAACACAGTTAGTGACTTTGTGGAGTTGTAATCTCTTTAAAATTAGGGAACAAAAATATAAGAGTGGAAACCAAATCCGGGGAAGAATAAAATCTAGTTGCAAAAGATTTTGCAACAGAGTTTTTGGAACTAATTGAGAATTATCTTCTTTAAGAATAACGCTCAATTGCAGCTTATATGTGATTTTTATGTTCATTTTTGTGCATATAAAAAAAGTAAGAAACATGAGCTGTACTAAATTCTAACCAAGCAGCATCATACCTGCAAGTATTTTTACGGCATTTATATTTTGACGCCAACTTCAAATATAAAAAAATGAAATTTTATTTTCGCCTTAATAACTTTGGAGTACTGTCTCAGTTTTTCTCCCAAGAATGTGTTTATAACATATATAATATTCTACAGAACATTCTATAAAATATATTTTTTTCAGATTTTTAAACAATGTGGACGATAGTGAAAAACAGTCAAAAACAATTTTATCGATTAAATAATTCGCGCCAAAACTTTATTGAAAAAAATGTTTTTCACCAATGTTTGAACAATTAAATTCCGTTTGAACAATTTATATTTAAATTATTGAAAAGTCTCTGTTAGTAGCATGGTTTACAACTTTTGTTGACAAATATTTGTTTTTATGTAGAAAGTATTTATATTATTAAAATAAAATTATCAAACCCCTTTTCTTTTTATATTTATGATTGTTTCCAGTGTAAATCAAATACTCGGTTTTAAATATATGAATCATTCACGTTTATATATCTATCAAATCTATCTATCAAATTACTGTTGTTGATTTATTATTCATTCACAGCAAAACCCACGGATTCAAAAAATCACCGAGATACCACCAACATTTTTGTGCTCCGGCATTTGTAGTGCGAACGTATAGTGTGTTGGGCACCAAGACATGCGCATTTACAGTTTTTGAAAAAAAGAAAATATATGACGTTGAGTAAAACTCTATATTTTATAATGTTTTGTATGTTTTTCCATTATAATGTAAGAAAAACTAATATATAATAATAATCTCAATAATAATAATCACATCTCCGCGCATTACGCCCTGAGGAAGGTCGCAGAATGGCGACCGAAACGTCGGCACCTTCGCCATGGACGCGGCGTCACCCGGACAGCCTAGTAAATACTGACTCCGGCCGCGGAAGCCTACGCTCTTGCATGATATTTGTTTAACGCAAAGTGTACACTGAGCAAAAAGCGAACCTCTTATCTCCACTGAATATTTGCTGTTATATTTAATGTTATTAGAATAATTTCACTTTTCTGTTGTTATAAAAGCGAATCTTGTTTTAATAATAATGTCGGTACCTTTATCAAAAAATTTTCATTGCTCTTTTGGACAACAGAACAATTTTAATTACAAATGTATAATAAACACCAAAAGAATGCACAGAACTGCAACATTTTACTGTGACATATTCTGTGGCAAATTGTGACAAATAACACGACAGTTGCAGCCATTTCGAAAGCGTATGCGATTTCAAATGGTAAAACTGTTTTATTTTTATTTTTTTATTTTTTAACTACAGTTCAGTAAGCGAAAAAATTGAAAAAAATCAGGTTTTGTGTTTTAAGAAGAACTTTTGAGATTTTTTCAAGTCTGTTTTAGGGTTCTAAGACAGTAAAAAAAATTTTGTTATTGTTTTCAAAGAAATTTGTGTTGAAATTTGGCACTGAGAAAATATCAAAAAATGCTTTTCTGATAATGTAAGTAATTTTATTATTTTTCGTATGTTTTTAATAAAATAAAATAGTGTTTAGTTGGCGAAAAATTAAAATAAATAAGTTTTTCTGGCAAAAATTCCCGTAGTTCGGCAGTTTTCTTGCGCACGATTACGAATTTTTTCTTCTTACGAAGAATTCATAAGGAGAAAAAGTAGAAAAAACGCATTTCTGACTATGGGTGGTGGAACGGGGGCTATGAAATCTTTCAAAAATACTATGTTTATGTTAGAATTATAGTGTAACTACTCATATGCCATTTGGTATATGGTCACTTTAATCATCTTATGCGGGGGGACCCTTTTCACTCCTATTAACGATCCGAAATCCCTCTAAGTGAAAATACAATAAAAGAAAATACTGCTACATAAACATGTGATATACACCGTAGTTACCAGTGCAATAAACGTTTCATTTCGACAACTTGTGTTTCGATAATTATTTGTTCATTTGTACAGTAATTATAAAATTCTTTCTTTACACTACAAACAAGCTTTTTTTATTTTGTTTATTTTTCCTCCATCCCGAATGTTGTTCGGATTATCTGAAATTTCGGATCTGCAGGTTTCGGCTTGGCGAGGTTCTACTGAACCTTAATTACTTCGATCTGACTACTAACTAATTTTAAGGTTTATGGCAGAAACTGATGTTGACAGGTGCTGCAGCAACGCACATCGCTGGCGACCATGATGCTCTGCAGCACGATTCTCCTCGGCCTCTCGCTGTCGGTGGCGGCAGGTAAGTTTCTCTGGCTGCCGCCCGCCCCACACAAACCATGTTGTCAGTAGACCTCGCAATTTGAGGCAGAAAAAAGTGGCGATTGAGGCACCTAAAATAGGTAACAAAATTATAAAATTAGGCACTTAAAATGCATTGCAAAATAATTTAATCAGGCATTTAAAAATCATTAGACAGGAGAAGTTATCTTTGTGACATCTAAAACTGATCACAAAGGGATTAATAGAGGCATTTTTTATTGAGGAAAGTCAAATATTTTTACGTTTATGAAAGTGACTACAAGTATTATGTTATTCACTTTCCTAATCATACAGCGCAGTATACAATCAAGATTCGAACTGAACCTCACACGCACACAGACACCACACAGAAGATAATTGGGAGTGATCCTTTTTACTTTCTAGAGGTTCAAGACTTAGGCTTATTTCGTAAGATTCACTTTTCTGACTATATGCTTTTGCCTGACCTGTCGTTCGTCGCCTGGATTGCGTAGAAGACGCGTCGCGGCGATGTGTCTTAACCTGTAAACCGCGCAGCCTAAGAAGTGCGTGCTGATCGGGGACGGGCGTTCAACTCCTTCTATTGACTCACGTAGTTCCTTACATCCACTGTGTTTGGTGATAGATTTCGGTGCGTTGTCGATTGCGTTTTCGTCGAACAGGGAATATTCGCGTTTTGAAAAATTCGGGAAAGTATTTGCGTTTTAGTATAACAAATTTAAAAAATTAGTAATAAAAATATGATAGTTCTTCAAAATTACTTGTTTTAGGCAATTTCAGGCAACAAAAATATCACAATAGACATCAGCCAACCTTTTACAATAGTTTAGGCACTATTTGATGCTTTCAGTATAACTATTTTTTAATTATTTGTAAACATTTGCAATTATTTCCCGCGACCCGCAGAAGGAACTAAATAAGCATTTGTCCTAAAACCCGAGGCCTAGTTAGCAGCTTATTATTAAACGATTAAGGCACATTAAGTTATTTCCTTCCTTTTCGTACATGTTTCTTATTCACGTGTAGACTGCCTTATGGCTTTTCTTAACAATCATTTGTATTTTTTAAAGTAGAGGAGGAAACCTTGAGATACGTTAGGATGCTTAGAAATGAAAGTAAGAATTCGTTTGTTTTTACATGATGTCCTAATGTCTTGTGTTATCCAAGAATTGCTTTTCCGTGAAATATTTAATTTTCTCTTTTGAAGAGGAAAGCAAGTGTTAAAATGAAATGAAAGCGTTGAAAGAAAAATCAAAGAACATCCATTTGATTTAAATCGCTCCGTAGAGCTGCTTCGATAAACTCAGTTTTATTTGAAAGGGATTGAACATTATGGTGCAGTATGTTTATCTTTTGCAAGTACCTACGCGGATGTTTTTCTACTGCATCTGACTGTAGTTGCTATATATTTACACCATTTTTACCTCGTGTGCGTGGTCAAAGGTTGTTGTGTGTCCCGGCAGTGACAGGTTGTGAGGAAATTAAGACATCAGGTGTAGGAGAATTGGTAGTGGGAGTGGGAGAAACGGGAGAAGGATCAGGGGAGGAGATAACTAGGTTCGAAATAAGGGTGGGGGGGGGGGAAGAACGTAAGGAAGGTGAAATGGATGGATTTTTGGCAGGAGACTGCGTAGGACTGGAATAGATGTGTTGTGCAAGCTTGTTGCCGACTGTATGTTTTCCAGCAAGGTTCACGTGGAGACCATGCCAGGTGAAGTGTATTGCTGAGAGGAAATTCATTTCAAAAAGTGTAACATTTGTTTCTCTCAGTTGCAGTTTTAATTGTTGGTTTGCGTGCTTAATCACGCTGCGTAGTGTTGGTCTATTGCACCAGAACGGCAGAGTCGAGACTACAATGGTAGTGTTTTGGGCGGCACCTCTGACTTGGACTCTTTCCTAACGCCACCTCTGCTTTCAACATCACTCGCGGCAGCAGATTCAATCACTAAATGTTGAAAGGCACCCAGCAGGCGATTCAAAGTGGGCGGAGTAAGCGACGTACTACAGTGTAGGTTGTGCTTTAGCGTATTCTACGTTGAATAGAGAATGCTTCAGCAGCAAGTACCGTTTTCGACAGAAATACTCGTTTAGGGGAACCTGATAGAGAAAAAGTGGATTTTCTTGCTGGTTGCTTGATTGTTAGTGATTTCGGGCGCGTTAATTGCTAAGGTCATAAGGTCCCGTAAGTGTAGTGGATCATTTTTACTCGGGAGGTGGCGGTGATCTTCCCCCCGCTTCATGGCGAGATCCGGCGCCGACCTACCGTCGGTCTCCCACCAGCGGGACACCGCCCACCCGGGACAAGCTCTAAGCTCCCAACCGGTCTCCCGGCATGTGTGGTAGTGAAGTGCAAGATTTTCGTGTTCCTATGTATAGAAAATTACTTTCTCTAATTTTGTTGAGAAGTCAGTATACACGTTTTCTGGGTCCTTGATTCTGAAACAGATGGTTTTCGGCCATCCCTCTGTTTGCTCGTCGGCATGTGAATAACTCTAGCACCGTACAGAACAGTACATAGGATTTTCACTACGGCTAACATTTGCTGATCTATCTGATTGCGCGGCCCTTTGAATTTGAAATTGATATATGCATTTTTGACGACACATTACAGGAAGCTGCATGGACACATTCACAATAATATCAAAGATGGTTACCCCTTAAATTGTGTCATTTCCTAGAGCCCTAGGTCATGGCTGTGCTGGTGTCGGGGTCGTACGGGCGCAGTATGCCAGCGCAGTCAGATGCCTTTGGTGGCGTCCCGCAGGGCCCCGCTAGGCGCCGTGGGGGCGTGGGCGGCGGGCGGGCGCAGTGGAATGGCTTTGGCGGCGTCCCGCAGGGCCCAGCGATGTGCCGTGGGGGGCGTGGGCGGCGGGCGGGCGCAGTGGAATGGCTTTGGCGGCGTCCCGCAGGGCCCAGCGAGGCGCCGTGGGGCGCGGGGGCGGCGGGCGGGCGCAGTGGAATGGCTTTGGCGGCGTCCCGCAGGGCCCAGCGAGGCGCCGTGGGGGCGCGGGGGGCGGGCGGGCGCAGTGGAATGGCTTTGGCGGCGTCCCGCAGGGCCCAGCGAAGCGCCGTGGGGGCGTGGGCGGCGGGCGGGCGCAGTGGAATGGCTTTGGCGCGTCCCGCAGGGTCCAGCGAGGCGCCGTGGGGGCGTGGGCGGCGGGCGGGCGCAGTGGAATGGCTTTGGCGGCGTCCCGCAGGGCCCAGCGAGGCGCCGTGGGGGCGCGGGGGGCGGGCGGGCGCAGTGGAATGGCTTTGGCGGCGTCCCGCAGGGCCCAGCGAAGCGCCGTGGGGGCGTGGGCGGCGGGCGGGCGCAGTGGAATGGCTTTGGCGCGTCCCGCAGGGTCCAGCGAGGCGCCGTGGGGGCGTGGGCGGCGGGCGGGCGCAGTGGAATGGCTTTGGCGGCGTCCCGCAGGGCCCAGCGAGGCGCCGTGGGGGCGCGTGGGCGGCGGGCGGGCGCAGTGGAATGGCTTTGGGGCGTCCCGCAGGGCCCAGTGAGGCGCCGTGGGGGCGTGGGCGGCGGGCGGGCGCAGTGGAATGGCTTTGGCGCGTCCCGCAGGGTCCAGCGAGGCGCCGTGGGGGCGTGGGCGGCGGGCGGGCGCAGTGGAATGGCTTTGGCGGCGTCCCGCATGGCCCAGCGAGGCGCCGTGGGGCGCGTGGGCGCAGTGGAATGGCTTTGGCGGCGTACCGCAGGGCACAGCGAGGCGCCGTGGGGGGCGTGGGCGGCGGGCGGGCGCAGTGGAATGGCTTTGGCGGCGTCCCGCAGGGCCCAGCGAGGCGCCGTGGGGGCGTGGGCGGCGGGCGGGCGCAGTGGAATGGCTTTGGGGCGTCCCGCAGGGCCCAGTGAGGCGCCGTGGGGGCGTGGGCGGCGGGCGGGCGCAGTGGAATGGCTTTGGCGGCGTCCCGCAGGGCCCAGCGAGGCGCCGTGGGGGCGTGGGCGGCGGGCGGGCGCAGTGGAATGGCTTGGGCGTCCCGCAGGGCCCAGCGAGGCGCCGTGGGGGCGTGGGCGGCGGGCGGGCGCAGTGGAATGGCTTTGGCGGCGTCCCGCAGGGCCCAGCGAGGCGCCGTGGGGGGCGTGGGCGGCGGGCGGGCGCAGTGGAATGGCTTTGGCGGCGTCCCGCAGGGCCCAGCGAGGCGCCGTGGGGGCGTGGGCGGCGGGCGGGGCGCAGTGGAATGGCTTGGGCGTCCCGCAGGGCCCAGCGAGGCGCCGTGGGGCGCGGGCGGGCGCAGCGTGGTGCTGGTGGCGGCGCCGCTGGCCGGGGAGCAGCAGGCCCGCCTGCGCGCCTCGCCGGCCTTCCCCGCGCGCGCGCCGCGTGGCCGCGTGCAGTCGCCGCGTCTTCCCGTGGTGGCAGCTGCGCGCGGGCTGCGACTGCGCGGCCGCGCTGGACCACTCGCTGCGCCGGCTGGCGCGCTGGGCGCGGGAGGCGCGCGGGATGCCCACCGCCGTGCTCTCCGCCCTGCACCCGCGCGACGCCGCCGCCGAGCCCATCGTCTTGACCATGTCGCTGCCGCACACCAGCGAAGTGAAGAAGACGCCTCTTATTTCGACGCAAGAGGAGGCCGCTTTTTTTAACAGAATTTTCGGACCAAGGTAGAGGCCAGGGGTGCTCAACTTGCAGGACGTTAAGGGAGGCAAAAATCTTAAATATGCGGGCCATATGTACATTACTCAATCGATCCACATCCGACTTTCCCATATTGTTGATCTCGAGAATTACCCCGGCTGCTCTGAAACGGGGATGGATGGAAACTTGGGTGACATCAGGCAAGGGAAAATGCACAACGCAAGGTAACTTACTGGGAGAATTTTGAATATCTGAATTGACTAGAAAAGAATCTTCAATCTAAGCTGAACCTCTTTTTACTTTAAAGTGAGTGTTGACCCCGACAGGGCGCGATCGTCTCGCCTCAGGCGGATGCAAGGCACTTTCGCGTTTGGCTAGAAACCTTTCTCGGGCCGAAATAGATGGCCCCACAGGCCGCCAGTTGGACAACCCTGAGGGAGACACTGCATGCATGAGCAATCGTTCTTGGAGCTAGTCGTTCTTTTCTAGTTATATTTTACCATTGTCGAAAGAGAATATGGGCACTAAACCATTTCTAACCATGACACAACCCAAACTTTTTCTCTTGAGTTTGGTGATGAAGCAGGCTTGTGTTCGAAATTGCCCAGAAGGTATTATGTTGTGACTGGGTACAAATATTAAAAGAAGAAAAGGACGGTGGTCTGTTAAGAGAAAGACTGTCGTACGACTAAGTATAAATTACCAACTAACTCGAGTATGTTTGTGCCACTTAATACCTTTTTTCAGATTTTTAATTTCTGATCATCTTTTAAGCAGATTGATGACTGTTTTGAAAAGATTTTGGTTTACTTTGTTGTAAATATATGTACAATAGTTTTACGTAATTTTTGGGGAAATATTTCATGAAAATTTGTGATCTCTTTTACGATACCTTTCCTTGACGGCCTACAATGCTTATTAAGATTAAATTTATTTTACAGGAAAGAATACGAAATATTTGATCGTCCTTTTAGAGGCAAATAGTTAAAAGATTTGCGTGATTCTTGGCCATGAAACTGAACTGCCAAGTTTTACCACCTCGCCTCCGCTTACGCACTAGAGAGGAAAATATGTAATTTTGCGGGAGAAAACTACGAATGTTAGACAAAAACGCTCATTGCCGGACCCCGATAACGAAAAAGAACATTAATCGAGATTCTTAATTTAGAGGGGAAATCCTCTAACAAGTGATGTAATCAGAATCCAGGTTTTGCACATGGTTGATACTGAAAAATCGATTGACGGCAAAACGTCCGTCCATGAACATCACTAGCACCTCAACTATACGTAGGACTTTTTTACCAAATGAACATTCTCTGGTCAATCTGTCTCGTTTCAGAGCTGTCTTAAATTCTTAAATTTTGGCAGTGCTTTACGTGAAGCCCCATTATCGAAATTTTCTAAAAAAAATGGCTCCAATTTTTTTCTTTTAATTTGATGAAAGAATAGAGTAAAATACACTTATAAATATGGTAGGTCCGTTTACACTGTTAACTCTGAATTTTCGAAAATTTCAAAGGTTTGAAATGTTTTAACTTATTCCTAATATTATACAAAATTAAAGATATTTTTCATTCAAGTAAAATTTTAATGTCGTTAATAATTACATTAGCGGCGATTTCTTCACATTATTGCATTTATGAGTACACGTTTTTAAATAATATCTGACAGTTTCTGGAAAACACAGACGTTTTCTGTGAAAATGAGCTCAAATTTTCGCTTTTTGAAAACCCTCAAACTTTTTGAAAAGCTATTTTCTCAAAAACGGCTCCAGTTTTTTTCTTTAAAATTTTTTAAATTTCTTAATTATTTTTGCCTTTTCTTCCTTTTACGTCATTATCTTACTTTTCTCTGACCTAGTACCAATCTCGATCCTATAATATACCTTAATACTATAACAAATGTAACGTGTACATTTTAATAAATTGTGAACAATAGTTTCTGAGGAAAAGTACATTAATTACAAAACAAGCACATTTTCGGCAAACGCTATTTAAAGAAGTCTGCACTTGCCACTGCTCTACTTGATCATTCCTGCGCCATATTCTGGATAATCTTTTTCAGCAGAAAACGCCAGTATAAGCGACGTATGAACAAAAGTATGTTTCCATAGCTCATTAACAACTTAACATGAGTTCAAAATTACGAAAAAATAGCCATTCGTGTATGCAGTGCCAAAAACGGGGCTGCGGCTCATGCGCAGTAGCGTATTTAAATACAAATTTAGAGGGCCACAGGCATTGTAGAATACAATGTTGATATATTTGAAATGTTCATGATTTGATTTGTTTACTGAACCAAAAAACGAAAGTCGATCATTGGACCCGTTTCATGACGCCCTTGAAGCGCGCCTATGTGTACACGCGCTCGCACTTTCAGCAACGCCCGAGACGCCGGGGTGCCCGGAACCCCCGAGGGGGCTGGTGCCCCCAGAGCGGGCAACGGCAGCGGGCTGCGCCCCACAAGCGACTCGCCGTCTTCCCCGCAAGTGGACGATCTGGACTGGGCGGCGAGGACCAGACCCTACGCCTCACAAACGCCAGACCCAGAAGCCAGTCGCTCCGCGCAGACGCCTGTGGCAGCCCTCAACGAAGGCGCAGGAAGCCCAGGGGCCAGCGCGGCAGAAAATATCTCGGAGCAGCACAACCCTGGAAACACACAGCACGTGGCTGGAATGGTAACACTTCATGCGTTTTATTCATGTGCGGAAATAATTAATGCTGACATAACAATGTCCGCGTGCAAGTTTCAATCGCGAAAAGTGGAGCTTGTTTGGTAAGAAATTGGGAGCCTCAAAGCTGTCAAAAAAGGTGTTTCGAACTCCACGTCACTTCATTAGTAAGCAAAAAGTGACCATATTTTTATTTATAGTTATCCACAATGATTGCTAATTTATTTATTAATTTATTTATTTTAATATCAATATTGAAGGAAACAATTTTCCCATGATTCAGCAACTCAGCTAGAACTAGAAAAACATTTAATTTTTGTTTCTACATTTTTGTCCAGTATAGCATGAATTGTTGGAATGTTAATTTTGATGCAAAAAAAGTATTTAAGACTTATATCCGACCAACAGTCAGGGTTGCCAAACGTGTTGCGAGCTCTTTTCCCAACATTACTATGGATTTTCCCGAAATAACCTCTCTAATGAAACAATTACCCAACTTTGAAGTGAAATATGTTCTTCACACCATATGATCTGTCCCTGGTAATTTCATTGGCTGTTCCCTTCAATTAAAATAATTAAAATCAACCAATCATCGTCATTTGAGGGGTTTAAGACCATAGAGGTTTATTTGTGCTCTATGCTAGAAACCCTATTCTATCTTCGTTTTTATTTCTTTATGCCTGTTCTTTATTTTTCTCTTTTTGGTACATAAAAATGAGCGAGAAAACCATATTATGTTCCTTTTTTATTCATAACAATTGAGAGAATAATATTTCTATTTCGACACCAGTTCTAAATTATTTCACCCAAAAAGTCCCCCCTTTCCCAGCCATTTGTTCACTATTTTTTCCCATAACGAAAAAATCCCTCTTTTGGGGGCAAACTTCCCCAATCTGGCAACCCTGTTAAGAGACGACTAGTTAGATGGCGCCCCATCTGCAGGGAGCCTCCGTCGAGGCTGACAGCAAACGAGAACGATCAGATGGCCCGACACATCTGCGCCTGCGCCGACGCTTACGTGCAAGAGAAACGCAGGATGTGTGCTGCAGCACGCACATTGTTGCTGATGGGGAATAGTAGTTTATGCAATTTGTTCACAGTAAAATCTGTAAGCCGGAATCCATCGGGACCAAAAATTCCGGGTTAGAGAAGTTTCCGTTTTATGCAGAGTTGTCCATTTTACGACAATTATAATATTGATATTTCCGTCATAAAGCGAGTAAATTACGCAGGATGTGTGCTGCAGCACGCACATTGTTGCTGATGGGGAATAGTAGTTTATGCAATTTGTTCACAGTAAAATCTGTAAACCGGAATCCATCGGGACCAAAAATTCCGGGTTAGAGAAGTTTCCGTTTTATGCAGCGTTGTCCATTTTACGACAATTATAATATTGATATTTCCGTCATAAAGCGAGTAAATTACGCAGGATGTGTGCTGCAGCACGCACATTGTTGCTGATGGGGAATAGTAGTTTATGCAATTTGTTCACAGTAAAATCTGTAAGCCGGAATCCATCGGGACCAAAAATTCCGGGTTAGAGAAGTTTCCGTTTTATGCAGCGTTGTCCATTTTACGACAATTATAATATTGATATTTCCGTCATAAAGCGAGTAAATTACGCAGGATGTGTGCTGCAGCACGCACATTGTTGCTGATGGGGAATAGTAGTTTATGCAATTTGTTCACAGTAAAATCTGTAAACCGGAATCCATCGGGACCAAAAATTCCGGGTTAGAGAAGTTTCCGTTTTATGCAGCGTTGTCCATTTTACGACAATTATAATATTGATATTTCCGTCATAAAGCGAGTAAATTACGCAGGATGTGTGCTGCAGCACGCACATTGTTGCTGATGGGGAATAGTAGTTTATGCAATTTGTTCACAGTAAAATCTGTAAGCCGGAATCCATCGGGACCAAAAATTCCGGGTTAGAGAAGTTTCCGTTTTATGCAGCGTTGTCCATTTTACGACAATTATAATATTGATATTTCCGTCATAAAGCGAGTAAATTACGCAGGATGTGTGCTGCAGCACGCACATTGTTGCTGATGGGGAATAGTAGTTTATGCAATTTGTTCACAGTAAAATCTGTAAGCCGGAATCCATCGGGACCAAAAATTCCGGGTTAGAAAAGTTTCCGTTTTATGCAGAGTTGTCCATTTTACGACAATTATAATATTGATATTTCCGTCATAAAACGAGTAAATTACGTGACTTAATTATAAGTAATATTAACATATAACTATCTATGGAAGAAATCGCCAATAAATGAATATTAAAAATTCCTCATTTTCAGCTTCTGAACTTCTGTTGCCTCTATAACTTTGACATTTTCATTTGAGGTTAGATATTCTTCAAACACTGTTTCTGAAACAAAACATACACCCTTACCCATGGCATTACACTGGCTGCAGTCGGACTGCATGCTGCCAATTTCAACGCAAATTGCGTCACAGCATAGAGTACTACGAATTTTTTATACCCTCGCAGGACCTAGAGTAACGAGATCGTCACGGACGGGTTGTGATTTTCAACAAAGACGAGATGTATGAATGGAAGCCACGCCCGTGCTACAATTCGGGCGGGACGGATTCCCGTGTGGTTATGCCACGAGGGACGAGCGTCTAAGGCGAGTTCTACGCCGACAGCTGAAGCCCTCTACACTGCCCGGCAGCCACGACTAAATCGCTTGCCACAGGGAGAGGGAATTTGAAACAGACTTGCAGATGCATTCATTTCACTAGGTATATCCTGCGTCTCTCTGCTAATTCAAGTAATTCCGTTTCCAAAGGACATTCCGTCCATAGGGTCATAAAAAAATCCTTCCGTTTTCGCGTTGGACCAATTGCGTGTTATGTAATGTAAAACAACTTAACGGAGCAGGAACATTTTCCGCTTAAGACAGGTTACCGGCTAGTACAGGTCCCGATTTAGACAGATTTTGATATATAATGTTAAGATTTATTGCACGAGTACCCGTTTGAAAACGAGCAACGTTAGGAATGAGTTCTCAAATTGTATGAATACAATAAAGCCACATTATAAAAGAGTTGCATAAGCAATTTTTTTAAAACAGCATACATTTATAAGAAAATAAAACTTAATTTTACGAAACAACTTTGATATGTCCACTCGGGTTTTTGACATTTTGGCGAGAAAACGGTGGTCGGCTGTTCGGTTTACCGCTCCCGCCACGATTCTCTGGCTGCAATTGGCTGAATGTGTGATGACGCAATCATTCATGGCATAAGTGCGAAAACCGACATCATTTATGCCGTAAAAGACTGCTTTATTAACGCTTCCTTGCAATAGAAAACGTCGCGTATAATGCTGGAATTCAACAATTAAATTTGACTCTAAGATAAAATCGTAACGATAACTAGGATTTGCAATCGCACAAAACAGTAATGTGCCTACGTTCCTTTTGTTGTGTGCAAAAGGAGGAAGAGGCTGCGAAGGAGCATCTGGGCGTCGCTAGGAGGCGGATCCTCGCGCGCCCTGCAGCACCTGCTGCTGCGACAGTGGTTGCGCGAACTGGGTGAGTACGACCCTCCTCCACTGTCCCTCGCATTGGCATAGTCCAGCTGCAGCGCCTGCTGCTGCGACAATGATTGCGCGAACTGGGTGAGTAAGCCTCTTCACCTCCATTGTATTAAACATTAGATAATGATCCTCAGGCGCCCTGTTTTTTCACAATATTCGTGGGTATTTTATATAAAGTTTATCATCAAAACTATCATCATCTTATTGCAAGTCATTTAAGAAGCTCTTCTTCAACTTTACTACTGAGTTAAAAGAGACCTAGCAGATGCCCGCCAATATTAAATTCCTCCGACAGCATCCCGCCCTAATGAGATTTAACTTTCACCCAACCAGAGTCCTCGGATATAGTTGGCTGAGACCGGTGGAGGAAGTGAGAGTCGAGTCCCCGGCGCAGTGACGGGAGCGCCGCGAGGAGGGCTTGCTTGATGAAGGTCACCGACGGAGGAAGGTTTCCAACGAAGCCGGCGTCCAAAATCCCATACTCTAAACAAATACACTTCTTCTTCTCCATGCACCACGGCGGCCAGCGACTGGTCTGCCTTTTCACGTCAAGTGCCCGTGTTGTGGTCTTGAGGCTCGTGACACAAACTGGTGCTGCGCAGAAACAGCATAAATCTGTACACTGGAGGGGTGTACAGACACCCACCTAAGTCTTTCTACGAAGTGTTCCAACAGTATGCTCTGTGTCCAGGGTTGGAGATCTTTCCCTGCCATTATTTCGGTTTTTCCCAAATAACGTGTCCGATGAAACAACATTCCACAATTTTGAAACGAACGTTATTCTCCAAATTGTGCACCAACTGGCGAATCCATTGGCTGTCTTCTTAAGTAGAATTAATTTAAATCAACCAATTATCACCTTTTGAGTTGCTCGAGACCGAGTATCTTCGTTTTTATATTGTTTTCCTATCTTTGTGTTTATCGTTTATTTTCCTCTGTTTGATGAATAAATATTACAGAAAATAACCTTTTTAATCACAATAATTAAGAGAATAATATTTCTATCTTGACTGCACATGAACATAATTTCCCCAAACATTTCCACTTACACTTACGTTCCACATTCTTTCCACACCACACAAAATCTCCAGTTTGAGAACAAAATTCCCCAATCTAGCAACCCTGCAGTGTTATAGATCTGATGCTTTGTAAAACTGAATTGAATTGATGCCGTATTTTACGTTGTGAGTGTTTGGGCTTGAAGGGTGACTATGAAAATTTGGTTACGTCCTTTTACAAACTAGCGGAAAAAAAGGTGCGACAAAAGAGGTGATTTGAATTAGGTTGAGTGGCTTCCTTTGGGGCTTGAGGGTGTTTGCGTGGCCTTACGCTCCGTCCGAAGGAAGGCGTAGGAGTGACGGGGCGGTGGGGGCCGTGCCGGCAGCGCCGTGGCTGTGGGGGCGGGGCGAGGGGCTGCCGCTGGAGATTCCTTGGGGCTTGGGGGTGTTTGGCGTGGCCTTACGCTCCGTCCGAAGGAGGCGTAGGAGTGACGGGGCGGTGGGGGCCGTGCCGGCAGCGCCGTGGCTGTGGGGGCGGGGCGAGGGGCTGCCGCTGGAGCTTCCTTGGGGCTTGGGGGGTGTTTGGCGTGGCCTTACGCTCCGTCCGAAGGCAGGCGAAGGAGTGACGGGGCGGTGGGGGCCGTGCCGGCAGCGCCGTGGCTGTGGGGCGGGGGCGAGGGGCTGCCGCTGGAGCTTCCTTGGGGCTTGGCGGTGTTTGGCGTGGCCTTACGCTCCGTCCGAAGGCAGGCGTAGGAGTGACGGGGGTGCGGGGCGCCGTGGCTGTGGGGGCGGGGCGAGGGGCTGCCGCTGGAGCTTCCTTGGGGCTTGGGGGTGTTTGGCGTGGCCTTACGCTCCGTCCGAAGGCAGCCGTAGGAGTGACGGGGCGGTGGGGCGCCGTGGCTGTGGGGGCGGGGCGAGGGGCTGCCGCTGGAGCTTCCTTGGGGCTTGGGGGTGTTTGGCGTGGCCTTACGCTCCGTCCGAAGGCAGCCGTAGGAGTGACGGGGCGGTGGGGCGCCGTGGCTGTGGGGGCGGGGCGAGGGGCTGCCGCTGGAGCTTCCTTGGGGCTTGGGGGTGTTTGGCGTGGCCTTACGCTCCGTCCGAAGGCAGGCGAAGGAGTGACGGGGCGGTGGGGGCCGTGCCGGCAGCGCCGTGGCTGTGGGGGCGGGGCGAGGGGCTGCCGCTGGAGCTTCTTTGGGGCTTGAGGGTGTTTGGCGTGGCCTTGCGCCCGTCCGAAGGCAGGCGTAGGAGTGACGGGGCGGTGGGGGGCCGTGCCGGCAGCGCCGTGGCTGTGGGGGCGGGGCGAGGGGCTGCCGCTGGAGCTTCCTTGGGGCTTGAGGGTGTTTGCGTGGCCTTACGCTCCGTCCGAAGGCAGGCGTAGAAGTGGCGGGGCGGCGGGGCGCCGTGGCTGTGGGGGCGGGGCGAGGGGCTGCCGCTGGAGCTTCCTTGGGGCTTGGGGGTGTTTGGCGTGGCCTTACGCTCCGTCCGAAGGCAGCCGTAGGAGTGACGGGGCGGTGGGGCGCCGTAGGCTGTGGGGGCGGGGCGAGGGGCTGCCGCTGGAGCTTCCTTGGGGCTTGGGGGTGTTTGGCGTGGCCTTACGCTCCGTCCGAAGGCAGGCGAAGGAGTGACGGGGCGGTGGGGGCCGTGCCGGCAGCGCCGTGGCTGTGGGGGCGGGGCGAGGGGCTGCCGCTGGAGCTTCTTTGGGGCTTGAGGGTGTTTGCGTGGCCTTACGCTCCGTCCGAAGGCAGCCGTAGGAGTGACGGGGCGGTGGGGCGCCGTGGCTGTGGGGGCGGGGCGAGGGGCTGCCGCTGGAGCTTCCTTGGGGCTTGGGGGGTGTTTGGCGTGGCCTTACGCTCCGTCCGAAGGCAGGCGAAGGAGTGACGGGGCGGTGGGGGCCGTGCCGGCAGCGCCGTGGCTGTGGGGGCGGGGCGAGGGGCTGCCGCTGGAGCTTCTTTGGGGCTTGAGGGTGTTTGGCGTGGCCTTGCGCCCCGTCCGAAGGCAGGCGAAGGAGTGACGGGGCGGTGGGGGCCGTGCCGGCAGCGCGTGGCTGTGGGGCGGGGCGAGGGGCTGCCGCTGGAGCTTCCTTGGGGCTTGGGGGTGTTTGGCGTGGCCTTACGCTCCGTCCGAAGGCAGCCGTAGGAGTGACGGGGCGGTGGGGCGCCGTGGCTGTGGGGGCGGGGCGAGGGGCTGCCGCTGGAGCTTCCTTGGGGCTTGAGGGTGTTTGGCGTGGCCTTACGCTCCGTCCGAAGGCAGGCGTAGGAGTGACGGGGCGGTGGGGGCCGTGCCGGCAGCGCCGTGGCTGTGGGGGCGGGGCGAGGGGCTGCCGCTGGAGATTCCTTGGGGCTTGGGGGTGTTTTGCGAGGCCTTACGCTCCGTCCGAAGGAGGCGTAGGAGTGACGGGGCGGTGGGGGCCGTGCCGGCAGCGCCGTGGCTGTGGGGGCGGGGCGAGGGGCTGCCGCTGGAGCTTCCTTGGGGCTTGGGGGTGTTTGGCGTGGCCTTACGCTCCGTCCGACGGCAGGCGTAGGAGTGACGGGGCGGTGGGGGCCGTGCCGGCAGCGCCGTGGCTGTGGGGCGGGGCGAGGGGCTGCCGCTGGAGCTTCCTTGGGGCTTGAGGGTGTTTGGCGTGGCCTTACGCTCCGTCCGAAGGCAGGCGTAGGAGTGACGGGGCGGTGGGGGGCCGTGCCGGCAGCGCCGTGGCTGTGGGGGCGGGGCGAGGGGCTGCCGCTGGAGCTTCCTTGGGGCTTGGGGGTGTTTGGCGTGGCCTTACGCTCCGTCCGACGGCAGGCGTAGGAGTGACGGGGCGGTGGGGGCCGTGCCGGCAGCGCCGTGGCTGTGGGGCGGGGCGAGGGGCTGCCGCTGGAGCTTCCTTGGGGCTTGGGGGTGTTTGGCGTGGCCTTACACTCCGTCCGAAGGCAGGCGTAAGAGTGACGGGGCGGTGGGGCGCCGTGGCTGTGGGGGCGGGGCGAGGGGCTGCCGCTGGAGCTTCCTTGGGGCTTGGGGGTGTTTGGCGTGGCCTTACGCTCCGTCCGAAGGCAGGCGTAAGAGTGACGGGGCGGTGGGGCGCCGTGGCTGTGGGGGGCGGGGCGAGGGGCTGCCGCTGGAGCTTCTTTGGGGCTTGTGGGTGTTTGGCGTGGCCTTACGCTCCTTCCGAAGGCAGGCGAAGGAGTGACGGGGCGGTGGGGGCCGTGCCGGCAGCGCCGTGGCTGTGGGGCGGGGCGAGGGGCTGCCGCTGGAGCTTCCTTGGGGCTTGAGAGTGTTTGGCGTGGCCTTACGCTCCGTCCGAAGGCAGGCGTAGGAGTGGCGGGGCGGCGGGGCGCCGTGGCTGTGGGGGCGGGGCGAAGGGCTGCCGCTGGAGCTTCCTTGGGGCTTGAGGGTGTTTGCGTGGCCTTACGCTCCGTCCGAAGGCAGGCGTAGAAGTGGCGGGGCGGTGGGGCGCCGTGGCTGTGGGGGCGGGGCGCGGGGCTGCCGCTGAAGCTTCCTTGGGGCTTGGGGATGTTTGGCGTGGCCTTACGCTCCGTCCGAAGGCAGGCGTAGGAGTGGCGGGGCGGCGGGGCGCCGTGGCTGTGGGGGCGGGGCGAGGGGCTGCCGCTGGAGCTTCTTTGGGGCTTGAGAGTGTTTGGCGTGGCCTTACGCTCCGTCCGAAGGCAGGCGTAGGAGTGGCGGGGCGGCGGGGCGCCGTGGCTGTGGGGGCGGGGCGAGGGGCTGCCGCTGGAGCTTCCTTGGGGCTTGGGGATGTTTGGCGTGGCCTTACGCTCCGTCCGAAGGCAGGCGTAGGAGTGACGGGGGGCGGTGGGGCGCCGTGGCTGTGGGGGCGGGGCGAGGGGCTGCCGCTGGAGCTTCCTTGGGGCTTGGGGGTGTTTTGCGTGGCCTTACGCTCCGTCCGAAGGAGGCGTAGGAGTGGCGGGGCGTGGGGCGCCGTGGCTGTGGGGGCGGGGCGAGGGGCTGCCGCTGGAGCTTCCTTGGGGCTTGGGGGTGTTTGGCGTGGCCTTACGCTCCGTCCGAAGGCAGGCGTAGGAGTGACGGGGTGCGGGACGCCGTGGCTGTGGGGGCGGGGCGAGGGCTGCCGCTGGAGACTTCCTTGGGGCTTGGGGGTGTTTGGCGTGGCCTTACGCTCCGTCCGAAGGCAGGCGAAGGAGGTGACGGGGCGGTGGGGGCCGTGCCGGCAGCGCCGTGGCTGTGGGGCGGGGCGAGGGCTGCCGCTGGAGCTTCCTTGGGGCTTGGGGGTGTTTGGCGTGGCCTTACGCTCCGTCCGAAGGCAGGCGTAGGAGTGACGGGGTGCGGGGCGCCGTGGCTGTGGGGGCGGGGGCGAGGGGCTGCCGCTGGAGCTTCCTTGGGGCTTGGGGGTGTTTGGCGTGGCCTTACGCTCCGTCCGACGGCAGGGCGTGGGAGTGACGGGGCGGTGGGGCGCCGTGGCTGTGGGGGCGGGGCGAGGGGCTGCCGCTGGAGCTTCCTTGGGGCTTGGGGGTGTTTTGCGTGGCCTTACGCTCCGTCCGAAGGAGGCGTAGGAGTGGCGGGGCGGTGGGGCGCCGTGGCTGTGGGGGCGGGGCGAGGGGCTGCCGCTGGAGCTTCCTTGGGGCTTGGGGGTGTTTGGCGTGGCCTTACGCTCCGTCCGAAGGCAGGCGTAGGAGTGACGGGGCGGCGGGGCGCCGTGGTTGTGGGGGCGGGGCGAGGGGCTGCCGCTGGAGCTTCTTTGGGGCTTGAGAGTGTTTGGCGTGGCCTTACGCTCCGTCCGAAGGCAGGCGTAGGAGTGGCGGGGCGGCGGGGCGCCGTGGCTGTGGGGGCGGGGCGAGGGGCTGCCGCTGGAGCTTCTTTGGGGCTTGAGAGTGTTTGGCGTGGCCTTACGCTCCGTCCGAAGGCAGGCGTAGGAGTGGCGGGGCGGCGGGGCGCCGTGGCTGTGGGGGCGGGGCGAGGGGCTGCCGCTGGAGCTTCCTTGGGGCTTGAGGGTGTTTGCGTGGCCTTACGCTCCGTCCGAAGGCAGGCGTAGAAGTGGCGGGGCGGTGGGGCGCCGTGGCTGTGGGGGCGGGGCGAGGGGCTGCCGCTGGAGCTTCCTTGGGGCTTGGGGGTGTTTTGCGTGGCCTTACGCTCCGTCCGAAGGAGGCGTAGGAGTGGCGGGGCGGTGGGGCGCCGTGGCTGTGGGGGCGGGGCGAGGGGCTGCCGCTGGAGCTTCCTTGGGGCTTGGGGGTGTTTGGCGTGGCCTTACGCTCCGTCCGAAGGCAGGCGTAGGAGTGACGGGGCGGCGGGGCGCCGTGGTTGTGGGGGCGGGGCGAGGGGCTGCCGCTGGAGCTTCTTTGGGGCTTGAGAGTGTTTGGCGTGGCCTTACGCTCCGTCCGAAGGCAGGCGTAGGAGTGGCGGGGCGGCGGGGCGCCGTGGCTGTGGGGGCGGGGCGAGGGGCTGCCGCTGGAGCTTCCTTGGGGCTTGAGGGTGTTTGCGTGGCCTTACGCTCCGTCCGAAGGCAGGCGTAGAAGTGGCGGGGCGGTGGGGCGCCGTGGCTGTGGGGGCGGGGCGCGGGGCTGCCGCTGAAGCTTCCTTGGGGCTTGGGGATGTTTGGCGTGGCCTTACGCTCCGTCCGAAGGCAGGCGTAGGAGTGGCGGGGCGGCGGGGCGCCGTGGCTGTGGGGGCGGGGCGAGGGGCTGCCGCTGGAGCTTCTTTGGGGCTTGGGGGTGTTTGCGTGGCCTTACGCTCCGGCCGAAGGCAGGCGTAGGAGTGACGGGGCGGCGGGGCGCCGTGGCTGTGGGGGCGGGGCGAGGGGCTGCCGCTGGAGCTTCCTTGGGGCTTGAGGGTGTTTGCGTGGCCTTACGCTCCGGCCGAAGGCAGGCGTAGGAGTGACGGGGCGGCGGGGCGCCGTGGCTGTGGGGGCGGGGCGAGGGGCTGCCGCTGGAGCTTCCTTGGGGCTTGGGGGTGTTTTTGCGTGGCCTTACGCTCCGTCCGAAGGAGGCGTAGGAGTGGCGGGGCGGTGGGGCGCCGTGGCTGTGGGGGCGGGGCGAGGGGCTGCCGCTGGAGCTTCCTTGGGGCTTGGGGGTGTTTGGCGTGGCCTTACGCTCCGTCCGAAGGCAGGCGTAGGAGTGACGGGGCGGCGGGGCGCCGTGGTTGTGGGGGCGGGGCGAGGGGCTGCCGCTGGAGCTTCTTTGGGGCTTGAGAGTGTTTGGCGTGGCCTTACGCTCCGTCCGAAGGCAGGCGTAGGAGTGGCGGGGCGGCGGGGCGCCGTGGCTGTGGGGGCGGGGCGAGGGGCTGCCGCTGGAGCTTCCTTGGGGCTTGAGGGTGTTTGCGTGGCCTTACGCTCCGTCCGAAGGCAGGCGTAGAAGTGGCGGGGCGGTGGGGCGCCGTGGCTGTGGGGGCGGGGCGCGGGGCTGCCGCTGAAGCTTCCTTGGGGCTTGGGGATGTTTGGCGTGGCCTTACGCTCCGTCCGAAGGCAGGCGTAGGAGTGGCGGGGCGGCGGGGCGCCGTGGCTGTGGGGGCGGGGCGAGGGGCTGCCGCTGGAGCTTCTTTGGGGCTTGGGGGTGTTTGCGTGGCCTTACGCTCCGGCCGAAGGCAGGCGTAGGAGTGACGGGGCGGCGGGGCGCCGTGGCTGTGGGGGCGGGGCGAGGGGCTGCCGCTGGAGCTTCCTTGGGGCTTGAGGGTGTTTGCGTGGCCTTACGCTCCGGCCGAAGGCAGGCGTAGGAGTGACGGGGCGGCGGGGCGCCGTGGCTGTGCGGGCGGGGCGAGGGGCTGCCGCTGGAGCTTCCTTGGGGCTAGGGTGTGTTTGGCGTGGCCTTTCGCTCCGTCCGAAGGCAGGCGTAGGAGTGACGGGGCGGTGGGGGCCGTGCCGGCAGCGCCGTGGCTGTGGGGGCGGGGCGCGGGCGAAGAGCGCGCGCGGCCCGCGGGGCTGCCGCTGGAGCTGCCGCTGCGCCTGGCCGCCGGCGCGCCGCGCGAGCTGTGGGAGGGCGCGGGCGGAGACGGCGGCGAGAGCCTGCAGCTGCAGCAGCTGCGCATGCGCCTGCGCCTGCGCATGACGCAGAGCGAGGCGCTGCGCGCGGGGGCGCGCAGGGCGCGGCGGGCCCTAACTGCGGCTTCCCGCCGCTTGCGCCGACCTTCGCTCTTCATTGTAAGCGCACACAAACGCAAGCTAGCAAACGCTCTTAACAAGCTTTGCGATTCAGGGGGCCTGGATCAACGCAGAAATAGGCAAAGCAGTGCGTATATACTGCCAACAATAAACCCGTTTACAACAGTCACTGGACAGAAACAAAATAAAAACCAAATAACACTTTCAAATATGTCACAAGAAATGCAATTACCCTTTTTGACGCTGTGACAAAAATTACAAAAACAAGAATTATTTTAACTGGTTAATTCTTCCTAATTGCCTTTTAGAAATTCCCGTGTACGGTAGTTACTAGCTTGGCCAGCAACGTCCGAAAAATGTTAATTATTTTTTTAATTACCACATTAGACAATTGGCGTCTATCTACCGAAGCAGAGTGGGGGTAATAGGGTTCATTTCCCGGGATCGGCGCGCGCGTCACGCGATTTCTTATGTCCAATCGCGGGGTCGTTGATGGACGCTCGAGCATCGCCAACTTCTGCGAAACTCGAACGTCATCCAAATTCCGAGAAAAGAGTGCAGCGGCGTTGCCGGGCTCGGAGACATGGCGCCCGTATTTTCCCATGAGTCACCGGATGCGGCCAGGCGTGGGTTGGGCCGCGACACTATGGCTGCATGCCTCAGCGTCGCCGATGCGCAGAAAACGCTTGCAGGTAGAGAAAAACTGCATGTTTCCTGGCATCTTTCGCATAAAAAATATTCTGAATAAAATTTTAAAGCGCGCGTCGTCTGACGCGTGCAACGGTCCCATTACAATATATATACATAAAGTATAAGGTCAGCTAGGGACCAGGAGATGAGTGTATTAATCGAGAGCAGATGAATTCAGCGACTTTTCCCACATCATAGATCAAACCATCACCTAAATAGTGTGAATAGCGGCTGTAAAAGTATCTGCATACAAGTGTATTGCCTGAACGGAGATCAAAGTATAGTGCGCCAGAAAAGTCTCTCCGTCGTAAGCAGATTCAGGGCCTCCCCTTAAAACTGCATTTATCTTGGTAGAAACTAGATCACTGGCAAGCAAGTGACGAGAACAAGACTTCCAGCATCTATTATGATTGCGCTGAGACGCAATTCAGTGTTTCAAGCAACTGCTCGAGCTACCGACATAAGTTCTGTTGCAAGCCCTCTCCCCAGCAAGATGCTGCTGCGGAGAGACTTTCCTGGCTCTCTATACTATGCAGACACTACACTGCACTACACTTTGAACCTTTCTCATACTTTTAAAGGGAGACGACTGCTCACTTGCGAACCTAGCGACGTGACCTGGAAAATCGGCGACTAATTCAAATTTCAATACATGTACAAATACTTTCGAATCATTCTCCAAAACGTTAATAAACAAACGCAAGTACAAAGTATACTAAAATATTTCAGACTTATACAGTTCTTACTCAATATCAGAACGATTATGACAGGTCGCTAGGGTCGGGGCATCATGACGGGTCACTAGGGCCGCTAGGTTAAAGTGTCTCCCGACATATCGTGCGTTGTTTCTAGTATTTGGAGCATCTCCCAAGGCGTAAAGCGCTGTTCACCATTCATTCAGTGGTGATTTATTTATTTATTTATTTATTTATTTAGTATATTTCACGGACTAATTGTCCAATTTACAATAATTGTACATATTTGAAATTCATTATAACATGTTCGGTATTCTATCAAATACAATATGAATCAGTTTTACAATATGAAATATCAGTCAGAAACATTAACATGAAATATCAATATCAAATATCAGTTTTTACAATATGAAATAAGTAGTAATGAGATAATAAGATAAACGACGAAAACAGAGTGATTGGTCCAATTCAAGTTTTTGTACATCTAGTGAGGGGTATTTTATTTCCCCCTTATCCTTCTCACATAGGTAAGGATGCTCGACGAATATCCCAAAAGGGCCATAGATGCAAGTACAATGAAATAATGTTGAGCAAGTAATCATTGTTGACCAAGCCTCAGGTACATCAAAAATATATGGTGTTTGAAAGTGGTTACGACAAATCATATCTCAATAGTGAAACCTTAAAGCCTAAAACAGGAATAATCCAGCTTTAATATATAAAAATTGTTTGATTGATTGTTCATGATTCCTGGCACGTCAATTCCTATCCGTCAATAGCCCCAAAACTGTCGCACATACTTTTATCGTGGGAGGTGGCGGTTATATTTCCCCGCTGGATGGCGTCGACGTATGTACACATCTTGAGAGTATTCCCCCTACAAAGTATTTCTGGTACTCTGGATATTACCTGAGACGCGACAAGCTCTAAGCTCTCGGCTTGTGTGACAGTGTAGGGCAGTGAGTGTAAGTATTTGTAAGGGGTGAAGTAGGCAAGAATACGGGTGGAAAGATTCTGCGCCGTCCGTGGCCCGTTCGTTAGGGCAGTTCTCAGTCGTTATCCTTGTGTTGATCGAAGAAATAATGGAAAAATTATGATCATGGCAGTCGATCGCTAGCATTCTCCTGCAGGCAGATGAATTCCAGTTAGCTGTGTAGCCACTACGGCCTTCCGGTCAGAGGCAACACAGCAACATCAATTGATGCAATGGATGTAATGTAACATTACCCAGTAGTTGCGCAGAGGGAGGAGCAGCTACGCGAATGTGCCTTCTCCGAGGGCAGGTTCCGTTGTGGGGCCTATGAAGCCCCGTTGAGCGACGTGGGGTGAAGTGGATGTGCCGCATCGCTGTTGTGGGCGGTGGAATGAATGTGAATGAGATGTGCGGGGTGCGCAGTGTGTCGCCGCTGAGCGAAGTGGGGTGAAGTGGCTGTGCCGCAGGGCTGTTGTGGGCGGTGGAATGAATGTGAATGACATGTGCAGGTGCGCAGTGTGTCGCCGCTGAGCGACGTGGGGTGAAGTGGATGTGCCGCATCGCTGTTGTGGGCGGTGGAATGAATGTGAATGAGATGTGCGGGGTGCGCAGTGTGTCGCCGATGAGCGACGTGGGGTGAAGTGGATGTGCCGCATCGCTGTTGTGGGCGGTGGAATGGATGTGAATGAGATGTGCGGGGTGCGCAGTGTGTCGCCGCTGAGCGAAGTGGGGTGAAGTGGCTGTGCCGCAGGGCTGTTGTGGGCGGTGGAATGGATGTGAATGAGATGTGCGGAGTGCGCAGTGTGTACCACTGAGCGAAGTGGGGTGAAGTGGATGTGCCGCAGGGCTGTTGGGAGCGGTGGAATGAATGTGAATGAGATGTGCGGGGTGCGCAGTGTGTACCACTGAGCGAAGTTGGATGAAGTGGCTGTGCCTCAGGGCTGTTGTGGGCGGTGGAATGAACGTGAATGAGATGTGCAGGGTGCGCAGGTGCGCAGTGTGTCGCCGCTGAGCGAAGTGGGGTGAAGTGGCTGTGCCGCAGGGCTGTTGGAAGCGGTGGTATGAATGTGAATGAGATGTGCGTTCTGCGCAGATTCGCAGCATGGCGCCGTTGAGCGAGGAGAGTCTTTCGACCCTCTTCGGGGATCTAGGTCTGCGGCTGGAAAGCCATAACGGGAGCAAGACGTGTTCCGACGTGAACGAGACTCATCTGGTGGCTGTCGTGGACGGATGTCCAACGGTGCATGATCGCTCTCTCCAAGTCTTCATCCACGGTGAGTCGGAATTTCTCTTGCACGCGAGGGACGGAAGGCGAAGCCGCCGTGGCACTTAGTATTATAACTGGTCTCTCCCATCCTCGTCAATAATATTTGTTTTTGCACTAATGTCCTGTCATCCATTAGAGTAATCCCTGCAATTTCATTGCCACACGTATATTTTGGAGGTGGTTTTGGAGTGCTGCATAAAAGGAACGAATGTTTACGTATAAACAAGTGCCCCATAACCTACAAGGTATTTTCTCAAAAACTCCTTTCGAACCTCTGTGCGCTTCTCCGTCCGTCATTTTGTAGTTTTGACACTCTGTAGTCAACTCTACTAGGCTAACAGCATGATTTTCTTCCAAATCTTACTTCGCGATATAAATATAAACTGACACATAACTGATACTGAAATTGCGCAAAACCCAACCTCAGTTTCTTGACTACTTTGGGTCACTCGTTCTACACCACAAAGCTCGCTTGCACACGACAAAAGTGGGAACAGAAAGGGTCCAAGAATGAGGTTGAGAATGTTACAACATGCACCTACAGACCTGACAGAGTCCACCAAACTGACTTACACCAAAATTTGAAAAATCGTCTGCGAGAGCGTCGTTTTTCACCCCTTGAATAGCTTTCTGGAACCGTTACCCGAACCATTTGCTTGATGAACAAAGAAGGGGTATTTTAATGGAATTGTAAAGCTTCGCACTCGTTGGGTCTTTGAAATTGATAAGAATGTAGACCACATTGAAGGATTGTAAAGCACTTTCCTTAAAAAATCATGTAAGAGGTATAAAATACTGTACATTATTTAAGAAATGACCTCCGAATTTGCAAATTGTATTTCATAAATTTTGATGTATATATTTTGGTAGGGTTGATAGCAAGATTTGTTGTTTTAGGCCAAAACAATATCTAAAGTGTAAAGATCTTGGAAAATATAAATCATAATGTATATTCATGGATATGTAGTTTTTGTCTTAAATTACCTACTGCACTTCCTTCTGTGTAGAGTAATAGCACGGATTCAGTTAGTAAATATTTGAATGTGTGGACACAAAAATTTGGATGATACATTTTCCCGGATTTGACAAAACACTGCGAAACTGTTCGTAAAATATAAATTCAACGTTCTATGCATAAAAGTTCCATGTCTGTGAGCTATATGATGTCTGTAGTGAGCTTCAAGTGTTAATGTTAAAAATAATATTCGATTTCCGGAACTTACAACCTTTCTGCTTCTCATCAATATTTTAAGCTTCTGTACATCAAACATTTTTGTTTTCTCCGGTTAATTTACTAATAATATTTAAATCCCTATTGTAGTGTGTTGTGCGCAGGCGCGCGCGAGGCCGCGGGCAGCCAGGGGGCCGCCGCCTCCCTGCCGGAGCTGACAGAAGAACTGCGCGCCGCTTTGCACCCCCACCCCGACCCCGACCGCGACCCCGACCCCACAGGTACGTCAAGTTAGAGGCCCGAAAATTCCTTTCTTCACTAATAGGTTTCAACCTGTTATTGCCCGCGATGCGGAGTTCGATATGCGCTGCTTCATTTATCAGGACCGAGAGGATCGAGGGAAATATGAAAACACGACAGGACATATAAACTATTTATTTATTTACGTCAAAAACGCTTAAAAACTTATGTGGCGAGGAGAAGTTCATTTGAAGTGCTCTTAAACGTCCTTTGCCCTATTCAAGAACAAAAGTTAATCAAAATATTTGGAGCCATTTTTTTGGAACTGTCCCAGAGGCTTCATGTAAAGTATCCCCCAAAATAAAAATTTCGATTTCAAATTCCAGGGTTTGCGACAACTACAACGATCGGGGAATGTCAATTTTGGAGAAAATCGGCTGAACGGTTAATGCACTACCGTTGTGCACAGACGGACGTGTAGAGGAATTTCCCCCTATATTTAGCAACAGGATTTATCCCCTTTTCCATCCTAGGGCTCGGCAATGAGAGTTCCTGTGTCGGAAAAACGCCGTTTTCCGGCATATGATTGCAATACTATCTCTCCTTACGTCAGTAAGTGCGAGAAAGTAAAAAGGGGCAGACTGCGAAACAAATACATTAGAAAGAAAATAAAAACTAAAGACGGTAGAAGAAATAGAAAACTCAAAGAAAATGGTAAAATCACCTTAAAAGAATGAACAATATCAGAAGGCCAAATCTAGTATGTAAATTTAAATCAGCAGGGAACAGAGACTTTGAAGACAGCGAAAGGAGTGACAACAGCAGGAACACCTGGAAGACCACCTTCTAGGAATACTGCAAAACTAATGGAACTGGCTGTTAAGTCCAAACATCTTACAGACCATTATAATGATATGAAAACAATTGAATGAAACTTAATGTTCCCTTATGGAGGGAAATATGAAAAGACAAACAGAGTCAAGTTAACAATCTAGTTAATTAATGAATAAGTAAATCTGAAACAATAAAATTAGGAAAAGCCAAAATCGTGTATGTACCACTAATTGATGGCGCTCAGACGAGGTCAATAACTGAGACACCAAAGAAAGCATTACAAGTGATTCAAAGAATAACGGAAAGGAAAATACTAAGAATATCTCTAAAAGACCACGTAAGGAATTCGGAAATCAGAGGAATGGAAATAAAAGATGCTGGAATGAAGATAGTGCGCGAAGTGAGGACGAGACCTGACCGTTGGGTCCACATTGGAACGGTCGGGGATCCGAGGATCGGCAAACGGCACGCATCAAGGTCTAGAACAAGGTGGGCAGGCAAAATGAAGAAAATAGGTGCTCTGTGGACCCGAAATGCACGAAAACGACAAGAATAGAAGAATAATGAACAAAAAAACACAAATATGAACTTAAAATTGGGTGAAAATGTGTGAACGTAAAGTGTTGATCTAATAATTCCACAATCATGTATGTACCTCAATTGTGGGCCTTTAAATTAATGAGCTATCCTTCACCTTGGAGAGACATTTGCCCTGTGTGGGATTTCACGGGCTATATTATTATGTACCGCGGGCGTTAACTGGATCGAATGCTCTCGGGCGACAAACGCCCTCGGGAACTTCGTTACCACTCGATCATTAGAACCTTTATTCGGCCCTTCGTGCATAAAAAGTGTTGATCTAATAATTCCACAATCATGTATGTACCTCAATTGTGGGCCTTTAAATTAATGAGCTATCCTTCACCTTGGAGAGACATTTGCCCTGTGTGGGATTTCACGGGCTATATTATTATGTACCGCGGGCGTTAACTGGATCGAATGCTCTCGGGCGACAAACGCCCTCGGGAACTTCGTTACCACTCGATTATTAGAACCTTTATTCGGCCCTTCGTGCATAAAAAACTACTTTTTATTTACGGAAAGGCCCTTTTTTAGATATCTTCCATTGTTTAATAATAACGTTATGATACGTCCAATGCGCGGAATTAATTTTAGCTTCGTTCAACATTTATCAACAATACGTGTTTACATATTTTACGCGAAAAACAAACATTTTAAATCTTACCAAAACTTGTGTACAGTAGACTTCGAGTATCCAAAGTCATTGGGCCCGAGATTACCCCGGGCACGAAAACTGATAATCCATGGGGTATTTGCTGAGGATCAAGTACAAGTAGTGGTAAAGGATTATACACACTTTCCTGGCTCACTGTACACCATCACCATATCCTAAGTACAGGATTGCCAAATTGGGGAATTTTGTCCCCAAACTGGGGATTTTTCTTCGTTGTGGAAAACGAATGAGGAACATAAATGGACGATTTGGAAATGTTTGGGGAGTTTTGGGGGAAATTATTTTCATCCGCAGACAAGATAAAAATTATATTCTCGTAATTACTATGAATAGCAAAGAAACATTATACGTTATTCTCTCTCATTTTTATGTATGAAAAACACAGAAATAAACGACACGCATAGGCATATAAAAACATGATAAAAACGAAGATAGTTTAGCGCTTCTAGCTGCCCGACGATTGATTATTTTGAATTACTTGTATTGAAGGGGACAGCCAATGGAATCATCAGAGACAGATCTTGTCGTTGGTCTATAATTTTGAGAATATTTTTTCGTTCGAAGGTTGGTGAATTTTGTTTCATTGGAGATGTTATTTGGGGGAATTCCGAAGTGGTAGGGGGAAAGGGCTCGTACCACACCTAGCAACCTTTGCTGCCTGGATTTCGGTTTTTATAACGCGTCAGGGTTGCGTCAGGGTCTGTGCTCGCGATGACCGTTGTTAAGTGGTTGAATAACGAACCTGCATTTCGATATTGTTCTTTGTCTGCGGCATATTGGTGACTCGGCTTGGTAAATCTTCTGGTATTCTGGTTAGGGTTCTGGTTATTCTGGAACGACTATTGTATTTATTACTATAAAAATGAACTTTTTTTAAATTTTTTATATATATTATTGTAAATTTATATATATAATATAATAAATAATAATATAATAAATATTAAATAATATAATAAATATAATAAATATAAATAAATATAAATATAAATAATAAATATAAATAAATATAATAAATAATATAATAAAAAATCAAAAAAATATAAAAAATCAAAAAATATCAAAAATAAAAAATAAAAAAATAAAAAATAAAAAAATAAAAAAATAAAAAAAATATAAAAAATCAAAAAATATCAAAAATTAAAAAATATAAAAAATCAACAAATATAAAAAATCAAAAAATATAAAAAATCAAAAAAGTTTCGTCACAGCACATCACGTCACGTCTCGTCTCGTCTCGTCTCGTCTCGTCACTTCACGTCACGTCACGTCTCGTCTCGTCTCGTCCCGTCCTGTCTCGTCTCGTCTAAAAATTATAAAAATGAAAATAATCAAAAAATATTAAAAATTAAAAAATATAAAAATTCGAAAAATATAAATTTCGAAAAATATAATAACGTGACGTGACGTGACAAGACGAGACGAGACGAGACGAGACGTGACGGGACGTGACGACACATTTTATATTTTATGATTTTTTATATTTTTTATTTTTTATATTTTTTTATTTTTTATATTTTTTGATTTTTTTATATTTTCTGATTTTTTATATTTTCCGAAATTTAAATTTTTCGAATTTTTATATTTTTTGATTTTTAATATTTTTTGATTTTTAAAATTTTTATAATTTTTAGACGAGACGAGACGAGACGAGGCGAGACGAGACGAGACGCGACGAGACGAGACGTGACGTGACGTGACGTGACGAGACGAAGCTAGAAGAGACGTGACGTGACGAGACGAGACGAAGCGAGAAGAGACGAGACGAGACGTGACGTGACGAGACGTGACGAGACGAACACGAGACGAGACGTGACGTGACGTGAATAGACGAGACGAGACGAGATGAGACGAGACAAGACGTGTCGTGTAGTGTCGTGTCGTGACGTGACGTGAGGAGACGAGACGAGACGTGACGAGACGAGACAAGACGGGACGAGACGAGACGAAACGAGACGAGACGTGACGAGACGAGACGAGACAAAACGGAACGAGACGAGACGTGACGTGACGAGACTTTATATTTTAAGTGACGAGATTTTTTATATTTTTCGAAATTTACATTTTTTGATTTTTTTATATTTTACGAAATTTATATTTTTCGAATTTTTATATTTTTGATTTTTATTATAATTTTTGATTTTTAAATTTTTATAATTTTTAGACGAGACGAGAGGAGGCTAGGCGAGACACGACGAGACAAGACGAGACGTGACGTGACAAGACGAGACGAGGCGAGAAGAGACGAGACGAGACGTAACGTGACGTAACGTGACGTGCCGTGACGCGACGTGACGAGACTTTTATAAATTTTTTGATTTTTTATATTTTTTCATTTTGTAAAATTTTTCATTTTTTATATTTTTTCATTTTTTATATTTTTCGAAATTTACATATTTTGAATTTTTACATTTTTTGATTTTTAATATTTTTTGAATTTATAAATTTTTATAATTTTTAGACGAGACGAGACGAAGCGAGACGAGACGAGACGTGACGTGACGAGACGAGACGAGACGTGACGTGACGTGACGTGACGTGACGAGACGAGACGAGACGTGACGTGACGTGACGAGACGTGACGAGACGTGACGTGACGAGACGAGACGTGACGTGACGAGACGAGACTTTTTATATTTTATGATTTTTTAATATCTTGATTTTTTATATTTTTTGATTTTTTATATTTTTTGATTTTTTATATTTTTTGATTTTTTATATTTTTTGATTTTTTATATTTTTCGAAATTTAAATTTTGCGAATTTTTATATTTTATGATTTTTAATATTTTTTGATTTTTTTAATTTTAATACTTTTTAGACGAAACGAGACAGGACGGGACGAGACAAGACGTGACATGACGTGACGTGACGAGACGTGACGTGACGTGACGCAACGAGACGAGACAAGACGAGACGAGTCTCGTCACGTCACGGCACGTCACGTCTTTTCACGTCTTTTCACGTCACGTCATGTCTCGTCACGTCACGTCGCGTCACGTCACGTCTCGTCACGTCACGTCCGTCTCGCCTCGTCACGTCACGTCACGTCTCGTCTCGTCTCGCTTCGTCTCGTCTCGTCTAAAAAATATAAATATTTAAAAAATCAAAAATATTAAAAATCAAAAAATTTAAAAATTAAAAAAATGTAAATTTCGAACAATATAAAAGATCAAAAAATATAAAAATCAAATAATATAAAAAATCAAAAAATATATAAAATCAAAAATACAAAAAATCAAAAAATATAAAAATTATCGTCTCGTCACGTCATGTCACGTCCCGTCACGTCCCGTCTCCTCTCGTCCCGTCTCGTCACGTCACGTCTCGTCTCGTCTCGTCTCGTCACGTCACGTCACGTCTCGTCTCTTCTCGTCTCGTCACGTCACGTCACGTCTCGTCGCGTCGCGTCGCGTCTCGTCCCGTCTCGTCTCGTCTCTTCTCGTCTCGCCTCGCCTCGTCTCGTCTCGCCTAAAAATTATAAAAATTTAAAAAATCAAAAAATATAAAAAGTCTCGTCTCGTCACGTCACGTCTCGTCTCGTCTCCTCACGTCACGTCACGTCACGTCTCGTCTCGTCTGGTCTCGTCTCGTCTCGTCTCGTCACGTCTCGTCTCGTCTTGTCTCGTCTCGTTTCGTCCCGTCCCGTCTCGTCTCGTCTCGTCAAAAAATTATAAAAATTAAAAAATATTAAAAATAAAAAAAATATAAAAATTCGGAAAATATAAATTTCGAAAATTATAAATATCAAAAAAATAAACAATCAAAAAATATAAAAATCAAAAAAATCAAAAAATATAAAAAATCAAAAAATATAAAAAGTTCGTCGCGTCATGTCACGCCACGTGACGACACGTCACGTCACGTCACGTCACATCTCGCCTCGTATCGACTCGTCTCGTCTCGTCTCGTCACGTCACTTCACGTCTCGTCTCGTCTCGTCTTGTCTCGTCTCGTCTCGTTTCGTCCCGTCCCGTCTCGTCTCGTCAAAAAATTATAAAAAATAAAAAAATATTAAAAATCAAAAAATATAAAAATTCGGAAAATATAAATTTCGAAAATTATAAATATCAAAAAATAAACAGTCAAAAAATATAAAAATAAAAAAAAAATATAAAAAATCAAAAAATATAAAAAGTTCGTCGCGTCATGTCACGCCACGTCACGTAACGTCACGTCTCGTCTCGTATCGACTCGTCTCGTCACGTCACGTCACGTCTCGTCTCGTCCCGTCCCGTCTCGTCTCGTCTAAAAATTGTAAAAATTAAAAAAATAAAAAATATTAAAAATCAAAAAATATAAAAATTCGAAAAATTTAATTTTGAAAAATATAAAAATCAAAAATATAAAAAATTAAAAAATATAAAAAATCAAAGAATATAAAAAATCAAAAAATATAAAAAATCAAAAAATATAAAAAAATCAAAAAATATAAAAAATCAAAAAATATAAAAAGTCTCGTCAAATCACGTCACGTCACGTCTCGTCTCGTCCCGTCCCGTCTCGTGTAAAATATGTAAAAATTAAAAAATAAAAAATAAAAAATTAAAAAATATAAAAAATCAAAAAATATAAAAAATCAAAAAATATAAAAATTCAAAAAATATATAAAAAATCAAAAAATATAAAAATTCAAAAAATATAAAAAATAAAAATATAAAAAATCAAATATATAAAAATCAAAAAATATATAAATTCAAAAAATATAAAAAATAAAAAATCAAAAAATATAAAAAATCAAAAAATATAAAGTCTCGTCACGTTACGTCTCGTCTCGTTCCGTCTTGTCTCGTCTCATCTCGTCACGTCTCGTCTCGTCTCGTTTCGTCTCGTCTCGTCCCGTCTTGTCTCGTCTCGTCACGTCTCGTATCGTCTCGTCTCGTCACGTCACGTCACGACACGACACTACACGACACGTCTTGTCTCGTCACGTCTCGTTTCGTCTCGTCGCGTCTCGTCACGTTACGTCACGTCACGTCTCGTCTCGTCACGTCTCGTCTCGTCTCGTCTCTTCTCGCTTCGTCTCGTCTCGTCTCGTCACGTCACGTCTCTTCCTGCTTCGTCTCGTCTCGTCACGTCACGTCACGTCACGTCTCGTCTCGTCGCGTCTCGTCTCGCCTCGCCTCGCCCCGTCTCGTCTAAAAATTATAGAAATTTTAAAAATAAAAAAATATTAAAAATCAAAAAATATAAAAATTCGAAAGAAATAAATTTCGTAAAATAGAAAAATCAAAAAATATATAAAATCAAAAAATATTAAGAATCAAAAAAATATAAAAAATCAAAAATATAAAAATTCAAAAAATATGAAAAATCAAAAAATACAAAAAATCAAAAATATAGAAAGTATCTTCTCGTCACGTCACGTCGCGTCACGTCTCGTCTCGTCTCGTCTCGTCTCGTCCCGTCTCGTCTCGTCTCGTCCCGACTCGTCACGTCACGTCACGTCTCGTCTCGTTTCTTCTCGCTTCGTCTCGTCTCGTCTCGTCTCGTCGCGTCTCGTCTAAAAATTATAAAAATTTAAAAAATCAAAAATATAAAAATAAAAAAATATAAAAAATCAAAAAATATAAAAATCAAAAAATATAAAAAGTCTCGTCAAATCACGTCACGTCACGTCTCGTTTCGTCTCGTCTCGTCACGTCACGTCACGTCACGTCTCGTCTCGTCCCGTCTCGTCTCGTCTCGCCTCTTCTCGCCTCGCCTCGCCTCGTCTCGTCTCGTCGCGTCTCGTCTAAAAATTATAAAAATTTAAAAAATCAAAAATATAAAAATAAAAAAATATAAAAAATCAAAAAATATAAAAATCAAAAAATATAAAAAGTCTCGTCAAATCACGTCACGTCACGTCTCGTTTCGTCTCGTCTCGTCACGTCACGTCACGTCTCGTCTCGTCTCGTCCCGTCTCGTCTAAAAATTGTGAAAATTAAAAAATCAAAAATATAAAAAATCAAAAAATATAAAAATTCAATAAATATAAAAAATCAAAAAATATAAAAAATCAAAAAATATAAAAAATCAAAAAATATAAAGTCTTGTCACGTCACGTCTCGTCTCGTCTCGTCTTGTCACGTCTCGTCTCGTCACGTTTCGTATCGTCTCGTCTCGTTTCGTCTCGTCTCGTCTCGTCACGTCCCGTCTTGTCTCGTCACGTCTCGTCACGTCACGTCTCGTCTCGTTTCGTCACGTCTCGTCTCGTCTTGTCTCGTCTCGTCACGTCCCGACACGACACGACACTACACGACACGTCTTGTCTCGTCTCGTCTCGTCTCGTTACGTCACGTCACGTCACGTCTCGTCACGTCACGTAACGACACGTCTCGTCTTGTCTCTTCTCGCTTCGTCTCGTCTCGTCACGTCTCTTCTCGCTTCGTCTCTTCTCGTCACGTCACGTCACGTCTCGCCTCGTATCGTCGCGTCTCTTCTCGTCTCGTCTCGCCTCGCCGCGCCTCGTCTCGTCTCGTCTAAAAATTATAAAAATTTCAAAAATCAAAAAATATTAAAAATCAAAAAATATAAAAATTCGAAAAATATAAATTTCGTAAAATAGAAAAATCAAAAAATGTATAAAATCAATAAATATTAAAAATCAAAAAATATAAAAAATCAAAATATATAAATTTCAAAAAATTTAAAAAATAAAAAAATACAAAAAATACAAAAATATAAAAAGTATCGTCTCGTCACGTCACGTCACGTCACGTCTCGTCTCGTCTCGTTTCGTCTCGTCTCGCCTTGACTCGTCTCGTCACGTCACGTCACGTCACGTCTCGTCTCGTCTCTTCTCGCTTCGTCTCGTCACGTCACGTCTCGTCTCGTCGCCTCTCGTCCCGTCTCGTCTCGTCTCTTCTCGTCTCGCCTCGCCTCGTCTCGTCTAAAAATTATAAAAATTTTAAAAATCAAAAAATATTAAAAATCAAAAATATGAAAAATCAAAATATATAAAAATTCAAAAAATATAAAAAATAAAAATACATAAAATAAAAAATATAAAAAGTATCGTCTCGTCACGTCACGTCACGTCTCTTCTCGTCTCGTCCCGTCTCGTCTCGTCTCGTCACGTCACGTCACGTCTCGTCTCGTCTCATCTCGCTTCGTCTCGTCACGTCACGTCTCCTTTCGTCGCCTCTCGTCCCGTCTCGTCTCGCCTCGCCTCGTCTCGTCTCGTCTAAAAATTATAAAAATTTTAAAAATCAAAAAATATTAAAAATCAAAAAATTAAAAATTCGAAAAATATAAATTTCGTAAAATAAAAAAATCAAAAAATATAAACAATCAAAAATATAAAAAATCAAGAAATATAAACAATCAAAAAATATAAGAAATTAAAAAATATAAAAAATCAAAAAATATAAAAGGTCTCGTCACGTCACGCCACGTCACGTCACGTCACGACACGTCACGTCTCGTCTGGTCTCGTATCGACTCGTCTCGTCTCGTCAGGTCACGTCACGTCAAGTCACGTCACGTCTCGTCTCGTCTCGTCCCGTCCCGTCTCGTCTCGTCTCGTCTAAAAATTGTAAAAATTAAAAAAATCAAAAAATATTAAAAATCAAAAAATTTAAAAATGCGAAAAATATAAATTTTGAAAAATATAAAAAATTAAAAAATATAAAAATCAAAGTATATAAAAAATCAAAAAATATAAATAAGTCAAAAATATAAAAAAAATATATAAAAAACCATAGAAAAATATAAAAAATCAAAAAATATAAAAAGTCTCGTCAAATCACGTCACGTCACGTCTCGTCTCGTTTCGTCTCGTCTCGTCTCTTTTCGTCTCGTCTCGTCACGTCACGTCTCGTCTCGTTTCGTCTCGTCTCGTCTCGTCACGTCAGGTCTCGTCTCGTTTCGTCTCGTCTCGTCTCGTTTCGTCTCGTCACGTCACGTCTCGTCTCGTCTCGTCACGTCACGTCACGTCACGTCTCGTCTCGTCTTGTCTCGTATCGGCACGTCAGGTCACGTCCCGACACGACACGACACAACACGACACGTCTTGTCTCGTCTCGTCTCGTTACGTCACGTCACGTCACGTCTCGTCACGTCACGTCACGTCACGTCTCGTCAGGTCTTGTCTCTTCTCGCTTCGTCTCGTCTCGTCACGTCACTTCTCGCTTCGTCTCGTCTCGTCACGTCACGTCGCGTCTCGTATCGTCGCGTCTCTTCTCGTCTCGCCTCGTCTCGTCTAAAAATTATAAAAATTTTAAAAATTAAAAAATATTAAAAATCAAAAAATGTATAAAATCAAAAAATATTAAAAATCAAAAATATAAAAAATAAAAAAATCAAAAAATCAAAAAATATAAAAAGTATCGTCTCGTCACGTCACGTCACGTCTCGTCCTTTCTCGTCCCGTCTCGTCTCGTATTGACTCGTCTCGTCTCGTCACGTCACGTCACGTCTCGTCTCGTCTCTTCTCGCTTCGTCTCGTCACGTCACGTCTCGTCTCGTCGCCTCTCGTCCCGTCTCGTCTCTTCTCGTCTCGCCTCGCCTCGCCTCGTCTCGTCTAAAAATTATGAAAATTTTAAAAATCAAAAAATATTAAAAATCAAAGAATATAAAAATTCGAAAGATATAAATTTCGTAAAATAAAAAAATAAAAAAACATAAACAATCAAAAATATAAAAAATCAAAAAATATAAAAATCAAAAATATAAAAAATCAAAAAATATAAAATACAAAAATATAAAAATCAAAAATATAAAAAATCAAAAAATATAAAATACAAAAATATAAAAAATCAAAAAATATAAAAATCAAAAAATATAAAAAATCAAAAAATATAAAAATTCAAAAAATATAAAAAATCAAAAAATTTAAAAAATCAAAGAATATAAAAAATCAAAAAATATAAAAAGTCTCGTCACGTCACGACACGTCTCGTCTCATCTCGTCTCGTCTCGTCACGTCTTGTCTCGTCTCGTTTGGTCTCGTCTCATCTCGTCCCGTCCCGTCTCGTCTCGTCACGTCACGTCTCGTCTCGTCTCGTTTCGTCACGTCACGTCACGTCACGACACGACACGTCACGTAACGTCACGTCTCGTCTTGTCTCGTCTCGTCTCGTCACGTCACGTCTCGTCTCGTCTCGTCTCTTCTCGCTTCGTCTCGTCTCGTCACGTTCCGTCTCGTCCCGGTTCCGTCTCGTCTAAAAAATGTAAAAATTAAAAAAATCAAAAATATAAAAAATCAAAAAATATACAAAATCAAAAAATATTAAACATCAAAAAATATAAAAATTCGAAAAATATAAATTTCGTAAAATAGAAAAATCAAAAAATATAAAAAATCAAAAATTATAAAAATTAAAAAAATATGAAAAATCAAAAAATATAAAAAATCAAAAAATACAAAAAATTAAAAAATATAAAAAGTCTCGTCTCGTCACGTCACGTCACGTCTCGTCTCGTCTCGTCTTGTCTCGTCCCGTCTTGTCTCGTCCCGACTCGTCTCGTCATGTCTCGTCTCGTCTCGTCTAATCGCGTCTCGACGAGACGGTCTCGTCTCTTCTCGTCTCGCCTCGTCTCGCCTCGCCTCGTCTCGTCTAAAAATTATAAAAAATTTTAAAAATAAAAAAATATTAAATATCAAAAAATATAAAAGTTCGAAAAATATAAATTTCGTAAAATAAAAAAATAAAAAAATACAAACAATCAAAAAATATAAAATATCAAAAAATATAAAATATCAAAATATATAAATAATCAAAAAAATATAAAAATAAAAAAAACAAAAATTCAAAAAATATAAAAAATCAAAAAACTTACAAAATCAAAAATATAAAAAGTCTCGTCTCGTCACGTAACGTCACGTCTCTTCTCGTCTCGTCTCGTCACGTCACGTCTCGTTTTGTCGCGTCTCGACCCGTCTCGTCTCGTCTCTTCTCGTCTCGGCTTGCCTCGCCTCGCCTCGCCTCGTCTCGTCTCGTCGCGTCTCGTCTGAAAATTATAAAAATTTAAAAAATCAAAAAATATTAAATATCAAAAAATTTAAAAATTCGAACAATATAAATTTCGTAAAATATAAAAAAATCAAAAAATATAAAAAATCAAAAATATAAAAATTAAAAAACATAAAAAATCAAAATAATGAAAAATCAAAAAATATAAAAAATCAAAAAATACAAAAAATCAAAAAATATAAAAAGTATCGTCTCGTCACGTCACGTCACGTTTCGTCTCGTCTTGTCTCGTCCCGTCTTGTCTCGTCCCGACTCGTCTCGTCACGTCACGTCTCGTCTCGTGTCTTCTCGCTTCGTCTCGTCTCGTCACGTCACGTCTCGTCTCGTCTAATCGCGTCTCGACGAGACGGTCTCGTCTCGCCTCGTCTCGCCTCGTCTCGCCTCGCCTCGTCTCGTCTAAAAATTATGAAAATTTTAAAAATCCAAAAATATTAAAAATCAAACAATATAAAAATTTGAAAAATATAAATTTCGTATAATTAAAAAATCAAAAATATAAACAATCAAAAAATATAAAAAAACAAAAAATATAAAAAATCAAAAAATATAAAAAATCAAAAATTATTAAAAATCAAAAAATATAAAAAGTCTCGTCACGTCACGTCACGTCACGTCCCGTCCCGTCCCGTCTCGTCTAAAAATTGTAAAATTAAAAAATCAAAAAAATAAAAATCAAAAAATATAAAAATTCGAAAAATATAAATTTCGAAAAATATAAAAAATCAAAACATAAAAAATAAAAAATTAAAAATTATAAAAAATCAGAAAATATAAAAAATCAAAAATAAAAAGTTTTGTCACTTCACGTCACGTCACGTCTCGTCTCGTCACGTCACGTCACGTCACGTTATTAAAAATATAAAAATATAAAAATTCGAAAAAAAAATCGAAAAATATAAAAAATCAAAAAACATAAATACCAAAAAATATAAAAAATAAAAAAATATAAAAAATCAAAAAATATAAAAAATCAAAAATTATAAAAAATCAAAAAATATAAAAAGTCTCGTCACGTCACGTCACGTCTCGTCTCGTCTCGTTTCGTCTTGTCCCGTCCTGTCCCGGCTCGTCTAAAAATTATTAAAATTAAAAAAATCAAAAAATATTAAAAATAAAAAAATATAAAAATTCGCAAAATATAAATTTCGAAAAATATAAAAATCAAAAAATATAAAAAATCAAAAAATATAAAAAATTAAAAAATATCAAAAATCAAGATATATAAAAAATTATAAAATATAAAAATTCTCGTCTCGTCACGTCGCGTCCCGTCACGTCTCGTCTCGTCACGTCAAGTCACGTCTCGTTTCCTCTCGCCTCGTCTTGCCTCGTCTCGTCTCGTCACGTCACGTCACATCGTCACGTCACGACACGACACGACACCACACAACACGACATCTCTCGTTACGTCTCGTCACGTCACGTCACGTCATCTCACGTCACGGCACGACACGTCACGTCCCGACACGACTCGACACGACACGTCTCGTCTCGTCTTGTCTCGTCTCTTTTCGTCTCGTCCCGTCTCGTCTCTTCTCGTCTCGCCTCGCCTCGTCTCGTCTCGTCTCACCTAAAAATTATAAAAATTATAAAAAATTAAAAATCATATTAATAATAAATATTAAAAATCATAAAATATAAAAGTCTCGTCACGTCACGTCACGTCTCCTCTCGTCTCGTTTCAGCTCGTCTCGTTTCGTCTCGTCACGTCACGTCACGTCTCGTCTCGTCACGTCTCGTCTCGTCACGTCACGTCTCGACTCGTCTCGTTCCGTCCCGTCCCGTCTCGTCTAAAAATTGTAAAAATTAAAAAAATAAAAAAATATAAAAAATATAAAAAATCAAAAAATATAAAAATTCAAAAAATATAAAAAATCAAAAAATATAAAAAATCAAAAAATATAAAAATCAAAAAATATAAAGTCTCGTCACGTCACGTCTCGTCTTGTCTCGTCTCGTCTCGTCACGTCTCGTCTCGTCTCGTCTCGTTTCGTCTCGTCTCGACTTGTCACGTCTCGTCACGTCACGTCACGTCTCGTCTCGTCACGTCACGTCACGACACGACACTACACGACACGTCTTGTCTCGTCTCGTCTCGTCACGTCACGTCTCGTCTCGTCACGTCACGTCACGTCTCGTCTCGTCTCTTCTTGCTTCGTCTCGTCTCGTTTCGTCACGTCACTTCTCGCTTCGTCTCGTCTCGTCACGTCACGTCACGTCTCGTCTCGTATCGTCGCGTCTCGTCTCGCCTCGCCTCGTCTCGTCTCGTCTCGTCTAAAAATTATAAAAATATATAAAATCAAAAAATATTAAAAATAAAAAATATAAAAAAATCAAAATATATAAAAATTCAAAAAACATAAAAAATAAAAAAATACAAAAAATCAAAAAAAATAAAAAGTATATTCTCGTCACGTCACGTCTCGTCTGTCTCGTCCCGTCTCGTCTCGTCCCGATTCGTCTCGTCACGTCACGTCACGTCTCGTCTCGTCTCTTCTCGCTTCGTCTCGTCTCGTCACGTCACGTCTCGTCTCGTCGCGTCTCGTCCCGTCTCGTCTCTTCTCGTCTCGCCTCGCCTCGCCTCTTCTCGTCTAAAAATTATAAAAATTTTAAAAATAAAAAAAATATTAAAAATAAAAAATATAAAAATTCGAAAAATATAAATTTCGTAAAATCAAAAAATCAAAAAATATAAACAATCAAAAAATATAAAAATCAAAAAATATAAAAATCAAAAAATATAAAAAATCAAAAAATATTAACTATCAAAAATATAAAAAATCAAAAAATATAAAAATAAAAAAATATAAAAAATCAAAAAATATTAAAAATCAAAAAATATAAAAAATCAAAAAATATAAAAAATCAAAAAGTCTCGTCTCGTCACGTCACGTCTCTTCTCGTCTCGTCACGTCACGTCACGTCACGTCTCGTCTCGTTTTGTCGCGTCTCGTCCCGTCTCTTCTCGTCTCGCCACGCCTCGCCTCGTCTCGTCTCGTCGCGTCTCGTCTAAAAATTAAAAAAAAATTAAAAAAATCAAAAAATTTAAAAATTCAAATATAAATTTCGTAAAATATAAAAAATCAAAAAATATAAAAAATCAAAAATATAAAAAATCAAAAATATAAAAAATCAAAAAATATAACAAATCAAAAAATATAAAACATAAAAAAATAAAAGTCTCGTCTCGTCACGTCACGTCACGTCTCGTCTCGTCACGTCACGTCACGTCTCGTCTCGTCTCGTCTGGTCTCGTCACGTCACGTATCGTCTCGTCGCGTCTGGTCTCGTCTCGTCTCGTCTCGTCTCGTCTGGTCTCGTCTCGTCTTGTCACGTCACGTCACGTCACGTCTCGTCTCGACTCGTCTCGTATCGTCTGGTCTCGTCTCGTCTCGTCGCGTCTGGTCTCGTCTCGTCTCGTCACGTCACGTCACGTCTTGTCTCGTCTTGTCTCGTCTTGTCCCGTCCCGTCTCGTCTCGTCTAAAAATTATAAAAAATAAAAAATCCAAAAATATTAAAAATCGAAAATATAGATTTCGAAAATTATAAAAAATCAAAAAATATAAAAAATCAAAAAAATATATAAAATTAAAAAATATAAAAAATCAAAAAATATAAAAGGTCTCGTCACGCCACGTCACGTCACGTCACGACACGTCACGTCTCGTCTGGTCTCGTATCCACTCGTCTCGTCTCGTCAGGTCACGTCACGTCAAGTCACGTCACGTCTCGTCTCGTCCCGTCCCGTCCCATCTCGTCTAATAATTGTAAAAATTAAAAAAATCAAAAAATATAAAAATCAAAAAATATAAAAGGTCTCGTCACGCCACGTCACGTCACGTCACGACACGTCACGTCTCGTCCGGTCTCGTATCCACTCGTCTCGTCTCGTCAGGTCACGTCACGTCAAGTCACGTCTCGTCTCGTCTCGTCCCGTCCCGTCTCGTCTAAAATTTGTAAAAATTAAAAAAATCATAAAATATTACAAATCAAAAAATATAAAAAATCGAAAAATATAAATTTTGAAAAATATAAAAAATTAAGAAATATAAAAATCAAAATATATAAAAAATCAAAAAATATAAAAAATCAAAAATATAAAAAATCAAAAAATATAAAAAACCATAAAAAATATAAAAAATCAAAAAATATAAAAAGCCTCGTCAAATCACGTCACGTCACGTCTCGTCTCGTCTCGTTTCGTCTCGTCTCGTCTCGTTTCGTCTCGTCTCGTCTCGTCTCGTCACGTCACGTCACGTCTCGTCTCGTCACGTCATGTCTCGTTTCGTCACGTCACGTCACGTCTCGTCTCGTCTCGTCCCGTCCCGTCTCGTCTAAAAATTGTAAAAATTAAAAAAATCAAAAACTTATAAAAAATCAAAAAATATAAAAATTCAAAAATATAAAAATTCAAAAAATATAAAAAGTCTCGTCAAATCACGTCACGTCTCGTCTCGTCTCGTTTCGTCTCGTCACGTCACGTCACCTCTCGTCTCGTCTTGTCTCGTCACGTCACGTCTCGTCTTGACTCGTCTCGTCACGTCACGTCTCGTCTCGTCTCTTCTCGCTTCGTCTCGTCACGTCACGTCTCGTCTCGTCGCCTCTCGTCCTGTCTCGTCTCGCCTCGCCTCGTCTCGTCTCGTCTAAAAATTATAAAAATTTTAAAAATAAAAAAATAAATAAAATCAAAAAATATAAAAATTCGAAAAATATAATTTTCGTAAAATAAAAAAATCAAAAAATAAAAAACAATCAAAAATATAAAAAGCCAAAAAATATAAACAATCAAAAAATATAAAAAATTAAAAAATATAAAAAATCAAAAAATATAAAAGGTCTCGTCACGACACGTCATGTCACGTCACGATACGTCACGTCTCGTCTGGTCTCGTATCGACTCGTCTCGACTCGTCTCGTCAGGTCACGTCACGTCAAGTCACGTCTCGTCTCGTCTCGTCCCGCCCCGTCTCGTCTCGTCTAAAAATTGTAAAAATTAAAAAAATCAAAAAATATTAAAAATCAAAAAATATAAAAATTCGAAAAATATAAATTTTGAAAACTATAAAAAATTAAAAAATATAAAAATCAAAATATATAAAAAATAAAAAAATCAAAAAATATAAAAAATCAAAAAATATAAAAAATCAAAAAATATAAAAAATCAAAAAATATAAAAAATCAAAAAATATAAAAAATCAAAAAATATAAAAAACCATAAAAAATATAAAAAATCAAAAAATATAAAAAGTCTCGTCAAATCACGTCACGTCACGTCTCGTCTCGTCTCGTTTCATCTCGTCTCGTTTCGTCTCGTCTCTTCGCGTCACGTCACGCCTCGTCTCGTCACGTCACGTCACGTCACGTCTCGTTTCGTCTCGTCTCGTTTCGTCTCGTCACGTCACGTCTCGTCTCGTTTCGTTACGTCACGTCTCGTCTTGTCTCGTCTCGTCACGTCACGTCACATCCCGACACGACACGACACAACACGACACGTCTAGTCTCGTCTCGTCTCGCCTCGTCTCGTTACGTCACGTCACGTCACGTCACGTCTCGTCACGTCACGTCACGTCTCGTCTCGTCTTGTCTCTTCTCGCTTCGTCTCGTCTCGTCTCGTCACGTCTCTTCTCGCTTCGTCTCGTCTCGTCATGTCACGTCACGTCTCGTCTCGTATCGTCGCGTCTCTTCTCGTCTCGTCTCGCCTCGCCTCGTCTTGTCTCGTCTGAAAATTAAAAAAAATTAAAAATCAAAAAATATTAAAAATCAAAAAAAATAAAAATTCGAAAAATATAAATTTCGTAAAATAGAAAAATCAAAAAATGTATAAAATCAAAAAATATTAAAAATCAAAAAATATAAAAAATCAAAATATATAAAAATTCAAAAATTATTAAAAATACAAAAAATAAAAAAATATAAGGAGTATCGTCTCGCCACGTCACGTCACCTCACATCTCGTCTCGTCCCGTCTCGTCTCGTCTTGACTCATCTCGTCTCGTCACGTCACGTCTCGTCTCTTCTCGCTTCGTCTCGTCACGTCACGTCTCGTCTCGTCGCCTCTCGTCCCGTCTCGTCTCGTCTCTTCTCGTCTCGCGTCGCCTCGCCTCGTCGCGTCTCGTCTAAACATTATAAAAATTTTAAAAATCAAAAAATATTAAAAATCAAAAAATATAAAAATTCGAAAAATATAAATTTCGTAAAATCAAAAAATAAAAAATATAAACAATCAAAAATATAAAAAATCAAAAATATAAAGTCTCGTCACGTCACGTCTCTTCTCGTCTCGTCACGTCACGTCACGTCTCGTGTCGTTTTGTCGCGTCTCGTCTCGTCTCGTTAGGTCCGCCTCGCCCCGCCTCGTCTCGTCTCGTCGCGTCTCGTCTAAAAATTATAAAAATTTAAAAAATCAAAATATATTAAAAATAAAAAAATTTAAAAATTCAAACAATATAAATTTCGAAAAATATAAAAAATCAAAAAATATGAAAATTCAAAAAATATAAAAAATAAAAATTATAAAAGTCTCGTCACGTCACGTCTCGTCTCGTCACGTCACGTCTCGTCTCGTCTCGTCACGTCACGTCACGTCACGTCACGTCACGTCTCGTCTCGTTTCGTCTCGTCTGGTCTCGTCACGTCACGTCACGTCTCGTCTCGACTCGTCTCGTATCGTCTGGTCTCGTCTCGTCACGTCACGTCACGTCTCGTCTCGTCTTGTCTCGTCTTGTCTCGTCCCGTCTCGTCTCGTCTAAAAATTATAAAAAATAAATAAATCCAAAAATATTAAAAATCAAAAAATATAAATTTCGAAAAATATAAAAAATCAAAAAATATAAACAATCAAAAAATATAAACAATCAAAAAATATAAACAATCAAAAAATATAAAAAAATAAAAAATATAAAAAATAAAAAAATATAAAAAGTCTCGTCACGTCACGTCACGACACGTCACGTCTCGTCTTATCTCGTATCGACTCGTCTCGTCTCGTGAGGTCACGTCACGTCAAGTCACGTCACGTCTCGTCCCGTCCCGTCCCGTCTCGTCTCGTCTAAAAATTGTAAAAATTAAAAAAATCAAAAAAATATTAAAAATCAAATAATATAAAAATTCGAAAAACATAAATTTTGAAAAATATAAAAAATTAAAAAATATAAAAATCAAAATATATAAAAAATCAAAAAATATAAAAAATCAAAAAATATAAAAAATCAAAAAATATAAAAAACCAAAAAATATAAAAAATCAAAAAAATTTAAAAAATCAAGAAATATAAAAAATCAAAAAATATAAAAAGTCTCGTCACGTCACGTCACGTCTCGTCTCGTCTCGTCACGTCTCGTCTCGTCTCGTCTCGTTTCGTCTCGTCTCGTCCCGTCTCGTCTCGTCACGTCACGTCTCGTCTCGTTTCGTCACGTCACGTCACGACACGACACGACACGTCTTGTCTCGTCTCGTTTCGTCTCGTCTCGTCACGTCACGTCACGTAACGTCTCGTCTTGTCTCGTCTTGTCTCGTCTCGTCTCATCACGTCACGTCTCGTCTCGTCTCTTCTCGCTTCGTCCCGTCTCGTCACGTCCCGTCTCGTCCCGTCCCGTCTCGTCTAAAAATTGTAAAAATTAAAAATATAAAAAATCAAAAATTATAAGAAATCAAAAAATATTAAACATCAAAAAATATAAAAATTCGAAAAATATAAATTTCGTAAAATAGAAAAATCAAAAAATATAAAAAATCAAAAATTATAAAAATCAAAAATATGAAAAATCAAAAAATATAAAAAATCAAAAAATACAAAAAATCAAAAAATATAAAAAGTCTCGTCACGTCACGTCACGTCTCGTCTCGTCTCGTCTTGTCTCGTCCCGTCTCGTCCCGTCTTGTCTCGTCCCGACTCGTCTCGTCACGTCACGTCTCGTCTCGTCTCGTGTAATCGCGTCTCGACGAGACGGTCTCGTCTCTTCTCGTCTCGCCTCGTCTCGCCTCGCCTCGTCTCGTCCAAAAATTATAAAAATTTTAAAAATCAAAAAATATTAAAAATCAAGAAATATAAAAATTCGAAAAATATAAATTTCGTAAAATAAAAAAATCAAAAAATACAAACAATCAAAAAATATAAAAAATCTAAAAATATAAAAATCAAAAATATATAAAATATAAAAAAAATATAAAATATCAAAATATATAAAAAATCAAAAAATATAAAAATCAAAAAATATAAAAAATCAAAAAATATAAAAAATCACAAATATTAAAAGTCAAAAATATAAAAAGTCTCGTCTCGTCACGGCACGTACGTCACGTCACGTCACGTCTCGTCACGTCTCTTCTCGTCGTCTCGTCACGTCACAAACGTCACGTCTCGTCTCGTTTTGTCGCGTCACGTCCCGTCTCGTCTCTTCTCGTCTCGCCTCGTCTCGTCGCGTCTCGTCTAAAAATTATAAAAATTTAAAAAATCAAAAAATATTATAAATCAAAAAATATAAAAATTCGAAAAATATAAATTTCGTAAAATATAAAAAATCAAAAAATATAATAAATCAAAAAATATAAAAAATCAAAAAATATAAAAAATCAAAAAATATAAAAAATCAAAAAATACAAAAAATCAAAAAATATATAAAGTCTCGTCTCGTCACGTCACGTCACGTCTCGTCTCGTTTCGTCTCGTCACGTCACGTCTCGTCTCGTCTCGTCACGTCACGTCAGGTCACGTCCCGTCTCGTCTCGTCTCGTCTCGTCACGTCTCGTCTCGTCTCGTCTCATCCCGTCCCGTCCCGTCTCGTCTAAAAATTGTAAAAATTAAAAAAATCAAAAATTATTAAAAATAAAAAAATATAAAAATTCGAAAAATATAAATTTCGAAAAATATAAAAAATCAAAAAATATAAATACCAAAAAATATAAAAAATCAAAAAATATAAAAAACCAAAAAATATAAAAAATCAAAAAATATAAAAAATCAAAAATTATAAAAAAAAATATAAATAGTCTCGTAACGTCACGTCACGTCTCGTCTCGTCACGTCACGTCACGTCTCGTCTCGTCTCGTCACGTCTCGTCTCGTCTCGTCACGTCACGTCTCGTCTCGTCTTGTCTCGTCTCGTCCCGTCCCGTCCCGTCTCGTCTAAAAATTGTAAAAATTAAAAAAATCAAAAAATAATAAAAATCAAAAAATATAAAAATTCGAAAAATATAAATTTCGAAAAATACAAAAAATCAAAAAATATAAAAAATCTAAAAATATAAAAAATCAAAAAATATAAAAAATTAAAAATTATAAAAAATCAAAAAATCAAAAATATAAAAAATCAAAAATATAAAAAGTCTCGTCACGTCACTTCACGTCACGTCACGTCACGTCTCGTCACGTCACGTCACGTCACGTCTCGTCTCGTCACGTCACGTCACGTCACGTCTCGTCTTGTTTCGTATCGTCTCGTCACGTCTCGTCTCGTCACGTCTCATCCCGTCCCGTCTCGTCTAAAAATTGTAAAAATTAAAAAATCAAAAATTATTAAAAATAAAAAAATATAAAAATTCGGAAAATATAAATTTCGAAAAATAAAAAAATCAAAAAATATAAATACCAAAAAATATAAAAAATCAAAAAATATAAAAAATCAAAAAATATAAAAAATCAAAAATGAAAAAAAATCAAAAAATATAAAAAGTCTCGTCACGTCACGGTACGTCTCGTCTCGTCTCGTCTCGTCCCGTCCTGTCTCGTCTCGTCTAAAAATTATTAAAATTAAAAAAATCAAAAAATATAAATAATCAAAAAATATAAAAAATCAAGAAATATAAAAAATCATAAAATATAAAAATTCTCGTCTCGTCACGTCTCGTCAATTGACGTCACGTCACGTCTCGTCTCGTCACGTCACGTCACTTCTCGTTTCGTCTCGCCTCGTCTCGTCTCGCCTCGTCTCGTCTCGTCACGTCACGTCACGTCGTCACGTCACGACACCACACGACACGGCACATCTCGTCTCGTCTCGTTTCCTCTCGTCTCGTCTCGTCACGTCACCTCACGTCATCTCACGTCACGCCACGTCACGTCACGTCACGTCCCGACACGACACGACACGTCTCGTCTCGTCTTGTCTCGTCTCTTCTCGTCTCGTCCCGTCCCGTCTCGTCTCGTCTCGTCTCTTCTCGTCTCGCCTCGCCTTGCCTCGTCTGGTCTCGTCTAAAAATTATAAAAATTTAAAAAATCAAAAAATATTAAAAATCATAAAAAATAAAAAAGTCTCGTCACGTCACGTCACGTCACGTCTCCTCTCGTCTCGTTTTGTCTAGTCTCGTCTCGTCTCGTCACGTCACGTCACGTTATTATATTTTTCGAAATTTATATTTTTCGAATTTTTATATTTTTTAATTTTTAATATTTTTTGCTTATTTTCATTTTTATAATTTTTAAATTCAATTATATTAAATAAGTTACAATAATATATATAAAAATATATAAAGTTACAATAAAATTAAATAAGAACTTTTATTAATTTATATTATATTAATATAATATAAAAATGAATTTTTGGAACTGCTCTTGCTGCAGTAATGAAATATCTTTCGTTCTAGCTTTACATTTTCTTTGTTCCTGCCTGCATTCTTGGTCGCATCAGATACCGTCGCGATCATGCGACATCTAGTGGCACGACCCAGAAAGACGCGAAATGCCGTGAGATATTCCAATCGCGAAGACAGGCCCTGACACGCAACGGTATATAAACCGAATATAAAAGCCCTCTTGTCTGAATATTATCCTGCGAACACTGTAACAATCGTATTGCAATCATATTCCTACGTAGTGTGGCGTCATATCTGTCGCCAGCACAAACGTACTATATCAGCTATGTGGACAGCGCTGGCGGAAGTGACGCTGGGCTGCACAAAGGCTGGGGAGCGAGAGAGAGGGGGTGCCGTGTCGTGGGTGGTAACGTGGAAACCCCGAAGCCAGCGGAAACGCGTCGGCGGACACTGCGGGTGACACGGTTCCGTCAGCCTGCCCAGAGGGTATATAAGCGGACTCCGACTTAAGAGCTTTCTTCTGTTCTTCTGAGTCTTCAGGTTTGAGCGCGTCGGTAGGGCGTCGTGAGGGTTGTGCGCGGTGTTGCATTGTAATGCATAGGCTACCGAGGCGGGGAACCGAAGCCGGCGTGCTACGTCGTGACGGCAGGTGCGGCATACTCGCATGTATGCTCGCGTAAGGTACTGGTGCATCACACCGGGGATGGTAATTAATTATCGGGCCAGCGGTGGTGGTAACCAGGGAAGGTTCCTTCTTGTAACGGTTAACTTTAATTGTAAATATTGTATATAGTGTTTTGGTGTCGGAGTATCTTTATTCTAATAAATACTAAATATTTACAAGCCGTTCACGTCTGTAATTATTTGCCCCGGCAAAGACGCCACAGTAGCCTGCCTGCGTAGAGCGGCTGTGCCTGCGTTGTGTGCGCAGCGCTGCGCGCGGGCGGCGTGGAGGAGCTGACGGCGGTGGAGCGGGCGGCGGGCGGCGGCGGCGGCGGCGGCGGCGGCGGCCGTGGCCATGGGCGCGTGTACTTGCACGTGGCGCGCGTGCAGCTGGAGCCGTGCGGGGAGCGCATGTGCATCATGTCCGCTCGGCGCACGTCAGTCCTTCTCCTAGACCAACACGCACTACTCGATGGCTAGGGCGCGGATTTTGATGACTTAAAACATCGTCGAAAACGATCAAATTTGCGGCGGCGATGGTGTAACGGTTAGCGTACCGGACTGTTGTACCCAAGTTCGCGGGTTCAATCCTGATCGTAAGCCGTGGATTTTTAAGGGCGACAAAATCCTTCGTACGCCTTCCTTCGGAGGGGAAGTAAAGCCGGCTGTCCCATGTTAGTAGATTTACTTGCATGTAAAACATCCTCAAGCCCAAATGACGCCTCTGAGCTAAATTCAAACCGCCTGTTTCTCGCCCAAGAAATACCTCCTTCCTCTGCTAGTTGGTGAAAGGAGCGTAGCGAAATTTGCGTGGTCAGACGGAAGAGCGGGCCTGATGACCCGAGTCTCGACACGTAAAATAAGGCAAATTCAATTCAATTCAATCAATAAAATAATCTGAAAATGTTTTTAAAATGCCCCAAAAAAATGAATATCAAATTCATAAAATCCAGTTCAGAAGAACATCTCAAGCTGTTTGGATATGTTACTGATATAATCGGGGATTCTTCCTTTCGTTCAAATGAACTCAGCCTGCAAACGTTTGGTGTGGACCGTTCTTCATCAGGAGATCTCGAAATCGGCCCCACCGACCATGGCGCTGGATGACGTCCCAGAAGTCTTAGATGACAAGCCGACAACGGTTGTCGTTACATCTTCTGATTTAATAGGCTACTGAGTAATTATGTGGAGAACATTTGTTGCATGTGATAAATTTTATTTCAAGAAAGTACCATTCAAATTTTAAAATTCAAGGAAATCAGCGAAAAATGCTTTAAAAAATTATGGAAAAAGGTGAAAAATAATATTGGTCCAAATCGACGAAAAATGCAAAAAAGGCCTTATGCATTTGTAATAGCATACATTATTTTCTATACTAAAAGGTATTGTTCTAAAGTGGTAAAGAAAAAAATATATTTCATTAAAATCCGCCTCTTAGTTCTGACTTTATTTATAGATCTTTTTTTCATGTTGGAAAAAATCTCTATTTTTAATATTGTAATTGTAGAAAGACCCCAAAAAAAGATTGAACTTTCGCAATTTTCGGAAAATCAAAACTTTTAGCGAAAATGCGATCTGCACCGTTAACCGTTTTTACGCTATATGCTATCCGAGTACAAAGTATTAATCAAAAAACTTGGAGACATTTTTGAGAAAAAAATTAATTTGTAGTTGAGGCTTCGTGAAAACTCCAAAAAACAAAATATCCGTTTCAAACTCAGAAGGCTTCAAATTCCTTTATATTGATTGAGGAATATTAATGTTAGAGAAAATCTGCTAGCGTTGATCGTTGAGAAATAGACCGACAGAAAGGCAGGCGAACAGATGTTTTGCCATCAATCGATTTTTCGATATGGAAAAAATTCGATTTTGAGGGTAGTTTACTATATCCGTACAGGAACGAGGTTTATGCACTTTTTCATTAACAGGACCCGGCCATAACAGGTTTTCTGCCAAAAATTCGCCGTTTTCCAGCGCACCATTACAATATCTGCTTGAGAAAGTATGGATGAATGTAACAATGTTCGTGGATGTAGGAAACTGGACGTGTGAGCCCCAGTTTGTTCGGCGACTTTGTTGCAATATATTCATAAGTGAAAAATTTGTTGTTAGATCCTTTGAGTAGAGTAAGGAAATGTCGCGAGCTACCGAGGAGAGGCGCCTTTTGCAGGGAAGAGAAAGATGGCGAGTGGTTAATAGAACAGTGAAACCTGTCTAAGACGGAATCTGACGGCTCCTTCAAACAGTTTCCGTCTTCGTCTTATAGAGAGTTTCCAAACACCCATCGCAAACTTTAAGTACAGAAGTTTCGATAAAAGTTGTGTGAAAGAAAGTAATAAAATTAACTTAATTTTTTCATGAAAATGTTGTAGTAATTAAAAAAATCGACAGTAAACACGGAAAATATAGGACACAGATAAAGACCAAACACATAATGACCAGACAGCCGTCCCAGAATAACATTGTGAACTAAAGGAATGTGGGCGACCAACATCAAGGATTCGGACAATAGTGACGAAGTTGTGCTTGTTGTGACCTCGAAAAATCATTGCCAAAGCCTGAGAAAGTCGCAGCGAAAGAAACGCCGAGTTTTCCAAAGATTCCTCGACACCAAAAGAGGAAAATCAAAGGCAAAAGAGGAAAATCTCGTCTTTCACTATTTGTCTCAGGACGTGACCTCCAGCACTATTCCATTCCAAAAATAGTGGCGGAAATTTGAAAATAAATTTCCTTCTTAGTTATAAATCAATTTACGTTTTGAAAACCATTCCGTGCCCGCGTTCATATACAGACTTCCGGCTTACAGAGGTCATTGTCACGTATAAAATCGTTCCGTTCTGAGATTTTTTGTCCCGAATGGCAGGTTACCGTCTTAGACAGGTTTTGCTGTATTTATTAGCCTTGCAGCCTTCCCACAGTGGGTGGCAGCGCGACAGCTGACGTCACAAGTGACGAACGGAGTTATTGCCCCGCTGGAACGCCAGATCGCGACACAACGTCTCTTACGTCACTTACGCGAAAACCTTGTTGACGTACTGCGCCACGCCGACAGTACCTTTAAAAACTTTTTCACCCATGAAGCTACAACTTTACAAAAGTTCCGTTGAGGCATGCAGATCTAGGCATATATCAAGATACGAGATAGTCACGCTGCAAGCGCTCAGCCACTTCACATTATAATAAATATTGTAGTGTTCTTTCTTCACAATGTGTTTGCAACTGCGCAGTTTGAATTCTGGAGGCTTTCTTCGAAAGTGCTTTCATACAAAAGTGATTTGGTACTGATTTTGCCGTGGATAGACTCAAGTTTGGTTATAGGGACAGCGAGAAGCGAAGGTCCGAGCCTCGTCGAGAAAACTGCCATTGAAAGTAGCTTGGCATTGTGATGTGGGGGAACAAAGAGTATGAGGTGAGCCACGACAACCGTCTCTCCGTAAGGTTTATTCATTTCTGTCAGAGCGCGGGGCGTAATTTGAGGGAGGGCTTGAGGATACCCCTGCTCCTCCGCCTCCTTCGCCACACGTATCTAAGGGTGTACCGTCTACCTTACTTTAACCAAAGAATGATCTCAGGAATAAAGTCATGGTGTATGAGAAAGGCAAACACAAAATACCTAGACACGATTGAAATATTAACAACCACAGAATAATTGAATTCACTGAGATACACTTAAAAATGAAAAATACCCAAAATCAAAAAACAGAAACACATAAAATTAGCACTGCAAAAATATGAATACACTGATAAACAACCAGAAAGAAATGTGAACACTTTTTAAGAAAGTCTCGTTTATACAGACTTTGCCATATATAATGTCCCTAAAGATCCTTCCCAACTGTAACAGTGCTCCAAATTTTTACTGAAAATTTGACTTGTGAGGTATTCAGAAGTTCTTCCTCATAAATTTTACTCTTTTCTCTTGTAGTAAATAATACCGTTGTTTGACAATTTAAATTACTATTGAAATACCATATACGCTTTTGCCTTTATGAAGGTTGAAAGAATAGAAAATTATATATAAGCAAAATTTACACTCACTAACGTCCATAAATCTGAATTTACATTGATATTATACACATTTTTTTCCTTTAGGAATTTAATTATTTACAAAAGATTTTGCATGAAATATGATGAATAATATAGAAAATTACTTCAATACTATTCTCACAATCCAGAAAGAAAAATAATTTTGTGAAGGGTTACGGTCCATATATTTTCACCCAAAGAGTTTAATTACATTAATTTATTTCATAATCGTGCAATGATTTCTGGGAATGTTTTCCCCCTCATCAGGCAAACACATGAGAGCTCACAAAGCTGATGGTTTTCACGTTAACATTATTTTACAGCTAACTGTCACTCGTCTGACAAACTTAAGTTCATTCCGTTGGTGAAAACGGTTGAAAACATCATAATTAAGACACACTGAAAGGTGGAAATAAGCAATTAAAAAGAAAAAATATTCCGTTTAGAAAAATACTAACGTCTGTCTTCGAAAGTTCCACTGACTGCGTTTGAATTTTCCGTTCCACTCTACGAATCCGCGCGCCGTGCGACCTGGACAGGGCGGCGAGCGCCCAGGGAACGGGTTAGCTCCCCTCCGAGACTGGTCGGAAAGAAATGTTGGAGCGATCTCATTTACAGACAGAACAAATTACGAAGCTGCGTGTCCTGGGAGCTATGAACTTACTGTGGACACTGGCGCAATGAAAATACCTCGACACATCACTAAATATCGGAAAAACGTTGTGCCTCACTTTTGAAACCTCGGCGGGTGAATGGCGTGGGCGACGACACTCCTGTAGCCCGAGGCCAGCACCTCTTCTCAAATTGCACGTCTTCTAGCGCCGTTCTTACCCATTTCTGCTTTGTGGTGGGTAATTCAGCGTTGGCTCTCACCGGAAGATGTAGATCAGGTATCCAGCAGTACGTAGAAATGCCTCACCCGCCACGACCGTGTAGGGCTTTCGTAACTGCCGTCGAGAGTTACCTCCCACGTGGTTTTTACTGTAATACTATTTCCTCCATCCCTGGATTAGGTGGTTGGAATTATGGTATACAACATACAGAATTGAAAAAAGTATATAAAACCAAGAAAAAATCAAAAAAGAAAGGCTGTGAAGGGGACAGCGTAATACGAGGGCGACTCCTACCACGTGTTTACATCTTTCATATCATAAATTCCATTCGGTTTCTTCTCAAAACTCCACGAATCATTTATTAGAATATATTGTCCGTAGAATAATTACACCTTATTTAAAGCCTTTCAGATGTGGTTTATGTAATAGATTCAAACAGATTCCAGGTCTTCCGTCTCCTCTGTTAACGAAAGCGTCCTGTTCTTCCAGCAGCCTCTGATAAAACGGGTTGATCAACTATAGTGAATCTTTGAAGCGGTGCGTTCATGTCGATCGAGTTATCGAACCTATTACGCTTATCTCATTACTACGCTTAGTGCTAGCGATGCCAAACTCTGTCAGTTATTAACTTGATGTGAGTGGGCAGCGAAGTCTGTTACGAACGGTGACTACCAATGAATCGTAATAGCAAATAATGTTTTACTCGTATTCAAAATTTTCCAACCCCAAATGATCTTGTGTGTTACCTCCATAGGGGTATGAAGTGTTAATATTACAATTTCTAAATTATAAACGACGTAAAGAACTTGAAGATACGATTCTGAATGGTTAGTACAGCTACATTTTTATTGTTTAGAGCATTTTATTGATCATCTTTGGAGATGTTTTAGGTCATCAAAATCTGTTACCTAGTGATTACATTTTACTCCAGAATGTTTACTGAGACAGTAATGGGCATATTCAAATTTCAGTAATACGTAGATTATAAACTTGGCTACACTACGCATAGAGCGGATTGTAAACTAAACAGACGAATTGAATTAAATCCTTAATAACTGGACACATCTCCGCTAACGAATCCACAATGTTTTCATGCACAAACGACACGTGGAGCACAGCACTAACTATTGAAGTGCACATTCAATTCATATTCCGGCAAACTTAAGGGCACGCACGACTCTGAGATTATTCTCGCTATGAGATTTTTTTATTATTACCCCCTTACAGTTGCAGTGCCCATCACTGTGCTACTGCCTACGACTGTACCGGTTACCATATATTGATTTTTAGGCGTAGGCTTTCAGGTAGACTTTATACAAAGCCTCAGAATTTTCAAAATGTTTTGAATGTTTTTATTAAATTTTTCATCGAATAAGGTAAATGACTCTTAAAACACTGCACAGGTCTTATTTACGCTGAAAGCTCTAAATTACTGAATATTGCAAAAGTTCATTTTTTGGCGTCTGCAATATTGATAATGCGAGACTGCGCGACAACTGCAATATTGATAGTGCAGATTGTCGTCTTAAAGGAATATCTTGATGGCAGATCTCGAAGTAAAGCCATGGACAATTTCTCGAAAATATGAGTGGTTGCCGCATAAGTATGTACTTCAAGTGTAGTCAATTTTTAAAAAAGTCTCAAAAGCTGTTCCAAAGTTTTTCTAACAGTTTTAAACAAGTACAATTTTAAACAAAAATATCAAGAAACGCTTATAAAAATGGCGCAGGTTTCATTACTAGTTTAACTCTCCGAATTTTTTAAGTTACGAGAAATATTACCAAGTGTCCGAAAATAATGAATAACACAGGAAAGTCTGTGCTTGTGGTAACACTAGTTTTAATCTGTTGCACTCCCTTAAAATTGAAATTAGACATATTTCTTGAAGTAATCTATTTTATCACAATATATATTTAACAATAACCTTTAGCCGGTCCGGATGGCAGAGATCGCTAAAGCAGCAGCGCCGTAGCGAAGTGGGACCGAAGGATCGCGGATTCGAGTCCCGTCTCGGACTGTTGCTTTTGTTGTGTTCATACTTTCAACCCCTTTCATCATCATATCGTGCCATCCTCACAGTTACCATGCAGTTACACGCAATAGTGATCCCTAATGACCTAGATGCGACCTTACAAAACAAAAACATTATCTATAATTCTATTTTCTGCACAATTTTTGAGAAAAAAATGGTTGTGACTCGACTCTGGGAGGAAATACTTTCACCAAGAAATTCCCAAACATTTTTCAGTCCATTTGTGTTCCCCACTATTTCCCCACAACGAAAACAATCTCCATTTTGGGGGCAAAATTCCTCAATCTGGCAACCATGCCAGGGCGGTCGCCCTGCCGGGAATCCGCACCGACTCGAGCTCCATAACGTCCGAGCCTTGAAGGAGATTCAGAAGTTCGGAAGAGATTCAGAACTTGCTGAGACTGATATTGCCATATGACGAAACCGTTACCAACTATATGAGACAATAATTATGTGTTGCAACACCACTAGTTTTTGGCACAGACAAGTATATTTGTTTATAATTACTTTTCAGGAAACGCGGAAATCGGACAGCGCCGGACCGCTGGAGAAATGAAAAAAAGAAGAAGCGCTTCTCGCGTAAGTTACGAATGTAGTTTCTTATTTCAACATTCTGTCGCTATTTCACACATCACACAACGTTCACAATAATCCAAAAACGTGGTGTAGTGCGCAATTATATACGGAGTAATCCTCCGTTAAACTATACTACAGTGATTGAGTAGGCTTCCGCGTCCGGAGGGTGTATCTTCCAGGCTATCCGGGATGGCCGCTCTCGGTCTTGGCTGAAGTCTTGACCATGTGGCCTTCCTCAGAACGTATTGCTTTTTTATGAAAAAAAAAAAAATTCAGCAGTATATGGAGGAAGAGGGAGGAGCGGGATTGGTCCTGGTGACGACCAATACGAAGCGGGCAGGTGGTCGACCAATGATGGGGGCCAATCGTCGCCGCCGATTGGATGTTGCTCCTGTGCCTCTATCTTTCTTCTTTTACACATAAACCCGCCTCAAAAGACTCCCTTTTTTCATTGCTGCTGTTCCATGCGCCCCAAATGCTCCTCTTCTCCGCTATAGCTCTGTTCTTCCTCCACCAATCCCGCACCACCTGCCCGCCCACCCTCCTATTAGGAGCACGTTGCCCCCACCCAACTCTCAGTACCCCCACTCTTCCTCAAGCTAAAACAACTAAAATTTTCAAAAATGCACATGACCTTAATGAAAGAACTCACTATGGAGAAAAAAAATTATTTGAAGGGAAAATCTCTATATTCAATTTTGTAGTTGTAAAAAAACACTGAAAAAAATTCATACTTTTGAAATTTTCCAAAATTTGGAGTTAACCGTCAAATTCGGATCTATGTCACCTTTATAAGTCTATTCTTACAAGAAATGTAAAGAAAAAATTTGAAGGCGTTCTTGAAAATGCCCCAGGGGCGTTATGTTTTTCAAAATCTCAAAGCTTCGACTCTAGCGAGATCGTCAAGGGTTTCTTCAATTTGGAAAAAAATATTACGTACGGTTTAGACGCTAGTGATGTTCACAGACGGACGTACAGACAAACAGATGCATGGAGGACGTTTTGAAAAACCAAACATTTCGGGATCAGGTGATCCCAAAACGTGTAATTCCGTTGAAATGTCGAATTCGATTTTCCGCAGCATTACATGACTTTCCGAATACTACGTATATTCCTCCGTAGGCAGATACGTATACGGGAAAGTAATAATACTGCGGGGTCACTTGCAAATCGATTTTGACTGTCATGCTACTGACGTTTATGGAATGTTTCTCTCACCCCAAATTCAGAGTGTTTTCCCTTCTCGTATTGTTTCGTGTAAGTGTAGCTTCTCACCATTGAACACATTATCCAGGGTCCGCACATTATACATTTGACGATTTAGGTTCCACAACAGAAGCAACATCACCGAAGGGGTTTGCAAAACGACGCCGAAGAGAGCAACGAGAAGGAGGAGGAGAAGACGTGGAGAAAGAGGACGTGGAGCGGCTGCTTCGCCAGGCGCGAGCGGTGGCGTTTCCGTCGCTTTCTGACCTCCCTGCCCAATCAGCTGCCACCCCGGAAGATTTGGTAAGACGAGCCAGCAATCGGCTCCGTCGTGTCAATTGCAAATTTTTTTTTTTTTTTCTCCCATTGTAGAATTCTGCCATTTGCTGTCTGCAACCAGTAGCATAATGATACTCACTACCATACAAATTACATTATGAAACAGGTTCTTAATCAATTACAGAGCAGTATACAAACCAAGTATTGAAAATTAATCATTGAGAATCGTTATAGTAAATGTTTCGTTCGATTGTGTACATTAAATTTACATTTAATTATGGTTGACAGTTTTGATTTATTGCATTACTAGTATTTTTCTTGGAATATTATTTTAAATGAATTGGATCGTAAATCACTTTGATTCTACTTGAGTGGTGCAGAACTCTTTTGCAGGTGGTCTGCTAACCAAAGCCGAATCTGAAACCAGAATTGTGCCGCCACCTTCCATTTTTAAATCATGAAAAACCACCATGAAATTGTAGATTGTAAATTTGAGGATGCTTTTTGCTATTTAACAAAACTGGAAGGAGATGGCTCGATTCTGACTTCCGTTTTGTATTTAACGCCTCGACATACATAGAGAAACATATGCCAAATCTTTCGGTCTGACCAAAAATGGAAAAACGGCCACTTGTTGACTCCGACTTGCGAGTTACAATAACCATTTGTTAATGTCCGGTGGCAAATAGTTCACATATAATATTTTTTGTCCGACTCAGTAAGGAGGGAATAAAATTCCGTGATTGCAGAAATAACCGTGCAAAGATGATTGTTTGCAATCACAGGTTTTGAGAAGTTAAAACTGTGTTGTTGCAGGAGGAAAAGTGGAATGGAAATGACGGGAAAGAAGGGAAGGAAGGAAATTCAACCAATATGACTCAAAGGATGAGGGAAGGAAGGCATGCCGAGGCCTCACTCACTAACGGGACGGGCGAAGAGACTTCATCTGAGAGGGAACGACCAACGGAGACGGAGACGAAGAGACAAGAAGAGAAGAGGCAAAAAGTAGAAAGGTTCTTACACGAGAGGGAAGAAAGGCAAAGGGCCACGGCGAGTGGGGTTGCACCGAATTCGTCTTCAGCCGCCGCCGCCGCCCGAAGCGAGTCGCCCTCGTCGGCGCGGGAGGGCGGGCAAGGGGTGGGCGTGGCGGGGGCGTCCCGCGCGTCACAGCAGAGTGCAGCGGCCGCGGCCGTCGCCCTCTCGCTGCTGCCGCTCGCCCGCTGACCAGCTCACGAGGGAGCGCCCGACTGCAAGCGCTCGGGAGCGGTCGCTCCACTTCAACGCCTCGCACGTGTTCACTTTAGAGATTTTTTGAAAATTGCTGGAAATGTCAGGAACACATTGTAATAAAGAATATGTCAGAGAGCAAATCAGATTTCTTAAATTAATTCTTCCAAAACAATGCGAAATGGGGCGAACATGTTCCTTGAGTTTGCTTACTAATATTTTACATCGCTTAATCAATTTATAGGCCATGTTCATAGGCAGGATAAAACTCCCTCAGCAATACGTTATTATTCATCACTTACTTATATCATTACAATATAGCTTTAACTTAAATTGATTTTTTCACTCTTTTCAATACATACTTCTTGTAGTTGTCATGGTTAAAATCATTTACGATCGACAGGATTTGGGAAAGAATTTACTCGTACTTAGGAAACACTTTAAGATTATCCAAGTAAAACAAATGTGATTTTGTTTTACTTGTCGTCTCTCATTACCAGGGCGTTTGTAACCAAAGTCAGTGTGCGACAACTGTCTAGATAGTGGGATCAAAATAATGCAAAACAGAAGAAAGGATAACAGTGAATCTCCTTGGAAATTCCCCTGTTAATCAGGATCCTTTTTGATTCTACTACTTCCTTTCCGCTGTGCTACCCCCACAAACATCCGTAACTCTCGATATTATTATTTTACGTAATTGTACATTACGTCTCGATCCATGAAAATACTCAAACAATAGCAATATACTCCAGTCTTCTTTTCAGAAGATTATCTGATCGAAATCGCAAATTTGTCAGGCGTTTTGGTCGGGTAATGAATGTGACTGCACGAAATGTGTGTGGCCGCTTAATGCGGGGCCAGATAACCTCTCAAAAGAGGGCGTATGTTTCTGTGCATGCATCTTATGAGTCGTCCGAAAAACGTCCATTCTCACAAGAGGAGAAGACCATTTGAAAAAGTTTTGTTGTAATTGTTAAATTCAGCGGGCTGACTTACTATATAATTGGCACATTTCGAACACACATGCTGTAGGAACTTCAATTTTGTTGACCAGGGCGTTTGTAGTTCATGACTTTCATTACCCCTCGTACCATATCTGGGGGCTTTTTGGATCCCACGATCATTAATTTATTAATATTTTCCTGGATATTTGAAAGATAATTTCAGTCTTCTAGATATCCCTGCTTGTTAGGAAGGTACCAAAACATGTTCACATATTTCCCAGTCTTTTTATAGAGGTATTATTTTTTTCGTTACATGGCACCGGTTTGACTAATAATATTGGAGTATTATCTATAATTTTTCCATTTTCATTTTGAAACATCTTGCCATGAACTTCAAAAAATGTGTCTGATATCGCAAATGTTTAGGCAAACATGATATTTTATTTATCTGGAAATGGCTTTCACATGCCCTTATAAATATTTCTGAAGCATTTTGAATCAACCATGTACAGTGGAGGTTATTCTTCGTATGAAATATTTAATATTAATAAATTATATTTATTACGTTATTTTCAATAACTTTAAAAAGGTATTCTTCAATAAAATAAATTATTTACATCCAGTATGTTGGCGTACACTTTCATGTTTAGCTTCCAATTGTCAGTAAAGCTTCGGACCCCAAAAGACCCAAGGTATAATACTTGATGTAAACAAGCAGCTGTCGAGAGTTAAAACCCTCGACTCATAGCAACTTGAGTGAAATGCGTTATTGCAACTTGATTGCACAACGTCGATGCAAATGGCTTAGGGCGGATAGCAGATGCAACCTAATTCATTTACCTGCCACCACCAAACACCGACCGAAAAGGGAGAGCTCGACAACATCCCGTTCGGTTTCCCTTGCTCAGTTTTCAGGGTTTCCGTGATTGCCCTTTTAACGTTGTTCATTTTGTCTTACAGAAGCATATGCTTCTAGCTACCATTAGTCGTGATAACTGTAGCCAGTTGGTCGTCGCAGCCAAAGAAAGATCACATTGACGATTATCGTGTTCGTACCAAGAAAGTGAGTGGTTGATGTCAGAAAGCGTTCACCGAAAACAAGGTCTTACTCACGTGAACATGGAGATTTCTGGAAGAATTAAAATTTGTTGAAAGGGAAGTACTTCAGCAAATCATTTGATACCAATTGTGAGTAATTTTAAACATTCTGAAAAGTTTGAGTAGATACGATAAAAAATGTGCTAATAGGGTAATGGTGTTCAGGGGTTTTCATTATCGCAGCGTGACTGCCTTTGTCACAAACAAAATACTGTGTTGATCTGAATGAGTTTAATTGCCTTCCTGTTGCTATGTGCACATGTAGTGCATAATGGCTAGATGGATGAAGAATTAATTCATTGAAGAGCTCAAACATTTTAAAAGCCCTACTCTACCCTACCAACTGTCCAGGATACAGTGCTGCTCATCTTGGACAATATTGGGAGTCACATTACTTGAGACGCCTACAATCATTGTAAACAAATAAAATCTGTTTGGAGAACTAGTGTGTGAATTCTGCTTCATATTTATTTAGTTACTCCCTTTGCCCACATGTGAATTGATTTGAATTAATGCCTTATTTTAATTGGCGAGACTCAGGCCAAGAGGCCAGCTCTTCCGTCTGACCACGCAAAATTCGCTACGCTCCTTTCACCAACTAGCAGAGGAAGGAGGTATTTCTTGGGCGAGAAACAGGCGATTTTTTGAATTTAGCTCAGAGGCGTCATTTAGGCTTGAGGATCTTTTACATGTAAGTAAATCTACTAACATGGGACAGCCGGCTTTACTTCCCCTCCGAAGGAAGGCGTACGAAGGATTTTTTTCGCCCTGAAAAATCCACGGCTTCGATCGGGTTTGAACCCGCCAACTTGGACGGACGCATGTGAGGGTAATGGGTGGCAAATGCAAATTAAGTTCGTTATTTGAGAGGGTTTTAGTAATTTTTATTATTTTTTTGTGTTGAAAACATAAGCTTAATAACTTAATATTAATAAGCGATACAAAAGCACATACACACGGTTCAAAGGAACAATCAGTTCTGATTTTTATTGAAAAAACAAAAAGTTACCCTCATTACCTCCGGCCTCCCTACTAGCTTAAGTTAAAATATATTACTATTATTATTTTTATTATTTTATTATTATTATTATTTTATTATTATTTTATTATTATTATTTTATTATTATTTTATTATTATTATTTTATTATTATTTTATTATTATTATTTTATTATTATTATTATTATTATTATTATTATTATTATTATTATTATATTATAGCCTATTCGATCTTTAATATAGACACGCAATTCTGTCCATTGATGAACTCAATCGTTGATCTCAGTTGTCTTCCTCTGATGGAGCGAAGCCAAACAATTGCACACTGATGCACACTTGAATCTGTGATGTAATGTTCGGCGCAAAAAGTGCAGAAAAGTAATTACTATGTAAATATATTAAGGTTTGTGATTGTAAATCATAGGCTGTAGTACTCTAGACCTTTAAAGAACGCCAGCACAAAAGTATATTCACTTCTCTTATCGAAGTGGTGAGGGGGAGAACGAATAGTCGCGCAAAAGGTTGGACTGGCGCCCCGAGGAGGTCGCACGGGAGTCGAGTTTCGAACGCGCTTACTACGTGCCCCGAAGAGGAACACAGCGATTAGCCGACATCGGCATCCCCTGAAGCTGACGAAAAAAATATATAGTATTCATAAAATAAAAAATGAAAAACTTCACATAATGAAAATTACAATCGAAATAACATTTTTGTTCAAATATGTTCTTACAGTACCTGGCGTTGGGCTTGGGAAGCTGATGTTATAATCCCTTTCAAAAATTCCCAACATCCAATGGCCTTGTATGTTACCTCCATATTAACAGGTATTATTGCAATTTCAAAATTATAATTAGAGTAAAAATATTTGAAGGTATTGATGATGCGAATAGTTAGTTTAGTACAGCTATATTTATTGCGATTTTCGCTAATATGAACAATAATGAACAATGATCACTTGTAAGGTGTTCTTCTGAGTTGTTCCCTTATCCTAATATCATTCTCAGTTAGATCGGAAATTTCTCTGACAAAATCCTTTACTATTTTTCTTCGCTAATTTTTGAAGAGATTAAAATTTTACTAATCCAGTCTAATTTGTGTTCACTTTCACTTCAGCAATTGCTATTAATCGCTTGGTGTGCGAATCTAGCGTTGCATGCGAATATAAGATTAAAAGGCGACTGTTTTGTATATCTATGTTAATAAGGTGTCAGTTAACTTTAGTAAGAATAGGTTTTGGGTCACATTCATTTGAAAATCTGTATTTGTACACTTAGGCATGTAAAAGTGAAAAGTCATCCGTAAGAACGTTCATTCATTCTGCAACATTACTCATAGTTTTGTTTTCTCCGTATTCACTTGAAATTCTTCAAATTTAATGTCTCAAGACAATACTGTTCGTAAGTGTTTGCTAATTATTTTTTTTAAATATGGTATTAGGGCTACCGATTAAAATGAAAATGAATTACGACGCGCGGTTCATTTGTTCAAATTAACTTATCTTGTTCACATAAAGACGTCATCATCAGTGTTGCCAACGTCATGAAAGAAAATCATGCCGTATTGAGGGAAAATTGCCTTTGGGCACGTAGATTATATTTTGGTGACGTTGGGTTAATTCCCGGCGTACTTACTGAGATCGCAAGTCCAAAACACGCAAAAGCACGTTTTTGGAAATTTAATTGAATCTCCTGGCTGGCTCAGAGAACAAATTATCAATTCCCCATCATGAGACCGAGACGCATCGAAAGACACCGCGCATGTCTCGCTTGGCGCGCGGGAAGAGGTCTGCCGGGAGTTCAGAACCTAACATTCGCACACTGGGGGTTGCTCAAATGCTGTGTAGAGATTGTACTGCCCAGAAAGAGGAAAGAAAGTTTTTTTGTTTTCGAAAGAAACTATATTGAATATTACTAATTTATTGAAACCGAATTCTACCTATACCCAGCTCCAAAGAGATCTTCCCTAAAAATAAGCAGAATGTAAATAATTATAAGTTATGTGACGTTCATAGTTCCAATGATTCTGCCATGCCATCTGTGTTGGAAGGTTTGATTTTGACTGGTGCGATAATAACTATTTGCTTTACTGATGCATAGAAACTGAACTACGTTGTTTCCTTCCCCTTTCCAAAATAACAGCCGGATGCAATCGGGCCTTGCCTTCTCAGGTAGCCAGAACTGAAAGGGGATTATCTGTGAAGCGGGGTGCATCGGGACGTATTCCCATAGCAGCATTGTAAACAGCATGACGTATGCGCTCAGTTCGGCACATGTTAACGCGTTTGGATAGCAACCAAGTAAACTTTTCACAGTAAAGAATAGAAAATCCATTTTCAAATTTTGAAAATTAGTTGTTAGTGATTCCGGAGGCGTCACCTACTGAGGTACTTAGTCCCATTAGTGCAGTGCTTGTTTTTCCTCGGGAGGTGGCGGCGATCTTCCCTCGCTGGATGGCGAGATCCGGCACCGATCTACCATCGTGTAGCGGGGTTTCACTCAACTAGGTATCTCCCTCCAGCGAGGCACCGTCTCAGGCGGAGCAAGCTCTGAGATTAACATCGGTCTCCTGGCATGTGTGGTAGTGAAGTGCATATTAGTGTGTGGGAAAAAGGGTGAGGTTAGGACAATGAAGAGGAAGAAAAGATCGCACGCAGTCCGTGGCCCGTTTGTTAGGAAACTGCTTCGGTGTTCGCGTGGTGTTGAATCGAGAAACCACGGAAAACTACCGACCAGGGCAGCCGACCGCTAGAATTATCCTCCAGACAGTGACTGAATTCGACATAACTGACAAGCTTAAGTCGAAAATCCTGCCCCAGTCGGGACTCGAAGGTAGGACCTTCCTGTCAGAGGCACGGCAGTGACGTCAGTCTGTGCACTGAGCCACCTCTCCCGCGCAAACGTTTGAAAATCGGAATTTAAGGCTGCAACTAGTTCAGCGGCGTATCTTCGATAACAAAACGCGTACAGACGAGGCGGCGTGATAACGCATCATCGACACGTTATCCTACGTGGATTGCGATCTTATCACAAGTTGCGTCGCGCTATCACTGTGTGTTCGAGCCACCAGTGGGAGATTGCTCTCCAGACGAAGCTGTCGAACGCAACTTCAGCAGCTGTTACATCATTCACTGAGGTAAGCTCAGCAAACAATGCAACTGGGAGGCCCGGCGTATAATGTGGGTGCGGTGGGTAAAACGCGAAAAATTTCGTGTGTAAAATAACCACTCGGAATTTGGCGTGAGGAAAATATTCCATAAACGTCAAATTCCAGAGATGAAGTCTCTGGTATTGTGCCCACTCGAAATGTATATGCGATCAACTATGTTGCACGATCGGCTTAACAGTATTGCAATTTCACATGTTTACAGCAACGTGACCAATAAATTGACCGCAAAAATTTTTAATGAGTTTATATGTAAAAAATGCAAAGTGCAACGAAGTTTTTCATAGCAAAAATGAACACTTCTGTAGTTACATAAGATAAATGTGATTACAAATAAATGTGATGACAATTTAATGATTAGCATGACAATTTGAAAAAATCTGTTTTGAATTTTTCCCTTCACATACATTTTCGGTGAGAGATGAAGGGGGATGGAAGGATCCCCACCTGGGTCAACTACCCTCTAGGACTTAATCCTAAACAGACAACTGCTACAACATGCAATAGTTGGCTGACACGACTGTTAGAAAATGGAACACGAAATTGACATTAAAAGAAAGGGAAAATTCAAATAGGTGATAGATGAAATATTGTGTTAACAATCATCTAACTCCTTCCTTAGCATTGTCTTTGCTTTCTCCGAAATGACGGATTCTTCCACGATTGATAAACAATCGTGACATCATTTAGTATCCACTAGCTAAAGTTCCCTCGTCCGGGTATGCCCCTTGATTTGGCCCTACGCCTCCCTCTGGGGGGGGGGGGGGCGCCCCACTTTGGGAATCAATACTCCCGTGTACCCCGATCCTGTGCCCCACTGCCTTGCTTATCCTGCCCCCCCCCCCACGTTCGACCGGGAGAGGTGGCTCAGGGCATTAACTCACGGTACTGCAGTGCCTCCGATCGGGAGCTCCTACGCTACCACTCCCCACGCTGGCACGATTTTCCACACTAGCTAGGTCGAATTCAGTCGCTGTCTGGAGGAGAATTCTAGCGGCCGGCTGCTCTGATTGGGAGTCTTCCGTGGTTTCTCGGTTCAACCCCAGGCGAATACCGAAGTAGTTCCCTACCAAACGGCGCCACGGTCCACGCGCCATCTTTTCTTCCCCTTCCTTGTCCTAACCTCACCCCTTCCACACACTCACACTCACATGCGCTACACTTCCACACACTCACACTCACATGCGCTACACTTCCACACACTCACACTCACACGCGCTACACTTCCACACACTCACACTCACATGCGCTACACTTCCACACACTCACACTCACATGCGCTACACTTCCACACACTCACACTCACATGCGCTACACTTCCACACACTCACACTCACATGCGCTACACTTCCACACACTCACACTCACATGCGCTACACTTCCACACACTCACACTCACATGCGCTACACTTCCACACACTCACACTCACATGCGCTACACTTCCACACACTCACACTCACATGCGCTACACTTCCACACACTCACACTCACATGCGCTACACTTCCACACGTGGCGGAGACCGGTCGGGAGCGGTAAACGTGTACCGGCTTGGGCGGTGCTCCGCGGGTGGGAGATACCAGGTTGCGGAAAACCCGCTATGTCGGCGGCGGAATTCGCCAGACAGCGGAGGAAGACCACGGCCCGAGCAAAAGTATGCACTACACATACGGGACTAATGACAACCGCTGTCGCTCTCGGAATCACTAACAATCAGTCAATCCGCCACTTCCGGTGCCATCATCGACGCTACGAGCAGCTGCAAACAGATGCGTTGTTGCACATCCCACGCACACATCCTGAATAAAATTTCACCTGCAACTGCTCAAAACGTCGTTGATATTTACATCATCAGAGATTTGTATGCATTATTGCATTTGCTCCAAATAGTTTCTTATAAAGTTTCTTAAACACTGAAATCTTTTCTGTGAAAATGACTACGCATTTACAGAAATGCTCGGACAACACTTTTTCAAAAGCTGCTCTAAATTTATTCTGTGTTTCTATTGATAGTGCTAATACCATTCTATAAAATGACATAAACGTCATTTTTCTGTATTTTTTTTGTTATTTAACTGTCTCGCCCTTACTTAGTAATAAGAGAAAGTATTGTAATCGTGCGCTGGAAAAGAGCGAATTTTCAACAGAGTTCTGATAACGAAAACGTGGATAAATCTCTTTCCTCAATAAAGTAAATTATTTCCTCTAACACGTTGTAAAGTCAGAATCCATGTTCTATGAGTTCTAGTTATTGAAAAATCGATTCACGACAAAACGTTTCTGTGTTCGACTGTTTCAAGGATCTAAACAGTTCAGAGATTTTTCTTCAAAACTGATATTCCCCAATTAATATAAACGAACTCGAGGTCCTGCAAGTTGAAACGGATACTTTGATTTTTTGGGAGTGGAGGGTCTGAAGCCTGAAACACATTTTCCAAATTTTCTCTAAAATGGCTCCAATTTTTTGTTTAAACTTTCTCCTCGGATAATGTAGAGAACGCTTAAAATAATGGCGCACAGCTCAACCTGCGCCATTCTTTTAAGCCACGATTTTTCGATTCTTTTTTTTTTTTCATTTTTATAACTAATTTTCTTACAGAATTACCCTAGTACAATTGGATGTGTGTATTCACAGCGTAATCGTAAACAAATTTTATTATCAATAACTTTTGATAGAACAGGTAGTGGGGTAATGAATAGGTTTTTGCTAATACTTTACTATTTCTGTTCCTATTTTACATTTTTTTTAAACGTTGGCTGATTTATCTGTTATAAAGCAGTTAAGATGAAAAAACTCACAAGCTGCATAAAGTAAGAAGGGGAAAACAATAGTACAAATACAAATACTTTATACACAAGATACAGTATAAATAAGACAATAAATACAAATAACACAAGATGCAAAACAATGAAGACAAAACAAACATACAAAACAACCTATACCACGTGAGGCTTCACACATTACAGATATTATAAAGAACACTGGATATAGCTCGTAGAATTTAGCTTGCACTACTTGCTCATTTACGCGTAATTTCAGAATTGATGAAATAAAAATGTACAGTTTTAGATCTCTCAGGCCAAAACAAACAATTGGGAAAGGATGAAACATAATTTCTGAGGGAAAAGGCTCAGCGCGTAGCACATTGACTTCGCAATCGGGAGGTCCGTGTTCGATCCCGATCGCTTTTCCGAAATCAAGAACCAACAAAACATGGATTCTGGCTTCACACCATGTTAGAGGAAGTAATTGAACGCATAAAGGAACAAGATGTATCCATTTTTTGGTATCAGGACCCCACAAAAACGCTTCTGTCAAAAATAGGCGTTTTTGCCATAGCTTTACAATTCATTTTCTATACTGTGAAAGCACTGTCATAAAGTGAATACTTGTTCATAGGAAATAAGGGCGAGAAAGTAAAAATCACCTTTCAGAAAATCCTCTCATCTTACAAAAGACTTTTTTTAAATACATAAAATAAAGTTTATGGTGAATCTTTTAAAATCATTTTTAGAATAATAGTATAATATTAGAACATTAAATTCGAAACAGCAAAAAAATTGGCGTGAACAAAAATATTACAGTAAGAAAATCGAACTTTGACGATCCAGACTGATCTTATGATGAAGGTTATGAGGTCGGAAGTTGCTCAAAATTCAAACTAAAATAAGAATTTTATTCATAATTACATTTTTTATGAATTTGCACAAGACTAGAAAATATGCAAAACATGACAACCAGTAATATGAAGGAAGAACAAAGATCCTAAGAATTACTTAACAGAAAATCGAAACCTTGATATATTATCGTTTTACTGTATTATCTTATCAGAAAACTGTCTTTTATCAGGTCTCATAACCCTGGCTGGGTCTCCAGTGAGTGCCTCGAGAAAGTGATTACTTAGACGCGTTGGAAAAGAATACTGATTTTAATGAAATGCCCATTTTCCCCTTACACTTTAGAACAATGCCAATTGGTACAGAAATTAATTTTATGACTAAAAGAAATGACCCTTTTTCGTCATTTTTTGTTACACATTTCGTCGATTTCGTCAAATAAATCATTTTTTTAACTTTTTTCATCATTGTTGCTTTTCCCTTCATTTTTAATGCATCTTTTTGTTAATTTCATCGATTTTAATATCATTTTAATGGTATTTGCTTCAAGCAATATTTTCGTAGTTATGAAATAATGTTTTTCACAGAAATCATAAGTAGCATATTCGATTTCTTCGGTTGTAATTGTAATGTCAGTCGTTGTAAGTGTACTTCAGTTGTTCATCCGAATTGTTTTTGATCACATTTTTTACGTCATTTTTCTTTGCTTTTAGGGCATTTTTAAAGAATTTTAATGTCATTTTATCGATATTTCTTGTGATGTCATTAAAAGGTCACTAAAATCCGCCCCCTACTGATTAACTAGTTTGGCGTGGCGCCTCCAGCGGTTTCGAAATTTGGTTTCTGCTTTGAACGTTAATAGCAAACATACATTTTGAATATGCTACGATTGCCGGCACATCCATTTTCAGACATTGAAAGTTACATGAAAAATATCGATTAAAATATTTGTTTAAATGTCGTTTCATTTGAAAATTACGTTTAAAAGTTGTCAATCTCGTAAATCAAATCGTATCGATTCATGTAAATCCCGAAAAGAGAGAATAGTGTGGAGTCGTGGAAGGAAGCACACAGGTATGAAAAGTATATTCTAACTAACCCACCTACCCACAACTTGCACTTTCAACAGCAGCACGCATGAACCGTAAGCGGGTTAACAAGATTTTGCTCGTGAAGCGAGCTTAAAATCTAGGGAGCAGGATCTTCAGGGTGCGAGAAAGGTTTGAACTCTTGACACAATAAAATCACACAAATTGCACATAAACGAGCGTATAATTTACCCATAAACTTTGTGGCATAAGTTAATGACAAAAAACCAAGAATAGAATCACACTTTTACAAAGAATGATCAAAAATACAAATTGAAACCTTTACAGCACACTAAATGAATGAACACATATAATTTACTCCAAAATTGATACTCTGAAATAATTACCCTAATCTACACTGGGAATTCCCTTGAAAATTAATTATATCTAAATTTATGCCATTCTAATTACATTGCACATAAAACCAAATTTCAATTTACAATCTCCTACTTCAAAAAATATTACATGCGAAGAACAAAATGTGTGCAAGTGCACTACTCTCATTTACAATTTAACTGTGACTGCTAATGAGTATAATGAATAATGAGTTTGAAACAGATGTTTTAATTTTTGAGGGTACTTTACATGAAGCCTAAACATTTTGAAAACTCTCTCAAAAATGTATCAACATTTTTTATTTAACCACGGATTATGTAATAGACGACTAAAATAATAGAATGGATCTCATTTTCGTAGAAATCTCTGATTCTTCGAAAACTGCATAAGTTCATTTTTTCGGGTCTTTCCACAATTACAACATTGGAGAAAGATCCTTTTTACTTTCTCGCCCTCACGAACGTACGACGTAAGAAGTGAAAGTTATGTAATCGAGCGCGGGAAAACTGAAAATTTTCGGCAGAAAAATTCTTCTCGTCGGGATCCAGTACCGAAAAAGTGAATAAATCTAGTTACTAATTCCTCTGACACGTAGTGTAGACAGAATCCAAGTTTTGTGTCTGTTACCGAAAAATCGATTGACGGCAAAAATTCTGTCAGTAGTCGACACTAGCCCTTAACCATTTTCTCCAAAATTGATATTTCCCAATCGATCTGAATGAACTCGAGGTTTTGGGAATTTGAAACGGATTTTTTGATTTTTGAAGACTTCTGCATGAAGCGAGCATTTATGGTTTTAAGCGTCGGCCCGAGTTTGACCCATACGACTCTTCTGTGGCGAAGTGGTATGAGCGACTGTCAGTTAACTTATGGGTTCAGGTTTAGGTGTAGTATAATACAGCAGAACACTTAGACACAATGCGATATAATTCGCCTCATATTTAAACCCAACCCCTACACCCACTTCAATGGCATCAGAACCCTTCATAACATTCCCTACATAAGTACCTTTGTCCATAACTCCTCCGTAAACCACATCCAGAACTTCCTAACCGACTCCACATACAACCATTACTCACACGCCACCTCCACATCCTTAGAAACACTTCCCGCCACCGCACCAAGAAGCATCCTCTCGGTATCCTCCACTATCCACCCGCGCCAACCTAAATAGAGGACACCGAAGGACAGTAGACAATTGGCAACGACACATATGACTGACAACGACGAACGTGACCAACAACAAACGTCAACAGCCCGACTCTCCCTTCAAAATCCTAGAACAAAATCCTATTTCACCTCTCCTTTTTCTTTTTCTTCCCTTCCCACTCCCATCGTTATCTAGCACCTCCTTCCTCTGCCCACTCAAACCCTTAATTTTTAAAAAAAAAAACTATCTTCACCCTAATACAATAACCCACCTCGATACCCAAATGCCCATCTCGTATGAGGGATGGAAACAACATCGAGAGCAATAACATCTCAACACTTCAACGCGGATCGAAAAGCTCCGGAGGGAGCAGGCTTTCTCAACGCACAGTCTCAACTGCTGCTACAAAAATGATAGCGCAACGGGTCGACAGGGCGGCGGGACGGCCATACCGCACACACGCACAAATACGTACTCCCATTCTCACACACGTCGAAGCGACAACAATAGAAGTAGGCAGGCCACCGGTCCAGTCAATTTCATATCTGTTTATAAATCAATTACAGTTAATAAGGGACTGATAAATACAGGGGCAAATATAATCATGACGGGCGATCTGAATGCCAAAAGGCTCAAATAAGGATGTCGCCGAAACTCAACAGCAGGGAATAAATTGAAAACATTTATTGTAAATTCCCAACTCCCACTATCTAACCAACTTCCCTCCAGCCCCACCCACCTCTTAAATTAGTAATTATTTGCAATCTAGCACTTAACATTTAAGCTTGTCCACCACAATTGGTTACCACGCGGCCGGCGCCGGGCCGCCGCCGCCCGCTCGACTGGCTGCGGCAGATTCAAATGCAATGCACGGCCTGGAAGTGAACTGGCTTTCATATTGTGTTTTCTTCGATCAATAAACCAAAATAGAATGAGAAGTATGCCAATACTTTGCTATGTTAATATAGGTTCTCTATACATTTTAATTACGATCGCTGAATCACCATATGCATGCGGGTGTACCCGACAGCTCACAATGAATTACTCGAAAGTTTGAAGTGCTATTAAATTATTTTTCGAGTCATTAATTACCAATTAAATCGCTCTGCAAGATGACATATTTGTCTTTGTGGTAACCGAAAGTGGTGTGCCAGCTTAATTTTAAGCTAGCTCACCATTAATTATGCAAATATTTAAAGAGCAAAAATAATAATATTTGCGTAATTAATTAGCAATTAAATAGTTTTAAATTGTGGCATATTTGGTAGTAACCGATTGTAGTGTCAGCTTAAGAGACTAGGCCACTAGACACCAGCACACTTGCTAGCTCCACAGATCTGGGGTCAGTAGAACGCGAGGTCTTCCACGACGAGACAAGGGGCAATGGCCCTGATAAATACAGGGCAAATATAATAATGACGGGCGATCTGAATGCCAAAAGGCTCAAATAGGGATGTCGCCGAAACTCAACAGCAGGGAATAAATTGAAAACATTTATTGTAAATTCCCAACTCCCACTATCTAACCAACTTCCCTCCAGCCCCACCCTCCTCTTAAATTAGTAATTATTTGTAATCTAGCACTTAACATTTAAGCTTGCCCACCAAAGTTGGTCACCACGCGGCCGGCGCCGGGCCCAATGCGGTCCTCGAACACGCGACCCATGGGACCGAGGCGCTGAGTCGGCGCACGCTCTTGTCGCCTCGGCCATTCATTCGCGCCCCGTTCGTTGCAGATGGCGAAAGTGCGTCCGCTGCCGCCGGCGCTGGCGGAGGCCGCAAAGCGCGAGCTGTTCGAGGTGCCGGAGCGCCTGGAGGCCGACCTGCAGCACCTCAAGGACTGGCTGGCCAAGCAGCCGCACCTCAAGGCGCGCACGGGTGAGGACGGGCCTTATTCTTATCTTGCTTTTCGTCAAGCTACCACACGCAGTTAACTTATGCTTGTGTGTTGACGCTCAGCTCACACCCTTTTGGCCACGAAGATTCGTGGCAATTGATTCCCAACTGTGGCAATTAATTAGCAATAAAGCAGCTGAGGGTTTCCGTCGAGCTACGACCCGACTTTAACTTAAGTGTGCTGACACCCTGCTCACACCCGTTTGCGCCAACAAAATACGTGGCAATTAATTCCAATTTGTGACAATTAATTGGCAGTTATCTTGCTAATTAAGCAACGAATCATTTCGAGGTTCCGTCGAGCTACGACACGACTTTATTTCCTGCTGACGCCCAGCTCACACCCTTTTGGCCACAAAAATCCGTGGCAATTAATTTCAAATTGTTGCAATTGATTAGCAATAAATCATTTTTCATATTTCCATCTAAACGCCGCTTTAAAGTGCGTCCATAGCAACGGCCATTAAAATGCTCCAGAGACCATTAAGAATATTTCAGAGGACTTTCCGATTATTAGCAGTGCTAATAAATTTTGGGATAAATATAACGGTACATAAAACAATTTATGAGAATAAATGTAAACAAATATTCAAATAAATTTTAAATAATTAGACTTTATTATTTACTATTATTTCAAACTATACGGAATGCATAATTTACGTTACATTAGTCTTCTCATGTATTTTTATACACTTTTTCAGCACATTTACGTATGACCAGAGACTAGTTGGTTTTAATGTTTTAGATCGTTCATTCAAAAATTCTAGCGTAATCACTTCATTAATGCCTCGAACATTCCTTTTCGTTCCCCAATAACTAAATAATTCATAAGCTTTCTCATAGGTGGTTACAGATTTAGAAGACATTAAACTAGAGCTTACTGCTTCTGCTTCCTCCAAAATATCATCTGGCACGAAAATATCTGCAGATACTTCGAAATTCCCGGACATTTTTTCTCAATCAGCTTGCATTAGGAGAAAAGTCATTCTACTTTGATCACAAACAAAGCATCTAGTACCAACCCTTGCAACACAAAATCGACAGTAATGACAATTCGTAACTCATGAAAGTGATAAAAGTTTATTTTGAATAAGTGATAAGCTAGAAATAAAGAAAACATTGTATGTAACTCGTCCTCTTTTAGGTGAACTACTCGGCGCTGCTATCGCTCCTCCTTGCAGTTAACCTTCCGGCTTCGTCCTTAAAGACTGATTTAGAGGACTCGTGACTTAATAAACTATTTTAAAGATTTTCATTCATTAAATTGAGTTCACACGAGCTCGATAGTTTTGGTTGGCGGCGCGCACACTATACCTCGCCCTTATACCTCGTCAAGGAATATTAAACCAACGAACAGCGTTTGGAAAACTACCAACTTCGTACAGCAATATCTTTGTTCGTTGATGAACAGGGTATAATCAAGATGAAAATATATTTTCATATTTACGATGTTGCAAAGCTTGTATCATTACACTAGATTTGGTTAAGTACACTTCATTTATAAACAAGTTTGTGGAATTACCAGTAACATACATGTAAAATATAACTTGCACAAGCTAGGGTAGAATCACTACATAGATTGTAACTTAATAACAAACTGGTATTTTCCGAAGCGAACGATGTTGAGCAATTTGATTGACCAGCATAGCGCCCGGGTACGGGCCAGCTTTGTTGCAACAAGACTGTCGCTTCGGCGATGTAGATCTCAAGTACACTAATAAACACATACAGTCGAACCTCGTTATCTCGAAGCGTCTCCAGAGTGAAATATTTCTTCGACTTATCAAAAATTCGAGATATCAAAGTAATACATTCTCTAGAACGTATGAACAGTATTAAACAGACACGGTAAAATATTCTCGTTAAATTAAAAACTTGATGTTCATTAGTTATAGAATAAAAAGCATTTATTCTCAGATACAAAATATTGTGAAACAAATTAGAAAGGAAATCAATTATTAAATAATAACTTTATTTAAATCACCTGCCGAGGTTTTTAGTTCAACACTTTAGACTAAAAAAGTCAGTAATATACATACGTATATACGCAGTAATATACGTAGTATAGGGAAAGTTATGTGATGCTGGGGGATAATAGGCGTATTTTCAGTAGAAAAAAATTCATTTCTGGGCCCTGATAACGAAAAAGTGTATAAATCCAGTTGCTAAATTAAGAGAAAAAACCCTCTAACACGTGGTGTAGCCAGAATCCTTGTTTTGTGGGTCCTCGATACCGAAAACTCGATTGACGGCAAAACGTCTGTCCGTCCATCCGTCTGTGAACACTACTAGAGCTGAAACCATGTGAAGGATTTTTTCCAAATTGAAATCCCTGTCCATCTGGCTCGAGTGAAAACTTTGAGAGTTTGAAAAACATGTTTTTAAAATTTGGACGTTCTTTACGAGTACATCAAGACATCCAGACATTTTCAAAATTTTCTCCAAATCGGCTCCAAATTTTTTGTTTAAATTTCTTGTAAGAATAGATTAAGATACACTTTTAAAAGTGGCATAGATCCGATTTTCACGGTTAACACTGAATTTTTGAAAATTTTAAAAGTATGGATTGCGGCGTCTTTCTACAACCACAAAATTAAAATACTTTTCCTTCAAATTAAATTTGTTGTCCATAATAAGTTCTTTCATTTAGGTCGTGTACATTTTCTTGAAACTTTTAGTAGTTTTCGCGCAATATTGCGTGAAATATTTGCAATTTTAAAAAAATTAGCAAAACCGGATTTTCTCAAAAACAGCTCCAAAGTTTTTCTTTACACTGTGTGTTGGGATAGTACTAAATGTACTCTTTGAGATGACATAAACGCCATATTACTTTTTTTTTTATTTTCCAGCGGGGTAAGATCGTCACCACCTCCCGAGCAAAATCATGCACTACACTTTCTGAACTAATGTCCGTAGTAATCGACGTGCCCTGTTGCCTTTGCAGACGACCAGTTCCTGGTGGCCTTCCTGCGCGGCTCCAAGTTCTCGCTGGAGAGGGCGAAGGAGAAGCTGGACGCCTACTACACGCTGCGATCCGCGCTGCCCGACTTCTTCAAGAACAGGGACCCCACGTGCCCGAAGATCCGCAAGATCATGGAATTGGGGTAATTGCCACCAACAGCAATTTAAACTGCGCCGCTGACCCCTCATTAGATCTTTTAATTTTCTCGCTACGGAGTAGAAAGTTTTGTAATGCTGCTAGGGTTGCCATATTTCCAGTATGGAAAATGTGGACATTTCTTACAAAAAGGACACTTCATATAAAAAGTTTTTACAATAATTTATTTTTCTTAAAGACAAAGTATCTACGGACGACAAAATAAATACTTCAGTCATTGTCATTACTTTCACAATCACACAATAGGTATTTGATAGATGATAAAATCTCCCTCAACAATATTAGAATTTACTTTTGCTTTGGTTTGAACTTTGCAAAAAAACGTTTTGAATGTTTCTTTAATTTTTTAAGGATTTTTGGTGTCGAGCTCGAAATGTTTGCACTACAGATATTAACTCCATAGCCTACCAGAATAGTATTAGCACGACTGAGCATAGAATTTAAACCCAGCACCGTATGTTGTACCAGCATATGTTGCAGCACTGTCGCATTTCAAGGAGTACAGTTGATCTTTGGATTTTGAGGGTTGTTTGGCGAGATAGTTGAAGTTAAATGTCATATATTTATGCAGTTATTTATCTCAGTATTCTTCGCACATCGTACGTCTAGTTTGCATTTAAAAGTAATACCCCGTTCAAAAAAAACAGTACATTTCGTCCTTTCTTGTAAAATCCAACCGGTCGATTTTTCTTACATCAAAAGAGGACATGTCCTGAGAAAAAAGAGGACGAATGGTAACCCTAAATGTTGCGGGAAACGGCGAATTTTCAGCAAGTGGATTTCGGCAAGTTGCACTTTAGAAACAAAATCCTCCATCACACGGTGTAGCTAGTTTTGTGGCCCTTAATACCGAAAAATCGAATGGCGGCAAAACGTCAGTCCGTCTGTCCGTGAACAAGGGGCTAAACCGTTCAGCCGATTTTCTCCAAAATCGATATTCTTCAATTGATCTGACTGATGTCGCGTCCCTTGAAATTTTGAAACCGATATTTTAATTTTGGGGGCACTTTACATGAAACCTCTGAAACATTTTCCTGATTTACAAAAAAAGGACTCCAGCGTTTTTTATTCAATTTTTCTATTGGATAGTGTCAAGGACATTTAAGAGAATGATATAGATTTGCTGTTCGTTGAAAATCCTGATTTTTCGAAAATTGCAAAAGTTCAAAATTGCTTCGGAGTCTTACTACAACTAAACTATTAAAGATAGGGATTTTCTCTTAATGAAATCTGTTGCTTAAAGATAGATTTTGAAATAAGTCTATGTACAATGTTTCCAGAAATTTGAGTTTTTTCTCGTAATTTTGCGCGAAAATTCGGGTGAGAAATAACGTGCTGTTTTAGCATCACTAGTTTACAGGACACGCTCAAACAATGAACCGAGATTAGTTGTTCATGATAATGACATGTTAATATTTTTAAGGAGGCCGTTGTGGCGGAGGAGAATGCAAAACTTTCCAGATGTTTCATTTCATTTTTCATTATAGCACCTGAGTACTTGTAACTACATGTAATAGTGCGGTGTGCCAATATATGTTGTGGTCGGGCTTATCTTCAGACGCTATTAAAGATAGGTGCTGTCATGGCTCAGTGGTGAAGTTGTTTGCCACTTTGTTCACCACTGAGGTTCCGGTTCCGATTCCCGTAGAACCTCATGTGAAATTTGTAACAAAAATATGAGTTTGCCTGCTTCATAGGGGCGAGTCCAACCCCTATAAAGCGTCCTAAATCGTAGCCTTGCCCTTATTCTTTCCCAATTCTCCGTACGCGGAGATGCTATCTGGCGGTCCTCTTGACAGCTGACTACGACGAGACGTGACATGACTTACTAGTAATGAAGGATTACTCCTAATAAGCGCACTAAATTAGTGGAAGACTTCTCCAGGCGCAAAGGGCTCGGAAGCGCGTTGCGTCTATGAAGACACCACCAATTTTAAAAATAAATAGCGTTTGATAAGCCAATGTTGATATCTATATCTCTGTAATCCCTGGACCGATATTTTTGCTTTTCGACACAAATAAAAGATAAGCGTTATTTAAGAAATGTCCTTACACACTACTACTTATCTCATACCGTTTTTGAGTTAAAGAGCTCTTTTTGAACATATGAAGTAAAAAGTTGTTCTGGAGATATAAAAAATAATTTCACGCTTACTTTGGAAAAGTACCCCGCGCGACTATCACGATTTTGATGAAATTTTATATGCCAAGTTCCATGTGTCTCAGAGGAACTTTTGTGAAGTTGTAGCTGTATTGACAAAACAGTTTTTGAGATTTATTTGATCCCGTGGAGTGTTATTGTACTGTACTATTATAACATGTTTTCAACTTTGGGAAACAACATTTCCTTCTCCGTTATTTCCTATTACGTTTACATAGTAAAGAAAAAGTATATGTCGCAACGGAAATCATCTATTTCTTGACAGAGAAACTTGTATTGTCGGACCCAGGTACGAAAAAAAGTGGATAAATCTTATTCTAATATATAATAAATCACTTCCTCTAACAAGTTGTGTTCTCAGAATCCGTTTTGTAAGTACTTGATACCGAAAAATCAATTTACTGCTAAACGTCAGTCTGTCTGTCTATGCTCAATGCTAGCACTTAAATCGCGGACTTGCGACTCTCCATCAGAACAGGGGACAAAGCTCGAGGGTGCTGCTATAGGAGGCGCTAGTGTCGCCAGGTGCAGCTGCAGGGTAGGCTCGCCAACTTCCGCACACAAAAATTGGCAAATTTGTGAGAAATAGTAGAAAATAAGACAGTGAAGAAATAGAAAGTGTCTTTTAAAGTTCAATTATTCATAATATACACATATAAGAAGCCCCTGAAGAAATCGCGAACATCGGCGCAATCTTTTGTACGAGTCACATTGCTTGCGACCCGCCAACTCACACAGCACCTACGCAAATTTTTAGTATCGTTGGCAGCAGTTTGTGTTTTAGTTCCTTGAAGAAGGTGCTGCAGCAGAGCGCGCCACCGTAATAGTTTCCACCAGTAGTTATATGGGAGTTTAAGGACCTGGCTTAAATCCTTCAGACTATTTTCTACAAAATTGGCATTTCTCAATCTACTCGAACCGCCCGCAGTGAACAGAGTTCACCCTGCGAGTTTGACCGGTTGTTTTCATTTTTGGGGAGACTTTACATGACTCCTCAACATTTTGTAAGAAAGGCTTATTTTTAATTACGCTTTGCCCGGGGACAGAAGCCATAGAAAACGCTTCAGTATATATGCGCATATCTCATTTTTGTTGAATTCTCCACATTTTCGAAAATTGCCAAAGTTTAAATTTTTCGGCTTCTTCCCACAACAACAATATTGAAGACAATTTTTTTCGGAATGAAACCTGTTGGTTCAAGACCGATCTAGAAATAAATTATAAACAGAATTTTTCAAAACTTTCAAGTTTCCGCGTAATTTTGCGATATATTTGTAAATATAGGCAATTTGTAAACAAATGTTTTCTGAGAAACAAACCTAACGTTTTTCTCAACATGTTTTCCCTTGTATGTAGCAAAGGACGGTAAAGAAACTGATGCTTTCATTTTTGGGTGAACTCTCTATATTTTAAAACAAAACTTCACAATGATAGCATTACATAATTATAATGTTAATGATAGAGATTGTTTCTTAAAATATGTTTTAAAAATGTATTATTTAATTAAGATCTTGTACTATTTTTTGAAAACACCAGTAGTTTTCGCGTAATTTCTTCTTGAATTTAATGTAGTTAAATTAAGTGTTTAAACATTTCCACCAATGGACATTTAAAAAACGGCGCAGGTCTAATTTTTGTTAAACTCTCTGGATTTTCGAAAATTGCATAAGTTAAAAAGAATGAGAAAATGTATTCTGTTGTAAGGTATTACTAGGAATGTAGTACCTCCGACTTTTCTCAAGTCGAAGATATCGAAGAATTTCGTTATCAAGTGAAGATGTTTATAAAGTTCTCCCGCTTGTTGGTAGTTTTTTCTTGCATGTTTAATCATGGGCGCATCAGGCCCTTGACGCTGCATCTCGGGGCCACCTAAACCTGCTTAGATGGCTAAGGACATCAATTGCCATCACTGCAGCACCTGTGATCGGGAGATCCTGAGGTGGGACTCCCAACGGAGGCAGGAGTTTGGGTACTAACTACACAGCTAGGTCGAATGCAGCCGTACTCTGGATGATAATCCTAGCGGCCTCCGATCGATTTTTCCGATCTACACTAGGCGAACGCCGGAGCAGTGCCCTAACAAAACAGGCATGGACAGCACGAGATCTTTCCTTCCTCTTCCTTGTCCTATACTCACTCCTTAATTGTACACACACATGCACAACACTACCACCCATTCCGGGAGACCATTCGGGAGTTTAGAGCTTGTTTTGACTGAGGCGATGCCCCGCTGGTGGGAGATACCGTGTTGAGGGAAACCCCGCTAGTCGAATGTAGGTCGGCGCCGGATCTCACCATCCAGAGGGGAAGATTTCCGCCATCTCAAGCGATAGAAAACGTGCGCTACGCTCACAGAGCAAGGGCCTGCAGCAGTTGACGCGCCTTGGAATCACACTTCGAGTTGTGTGAGAGGTGTGATGTGCAGGTCTCGGATTCTGATGGCATTTCATCCTTTTATTGCGCATTCTAGACGTAGCTAACGTTTCAATGAAAGTTTATTACGACATGTCGAATATAGAAATGAATAGTTATTGGGTCATTTTTTTGTAATTTCTCAATTTTTAGGTCATTTTTCTAGACATTTACGTTATTTTTATGCATTTTGTTTCCTTTTCGTGTTTTTTGTTAGTGAATGTTTCATGAATTTACAACGACACATTAAAACAATGTTTTTATGCACCATTAGTTCATGACAAAACTCACAACTGCCGAGACTGTTTTTCGAACTCTCAAAACCGATGGTTGTAAGATCGGTGCTTAGGATTACATTTCCTCTTAAAATAAAGACTTTATTTTAATAAAATTCTACATGTATAAATTTTATTTGACGTTGAAACATTAATTGAATAAATAAACATTCACTCAAATATTTGTGTATTTTTAAAAAAATTATATAATTTCCCTGTATTTTTAAGTAATTCTGTATGTCATTTTCCTTTAACTTATGTTTAAGTCATTTTGAAAGACTTCTTGTGGGAATGACGAGAGAGGGTGTGCGCAGGGTGTTCCTGCCGCTGGGCGTGGACGGCGAGGGCCGGCGGGTGATCCTGTTCCGCGGAGGCGCCTACGACCCCAACGAGGTGGACATCAACGACGTCTTCAAGGCCAACATGATGATGGTGGACGTGATGGTGATGGAGGACGACGCGCTCATCGTCAAGGGGCAGGTCGGCATCATGGACATGTCCAACATGACGGTGGCGCACGCCACGCACATGACGCCCTCGCTCGCCAAGAAGTCCATGACCGTCTTCCAGGTGGGCGCTCACACTTGACTAAATATTTAATGACTTGAACTGAAGAAGGATGCAAGAGCTATTTTCCTACTTTCGAGAATATATATATATATATATATATATATATATATATATATATATATATTGTGACAGTACTTGCCCTTGACCTTCTTTCAACCTGGTCTGTCAACACGTATATGAAGCAATAATTGCATATTATTTCATCGATTGGATAAAATTTATTAATATGAGATAGGGAATCCGTTGCAGGGGGAGGGATCTTGTTGGTTCGATGCAACTTACCGTACATTAAACAAAATGAAAAGAAGTTTAAAGAGTAAGAACAATACAAAGAAAACATTTATTAATGGAATTACAACGAATAATTACCGTACGGTAATCACCATTAATCATTGTGAGTACCTTTTGGTTTTCTTTCCTTAATGCGATCGCCTATTACTAGTTATGCAATTACTAAACAATTGGCCCTATCGTTTTACAAATACATATCAGTTTAGTCATTACCGTACTTTATTCCATTGGAATGTTACATAAATTCTTGTTGAGCAGTGGGCTCCAAGGCTGCCCCTCTCCAACCGTCATCCCCTCTCCGGCACTTCGGCTTCGCCCGGTGGCACTCGGTACTGTTCGGCGCCGCCCGGAGTGGAGCCGTCGCCGTGGTGCCCACCGCTGATGCATCCTTGCACTGCCGGCGGCGACGTCTGATTTGAGTTCCCCCTCGCATCGCAATACAATTATTCGCCTATACGTTTAGGTATCAATACCAAATAATTACACTGTCATCACCTGGTTCATCGCAATTGCTTCTCTTCAATCATTTGCACTGTTTCTTAACACCACGTGGCGATTACTCCTATCCAGCACTGTCTCCTTTTTATGCACTACACTATCACTATTTTACTCCACGTATAAATTACAATTGTACCTCGTGTTCATCACCTTGCACCTTCGGCAATCCTATTTCCTGTCACTTTCGCCTTATTCATCGTCTCGACACAACTTTCCACCAACTCGCGTCTGACGCACTCATCTGCCTTTCGCACTCCTCGAGATTCCACTCGATACGGCTGTTCTCTGCCGCCGACGAACTTCTCGCTTCTCCCCGCTGGGAACGCGCGGAAGAGCCGTTCTCTTTCGTTCTTGCCGCGGTTCGCGGCGCTGCTTTCTTGTGCGCGCGGCTTTTGAAATGTTGTTTTGACCATTCTTTGTTTACAGAGACCACTCTTCTCTCTCTCTCTCTCTCTCTCTCTCTATATATATATATATATATATATATATATATATATATATATATATATCTTCTTCTATATATAATGGGTGTATATGTTCGTGTATATATATATATATATATATATATATATATATATATTGTAACGTGTGGTCCCTGGACCCATATCTTTCGCCAGAAGTGGGAGTTTGAGCTGGAATTTCTGATGATCCCCTCCGGCGCGTCTTCTTATCAGCAGCGGAGGGGTGCGCCACCCCTACCAGGGGGTAACGGGGACAGAGAGGCGAGCGGGCGGGGAAAATATTTTCGGACGCCGAGAAGAGAGTTTGGGCTTGTGGTAGTGTGCTATTGGGGAGCGAGCCGCGTGATGACTGTACGAGGAAAAGAGGCGGTCGACGGGGCTGCCGCGCGGAAGTCTTCGGGCGTTGGAGTTCGGAATCGCTGCGCAGAAGTTGAGCTGCGCGGAGACGTAGATTTGGACAATATCTGCAGCCCCTGCCGCTGCAAGCTTCGCACCGTTCGGTGGGGCCTTAGCCCCGAACTGAATCCACGGTCTTTGAAATTTCCTCCTGTTTTCTTTCGACACCAACTGCTACAGATGCGAGAGACCTCGGGTGCACCCTATTCGCAAGGGACGAGGACGGCACTCTAATGTGCTCCCAGGCCAACCCCTAGCAACGGGCACGTGCGTTACTGCGAGTCGCAACTTTCTCCACGGTAATAGCAGCCCTTAGGCCCTGTATTAGAGTAGAAAAAGTGAATGCAGAGTGCATAAAACCCTAACTTATGAAAAGTAGGTACTCGTAGATTCACGTGACTCCGTCATATAGTCTCGGTGCTCAAGGCCTCGCTCATACTGATGTTCAAGTGTTATAAACCCTGGTAAAGAGTAGTCGACGCATGTCTGGCACCAAACCTAGCAATATTCTAAAACAGTGAAACAGAAAAAACGTCTGCCTCTCCTTCCTTCGTCCTGCTATCCGTACATCTGCCTGAAATGTTCACACGATTTTCTGTATAATTCATATTTCCTGATCGATCGAGGCGATTTCGAGTATTTTCGATTGGAAAACGATACTCTCATTTTGGAGGATATTTTACATGAAGACCTAACAATATTTTAAATTTATTCTCAAACATCTTTCCAAACTTTTATATTCAATTTTGTCCTTGAATAGCGCGCACGACGCTTTAAAAATGATACATTATCATGGTACTTTTTGCAGAATTGCAAAATCAAATGTAAAAAATAAATCATTAAAAATAGTGTATTCCTGTTTAAATATTTAATTCGCTGTTTCGTATAGTATTGTTTAGAGAGTCGTAATATTTCAGTGCATTACCATAAAGTGTCGGCGTTCTTCCGTGCCTCATACCTCAAGCCATGCCTTCCATACCTCAAGGCCATTTTAACTCATATTTTCACGTGTAACACCATTGCCTTCCTAGGTAAGATTAGGCCGCCTTTACCCTTGTGAACACTCCCTTCATTTAAAAAATCCACCAGGTAAGGCTAATCGTCTATTTAAACTAGAGGCGCTACAACAGCACATACTTTCTCGCATAATTGAAAATAGTTGCATAATATTAAACTATCGTAATTTTTGACATACCGAAAACTCAATTATAAATTGAAAAGTCTAATACAAACGAATCGCTTCTCGTGCTTATCTGAATTTATTTCCATTGTCAAAAACAGTCATTTTTTTTATTTTTAGAAATGAAACGAACATTAATATATTTATATGTTGCAGTAATTAAAGAACATTATACATAAAAGCAAGAATAATTTCACACAAACCTACCTTGTTTACATTTTAAGTGACCTTTCATTTTTTTAATGTAATAATCAGTGATTAAAACTTCTTAAAGTATATAAGTGTGTTTGTTAATTGTACGTAAAAATGTTTTACCTCCTTTCAAACTATTTCCTTTCACAAAAATATTATCTACATCAAACAATCACCACGAGCGACAACAATGCGAATTTACAATTCCATTTGCAAGTTTCGAAATGTAGAGTGTGCCGAAAATAGGACCATTCCCTCTATCTTTAAGGTTCTTTGCTCGTCGTATGTACGAGGCTAAAAATGGAAGACAAAATTTGAAGCCGTTTCCAGAGAAAAGTGTTGAAAATGGTTTTAAAAGTGTATATATTTCTTCTAAGATTACGCAAAAATACTCATATTTTTGAAATATTGAACGTGACCTCTTTTGAAGAACTGTTTTCGATGAACACATTCCATTCAGAGAAAAATATTTTATCTTCAATATTGTAGTTGTAGGAAGACCCCGATAACATTTAAATTTTTTTCAATTTTCAAAAGAAACAGGATTTTTAACAAAAATGAGAGCTGTACCAATATCTTAAACGTCCTTTACATTAATCAACAGCAAAATTTAATAAAAAATGATGGACCCATTTCTTTGAAAATTTTGAATATGTCACATGGACATCATGTAAAAGACCCCTGACCCAAAAAAAATTAAAATCTCGGTTTTAAATTGAAGGTGCCACGACATCAGACAAATTAACTGGGAAATACCAATTTTGGAGAAAATCGGCTAAACGGTTTAACTGCTGTCGTTGTTCACAGACGGATGTACAGACATACGTTTTGCCTTCATTCGATTTTTCGCTATCAAGGACCCACAAACCACGTGATTTTCCTAAATTTAGCAACTGCATTCATCCTCTTTTTGTTATCAGGACCAAACAATAAGAGCTTTTTTAGGCGAAAATTTCTCGTTTTTTCCGCAACATTACATAACTTTGGAAGGGAAAAATCCCCATATGGAAGGTTAATTGACCCAATTTTGTTTAAAAAAGTTATTCTAATGAAATTTCCAATCTTGTAGAATATATTTCCATCGTCAAGTAATGTTTTGTAGGTGTTATTATTTTCTATTTATTTCAAATCTTCCACTTGCCCAGCGCCCCCTGACAGTAGTAAGATACTAATTGCAATATTATAATAGAGCATTACTACAACAAACTAATCGAGAAACCACGTTTTGCTGTTGCACCAACAGTTTATGTATCTCTTCTACCCTAACCTTCTCCACAACTAGTTTATATTTCTGATCTAACCTAACCTATTGTTTTATCAATATTCTTTTGAGCGGTTTGTGCAATTTGCTCATCAGTGTTGTGTTATTCGAAAGAATATTTGTTTTTATTCAACAGATTGTTTAACGTTTACTTGGGAGTTCTATAAAATATTATTTGATTCTAGGAAGGATATCCTCTGCGACCAAAAGCCATGCATTACCTCCACATGAAGTCTATTTTTGAATCTATCTTCAATCTCTTCAAGACGTTCATGAAGGAAAAATTAAGGAATCGGGTATGTGCGCTGTGTGTCTTTCGATGCATTGCGAGCTGAAGTGTAGAGCATTTCCAGAATTACATGTTTGTATTTTTTAAAATAAACGCTTTCTTAACAAAATATTATTTTATTACAATGTTTAAAATATTTCTAATCGGGCATTCTCACATTGGCAGGTCCATGTTCATTCCGACTTAAATACCTTCTACCAGAGTGTCCCGAAAGAAATTTTGCCGAAGGAGTACGGAGGCAATGCAGGAACAATAAAAGAAATATCTGGTAAGTGTTTGACTTTAATCTGCGATAACTCATTGTTTAAATCCTATTAAAATATACGATTTATTTAAAGAGCGGATGAAAAGTACTTTTAGATGGGACTTTATGTATAAATAAATATAAAGTCTTTTATGTTCTATAAGACTGCAAAATCTGAATTATCTACTTGCTAATAGATTCAGAGATCATGAACTAAAGCCTTTAAGAACAAACTAAAACAAAAATGTCATAACAATTTAAATATTAATAACAAAAAAACAGTAAAGATATAAAGTGAAGCTTGTATTGAGGCTAAATGCACCGAAAAATACTTGTAGGAAAATTCAATAGATCGCAGCATTATCACAGGGGAATTTACTTTACTGATAACGTCTGAACCAATGGTCCGATTTTCGATCTGTAAACGGCATTTGACGCCTTTTTAAAATAAAATTTACGTCACGAAGCCCTTTTTCCAAAAATCTAGCAAAAATTCGAATTTTAAATTATTTCTCGAACTTCTGAGAAAAAATTTAAAAAATGTGGGATTATAGCGCAATGGCGACATGCTTCCTGAATCCAACGCCGTGACAATCATGCAAATCGGACGAATAGGAGCGTCGTAAAGTGAAATTTAGGAAAACACCTCGCCCCCCCTCTTCGCCTTCTATCTGTTGCGCCACCCACCCGATTGTTGTGGAGTTCAAGAAATAATTTCAAATTCAAATGTTATCAGTATCAGTAAAGTAAATTTTACTTATTTTGGTGCTGCCACGTTGTGGCTACAAATTGTACTACTGTCGGGACATTTAGCCTTAAATTACTCAGAACTCATTAATACTCTGACATAATTTTCATTTCCATCAGTATCAAAGTTTTCTAGAAGTTGGAGTTTGAAATTGCTTCATTTTCATCACTATTTCTATTGCATTCATATGCATGTGCCCTTATACTTTAATGCTTGTTTTGATAATGTGATTTTTGAACTTGTACTTTTCAATCAATAGTCTCTGAATATTAGGTGTCGTTGAAATGTACAAACAATAATATACAAAGGTTTAAAGTTGTTTACCGATGATACTCTTTTATTTTTTATTGTGTTTTCTATGTTAGTACTAGCAAGCAAAAAGAATACGCGCTTATTCGTTGTGTGTAAAACGTGTTTAAAAACGGTGTTGTCTTTACAATACTGCGCAACCAGACAATAGAAAACCTAAATTTGAAAACAGGTGTAATTTTGGGAGTACAAAGAACAAGTATAGTGGCAACATGTGCATTTATAATTTTTATTTAACGTAATTATTCGTAATAAATTTATTCTTAATAATAAGGCACAGAAAGTTAGCTGACAAGTGTATGTAGAACCTAATATAGACACGGGCCTTGGAGCAAGATCGCATTTTCAGGAAAGCGATCTAAAGGCACATATTTCTTTTATTCCCAGGACTGGCGATTGGTGTTGAGTCCGAGTGGGTAGTTGACCCAGGTGGGGGTTCCTCCTCCCCCTCCATCACCCACGGAAAATTAATATGAAGGGAAAATTTTTTTTTTCAATTGTCATATTTATCATTAAATTGTTATAACAAATATTTTTTGTAACTTAGGCAGTTCATTTATGCAATGCAAAAACAGCGCTGCGCTTTGTATTTTTATATAAACTCTTTTAACAATTTTTGCAAATCGATTTTGTCGGCTAATGCCACTATAAACTTGTAAGATGGCAATATTGTTGAGCCGATCTAGTTGATCGCAGACACATTTTGAGTCGACGGAAGACCGAGAAACTTCGCTTATTTCTGGAAGCTGACGTTTAGGGAATATTTTTCTCACCCCAAATTACGTGTGGGTATTTTAGCCAATCGAATTTTTCATGTGGGTATAGGTACCCAACATACCCACATTATCCGCCGGGTCTGTTAATTCCATCAAATGAGAGGAAGTGGGTGATCCACGATTGTTTTTTAATTTTAGCACAAAATACTTTATGGCATCTTATTTCTATATTTCCATTTGCAATGACAGGGAATATTTATGAATCTCCGGCGCTGACGTTCTACATGGTTTTACAAATAAATCAATTTTTCAATTAATAAATCCCTTCTCAGATTCGAAAGATGAAAATCTTTTTGGGAATACCCTGCACAATTCTGTAACTGCTGCTTTGAATATAAAATGATCTACGATAAATTCCCTTAACACGACTGCTGAATATTTGGAAAATTATTAAGTTAGCACCGCGTTAAGATGTTACAAAACAATTTAAGCTTCAATTGAAAAGTGTTGACTTCATTGAATGTGGATGGAAACAGACTTCGCCTAGTTACGAATATACAAATGATGTGACACATCAACTAAAAATTATTTATTCTTCAAAAGTTGTCTAAATTCTTTTCAACAGAGGGCGGATGCTCGAATTATAGTACGGCTTCTCAGAACAGGAACAATGACATGTTGAAAGCCAATGTCTTTAGCATACAATGCCTTCTGATGAATAATACTGAGTTGTGAAAGAGACTTCCTATATAAATACTTCTCAAGCAAAATAACAATTTTAACACAGTACGCGAAACGAGGTTTCTCGTGGTTGATTTCTGAGTGCCAAACTGCTAATTTTTTCACAGTGTGCGAAACATCTGTACCGATTCGCAATTGTCTCCCGTCTAGACGATGTCTTTGTTTATTATTTACAAACAATAGTGTTACGACACTGACCAGAATGCATTTACCTTTGTAAGGTATTTCTGCAATATTTAATTTATATTATTTTCCTTGAGGCATTGCGTTTCGCTCACGGCGGAATAAAAAATACTGTAGGGAACATGGGCGCAAGGCGAATTCCCCACTCGTCTCTTTGCCAACACTACGCTCGGACGACAAACTCGACTCGTAGGTGTCGCACACTTTGTTACGAAAAATACTACTTCTCTATCCTAACATCGTTGGATCGCCATCTGTACAAACGCTCGGAAGTGTATACCATTGAAGTTAATTGCTGCCAACACCACTATTTTCGGCTCCGTTTCAGATATATCTCTTACAGTTTCTGTCGATAAACAACAAAGCTTCTCAAACACATCTAAATTGACTTTTTTCTACTCCCGTTGTATAATTCTGACATTTGATGGCTGCAACTCGTTGCATAATGATACGATTACAATACAGATATCATTGTGATACAGGTTCTTGACCAATCACGGAGAAGTTTACAAACCAAAGATAGGGTAGGAAGCTGTCCGCTAGGTGGCCTTGACTGAATGCTGCATGACAACTGACAAGAAACGATTCAATGGAAAAGTTTAACTTATAAAAGTTACCATAGTTGTAGAGAAAGTACCGAATGAAACTCGATGTAATGGGTTTGTAACTTGGGTGTAACTTTACTCGAGTAAAGTTTACAATACTAGCTCGTTTCTCGCTTGTATCGTAATCACACTTTTGTATTAATACCCATCATTACATCATCGTTTCATTATGTCCCATTATGCAACTCTCATCACAAGACACTGAGCATTACCTGTCATGTCGCCACTCTCATCTATTGCAATAGCGAAGTATCTGGAAACATAGTTACAGTCGTATTTTATGTTTTGATAATCCCTCGCTATTTCTTCAATGCGCCTCATGATTACATTTCGAGATAGGGAAATATTCGTCGCAAAACGTCTGTCCAGTGCCTAAACGGTTCAACGAATTTCTCCAAAACTGATATTCCCCAATCGATCTGCCTGATGTCGCACCCCTTTGAATTAGAAACCGATATTGTAATTTTTGGGGAAACATTACATGACGCTTCAATGTCAGTAGGTCTACAGGAAAGTCTGTAGACCTCTCTACTGTACTAAGGTCTAATAAAAAATGTGTAATAAAAATGTGTCTACAGCTATATTAAGTCCAATGATTAAACGTCCACAGCTAAAATGTCTACCAACGACATTTCTGCATGTATCACGGGAAAAAAGAATCGTTGGAGTATACCAGATCCATGGTACAAGTTTCCTTGTTACAGTATCATGGATCAGGTACGCTCCAACGGTTCTTTTTTTTCAGAGTAGACATACTTGAATTAGGCGTTTTTCATGTAGACTAGCGCGATGTGTAGACATTTATAATGTAGACCTTTTAGAGTAGACCAAATGTCGTTAGACCTCAAATATTAGTCATTATTTACGTAGACATTATTTCTGTGGACCTACTGACCTGACGCCCCTGGGACATTTTCCAAATGTTCAAGGAAATGACGCGAATGTTTTAATTGAATTTTGTTGTCGGAAAGCGTATTCGAATATTGAATTGTACGTTTAACGCATAATGTGTTAACCCGCCCTGCCCGCAGAGGAGTGGCAGAAGAAGCTGGAGGCGTGGCGACAGTACTTCGCGGAAGACGACCAGTTCTGCGCGGTGGAGAGCAAGCGGCCGGGCCGGCCCAAGACGCACCAGGACCTGTTCGGCCTCGAAGGCTCCTTCCGCCCGCTCGCCGTCGACTGAGCGACTCGCCGACGCCACGCGCTCCACTGCACGCGTGGGCCAATTCTTAGCTTAGGCTACGATTCACGCAAAAGAACGCGTTACGCCCGGAAAGATTCGGTCCCTTTGCTTTCGGTTCCTTCTGCCGCAGCGAAATGCCTTCGCACGCGCTTTCTTCCCGACGCATTGCAATGCCAAATTACTTCCAAAGGAAAGATTTCTCGCTTCGCTCGCCAGGATCCAAGACAAGGCGTTCGCTATAAACAACCTTGAGTCCATCCACCACATAATTACCAATTCACTGTTATAAGTAAGCACTTTCGGACACGCACACTCTTTCAGAAAAATACCATATCTGTGGCATCATTTTATAACATTAACTAACTCATCTTTTCGAATCCGTTCAAAACCTACATTGTGAACACACTGGTCTCTAGTATTCAAACTGCGCAGTTGCAAGCTCGTTGTGCAGATCCCCGTTTAGAATCGAATCCAACGAACAGTTCACAGTGAACGAGAGTCGTAACCTAAAATAAGAATTAGCCCACACGTACCCGTAAATTGTTCACAAATATTTAACCACTAATTACAAATTCTAAAACTCACGCGAAAATGCTAATATGTAAAATGGATTATGTGGAAATGTTACGAATTTTTGTTTTAACATACTGTATTAAGAGAAACACTAACTCAAATGTGCCACTCTCTTGAACAAAGAATAATTACCCCAAAATTGGAATAATTATTTTTACTCCTAATTCCAACTTGTGTATCAGGTTCTACTTCCCTACACTCTATTTGTTTTGCAGCCTCACAGTAACAAACAACTTTGAGGGGACATGGAAAAATACTCTTCCACGCTTATTGCACATCTACTCGTAAATTATTCACAAATAATTAACCCTCCGCATAGCAAGTTCTAAATGTAACGCCGAATATTTCGGTGGGGTACAAGTGGGTCCCTCACGAATGTTATGCAAGATTGCTTTGAAATGGGAAATAACTAACTCACGTATGAACATACTGACTAATAGAATAATTTTAATAGAATTAATTAGCTTTATTACCTTGTTTTTCTTTTAGAAGACCACGCCCCGCCACCAAAATACCTTTTAAGATCATTCCTGTTTTAGGGTATTCATGCGTACAATTATTATTTTCGTGTCAGGATGTTGACTGAAGATCAATTAAAACAACTTGTACAGGACAAGATGTTTCAGGGCACACCGTCCTCTTGTTCTCGCGCGTCCTCCAACTTGGGCTGAAGAAGTGCGAGCCCGCTGCTTCCTCTCCAAGCAGACACTTCATTGCACTGCATTGTTCTTAGTCAATCCTTAGATGTTTTCAGTCTATCTTCAACTTATGATTTGATAAGTTCTTGACCCACGCCCCAAATACATTTTCTCTTTTAACATTTTATGTGTTCTGAGTTGTCTCGACATTGTCCTTTGAAATTCAAAACACACCAACTAGGAACTTCACTCACTAGAACAGATTCTAACATGATGATTCAAATACGTAACTGGAAACATGCACGCTTGTCAATAATGTCATTTCATTTGAAGCAAAAGATTTGCGTGTGAATCCATGAAGGATAATGTTCAAAATAATTCATAAGGATTAAAACTAGGTGACGTGTAACACCAAGAGGGGTACAAATGTACCTCAGAGCTTGTTTTAGTTAGTATACGCACAGTACCTTAAAACTATCACATCCTTTAGTATGCAATTGTCAATAATAACAAACGAAATTTTAATATAACATAATAAGCGCAACGTTTACACGAAAAAGGTGAGATTTTTGCTCACACTCATTGGGTTACACCCCACTTGATAAATGCTAAAATGTAAAATGGATTATGTGGAAATATTACGAACTTTTGTTTCAGCAGGTTGTACTAAGAGAAACAATGTCTTTTGTGTTTCAAATGTGCCACTCTCTTGAACAACGGATAATTACCCAAGAATTGAAATGTTTCTTTTTGCCTCTCAATTCCAACGTTTTATGAGGTGCATCCACTTCCCTTCACTTGTTTTGCTTTGCAACCTCATAGTAACAAGCAACACTGACCGGCGCCTCTTTGATGACTCCACTGTTGGAAAACAGAACGCCAAGTCATGATTCAAAGGAATTTCTGATTCGGGCAGTATATTTTTGGAATGATTTTCCTTACATTTGAAATAGAAGAAGAATTCAAAAAGACACGAGCCGGAGGCCTAGAAACAAAAGCCAGTACCTCTACGCCAGAAGTACTGGCCCTGGCCTTTGAGGCACTTGTCTCGCTGCAACACAACGCGCTGGATGCATCTCTCGTCCAATTCCCGGGGCTGCGTTGTAGAGTTCCGTACATACTACTAAACGTCGTCGTCCGAAGTGAATTGTTTCTTCGAAACTGATTTTTTTTATCTGAGAGCGATCGAATTTCTGAGAATCGAATCGATGCAAGCACACGAGACTCTTTCCAAATTTCTCCCAACCAAAGACGTACGCTTAATGAATGCGAGTGATGTTGAAGTTTTTCGGCTTTCAAACATTTTCTGTTAAGAATATATTTCTGTTCCCTTTGTACCTTTTGTTTTTTCTGTGCGCATTTTTCGACAGACGTTTGTCTCCTCACTGGATGGGACGGGCCGAAAAACATCCCACAGACGGTCTCGCCTTGATATGGAAGTCATTGAACTTACGGCTACAAGCTGGGTGCAAAATGCGAGGTTTCGTCCATCGGTGATGATTTCTCTATTACTTGCCCCGATGCTTCGCCTTCGCCGCCTTTGAGCGCGTCCTCTTCTTCCTATCGGAGGCCTGGGAATCCCAGTGGTCACGTGCTAAAGGCTGTGGACTCCGCAGCGCGGTGCGAGGGGCGCTTTGACCACACTGCAATACATATTTTTGCCAACTATCCTTATTCAGAATGTCTGCAAGTAGGGAGAGGATTTCTATGATTTTGCAGTTTTTTGACTCAAAGCATGTTTCTCGTGAATTTTATCAAGAAAAGTTTATACAGGAAATGAAATATTGTTAATTTTTATTGCATATCAAATGGAAATTTTTCAGTTTTTTGGTCATAAATGCATATTCTTTAATAGAATATTTCGAGATTTTTAGGTCATAAAAATCCTCTCCATATCTATAAATAACAAGATGTAGGCCACCTGAACTGACAAAAATTTCGACTGGTTGTCGATTTGTTATCGATATTTTCACGTACGTTGTGTGTTAACGCACATGCTGAGTTTTTCATGGAACTGTTACATGGCATAAAATGGACTCTCATGCAGAAAAATCATACTTTCGCAGCGATAACATAATAATTAGAATCCATAATTTTCATATGATAGGGCAAACACTTAATTTGTATAAGTGGCGAGGAAACGTGTCAGGAAAAAGCGAGTAAAAAACCAATGTCCTATAGAACAGTTTTTAAAAAACTCATGAATACCAGAAAATAGAGACAAATCCGCCTCTAATTACACAAAAATTTATTTACATTTGTATTGTCCATTTCAATGAAATTTTGTTTTATTGTTTTGCTTATGACTGTGATAGTAAGTAATGCAAAATTGGCAATTCATAAGAATATACAGTGTATATCATATAATGGAACACTAAAAATTAATAGTACGATCTAGATTAGAAAACTTTCATGTTCTTTAATCCATAACATTTTCATAACATCACCATGCTTGCCGAGCAGGAGTTACCACTGCTCGACATATCTCATACCCAATCACCTTTGTTTCATAAGATTAAGCACACAACATTTAATAAACAGAGAACTAACAAAATAGCCTTATTTCCAAACTCATTATTCATAATTCAATTCAAAATCCATTCAGTAACCAAAATAAAACCAATTAATTTTTTATCATTACTGAAACCTAGCTGGAATTAGCAAAAATAAAATGTAATGCAACACTACAAAAATGTTACACAATACAGAGATCTACATGCAAATAATTATATACCAAAATCTTTAACATAACTCGATTCACACTAACAGAACAAAACACAGATGAATGGTTATTACAGTTTATTAAAGTCCAATTTATTTTATGGAGAACTGTAAAGAAATCAACCTTTTCTATACTCCTCTTCTTGTTGAAATTTTGGCAACATTTCCTCCAGAAATTTTGCGTGTTTGTCTGAAATAAATAACAAATGATTATTTACTACAATATCTTTTGATAAGCCCACCCTCAATACATAGGTTCAAAAAGTATTTAGCTTAAGAAAGAGTGAACTCATTAACACAATTCTCATTTAAGAATGTACATTTGTGATGTAATTTGAATATATCACTACCGACGTCTGTGTGGGAAAACTATATTTTCTCATATTTTAGATAAATATTCTTTACTTCTGAAAGGGAAGGTTTATATAAGGCTTGAGTATTACATTATCCTGTACACTTCATTATAAGTTATAAATATTTTTTTTTTGTTTCAGGGTCAATCCATTTTAAGTGGTCCAGAATTGAATAAATACGCTCGACCATCTCGAAAAAAATTTTGTTTTGTACAAAATTTTCTTATGTTTTGGATGTTCAAAAACACCTTTATTTTTTATTGTGCTTAGGTTACAAATTGCTGCCATTTTGGTATTACGCCGTGCATCATTTTTCGCGTTTGTACACATTTACTCTTTCCTAAAGTACTCAGTCCCGTGTTGTTCTAGCATTTTAGAATAAACAGTATTGGATTCAATATACTCTGAATTAAAAATCGAAATATTAATTACCTTCTATGTTTTTATTTGGGAAATACTTGCAACCAAATTAATGGAACGCGAATGAACGACATTCGATTTTCAGAGAGTAATTTCTCAAAGACGGAATAGAATCACAGCTTTAATTTTGTCTGTGCTTTTACACATAACAGTATAAGTACTTTTTGTAAAATGCCATTGGTAAATAACGTGTCACTTGAAAATGATATCCTCTTAAAAATTGAAATTTTGGATTTTTTTCAAATTTTAACTGTAATATCTCTGTTGGGAGACCAGATAAGAATCTGAAAATTACACACATACTAGATCGCTGTGATACCAAATTACAGTAAAAATTTAAACTTTTACATTTAACTACAAGTATTTCTTTAAAAATTGTAACCTTTTGGAAAAAAGAGCTTCATTTCTACATTGAGGATACGTTGTGCCAAGTAGAAATCATATAATTTTGCAGTTATTTTAAACTAAAAACTACTCTGATTTCAAATAATTAGTTATACTTTATTCTTAATAAACATAAAAGTGGCCTTAAATAGTGCAGACGAAAAAGTTATGCTTTCATTTAGAAATAACTGGTGATATCTCATCCCTCTGCAAGTACCTCATACCAGGGAAATCATAGTGTCCAACATGTTATTCTAAAATTCAGTTGCGATCATTGCTTCTAAGGAGTACTGTACGACTGTCCATGTACCTTTGTAGAAACATTCAGAAATTATAAGCAGAATGATAAATTTAAACACAAAAAAATAAACAAAATGCCGAATTTATTTATTTGTTATATTTTATAAATAATTTTTGTATTAGCCGGCTCAGTTTTTAAAATCATGATGACCATATTTCCAATTACAAACGTATATGTCAAGTTGTCAGTTTGATTTAAAGTGGCTTAATACATAAATTTCAATGTTTTGTATAGTTTTTTAATACACAAAATATTGAAATTTATACATAAAGCCACTTTTATGTTTATTAATAATGAAGTATTTTAAATCAATATAGATTTTAGTTTGAAATAGCTTCAAAATGATATGATTACTAATTGGCTCAACGTATCCTCAATGTGGAAATGAAGAAATGCTTTGACGTTAGGTCGAGTCTGGAACATGCTGGTGGGCAGCACCTTAAATCTAACGCCGTATGAAATATCGAAATCTGATAGGCACATCGTAACGTGCAATGTGACATAGTAAAACATCTCCAGTTACGTCTGGATTCGTTTTGCTTTATTTTTTATTTATTTACTTCAAAAACAGTTAAAAACTGTGTGACGGGCTATGGGGAGAAGTTAATTTGAAGTTACATTTATATCCAGAAGCAACACAAGGGGCCATCTCAGCATTTCCTCGAGGATCAGGGAAACTGGACGAAAACCTGATTGAGATGGGGGTCATTGAACCAGAAGCTGAAGTACAATACTTGGTACAGATTATTTACAATTATACAATCCAAATGGTATAAAATACATTAAATGTCATTGTTAAAATTAATATTTCTTTCCTTTTGGATGCTTGTCGTTCACACGGCATGTGTACAATGTGCTCGGCTCAAAGCCACACAAATCTAGAGCCAAACAAACCGGTTTCTCGAATATTCAAAACTGTGAAAATGAACTTAAAATTGCGCTTGTTCATAAACGTTAAAACTACATTTTCTCAAGAACGGATCCAATTTTTTCAATGAAAATTTCCTTATAGGACTGTTTTACTATTGTATTTTAAAGTAATATTCCGATTCTATTAGGGGATGGAAAATGTGACAAAATTTTGTTTTGCGGCCGGTAGGGAAGAGAGTAGGGCCAGACAGCTAGCCCTGGACTAAAAAGATAAAACTTAACTAGTTCGTGAAAGTCTGTGCCATTCTGTAGCACTAGTTTATTACAACGGGCGCGAGACGTGTCCGTGTCCGTGTCCGTGTCCGTGTCCGTGTCCGTGTCCGTGTCCGTGTCCGTGTCCGTGTCCATGTCCATGTCAAATTTACGTTGATGTATTTTATTTTGTTTTATTGCCGAACATTAAATTCTGAAGTTCAATGTACTAGTGTATGTATTAGTACATGTGTGATTTTTGTAAATGCATCAACCTCTCTCTTCCCCCACCCATAAGTTAATATTCTAAATTAATTCATCGCCTGCACGATGTCAGTGAAGGTCGTAGGGAGACGGCCAACATTTCGTTAACAATGGTAATTAATAATCAGGTGAACCAGACATTGTGTGTCCGAGAACGAGTATCAAAAGACATCTATAAATAAAATTTCAATGTTCAGAAAAAATGAAGTGTTAATGGGCGCCAGTAAATGATTCTTACCGTGCAAAGTATCAATGTCTTCGAGAACGCCGCCATAATCTATTGGAAGGCAAGTAGTCGGCAAATGTTTTTGAAGAGAAGCATTATCAGTGTGAAAATGCACCTGAAACAGAGAAGAGCACAGAGAAAAAATTCATAAGAAATAAAATAAACAAAATTGGAAAGCTTGTTAGGTTTTTGCATACTTTATGGTTTTGATTTAATCGATTTTATTCATTTTGCGTCAGAGAAGTAAAAGTTGTGGGTGGCGTATCGACAAAAAGTGTAATCGGCGCTCGATTGTTTTCATCTACAGAATATTTTCCCCCATCCTTTTACCGTAAATAATCAAATCACAGTATACGTATTTGTACAGTAGCGCAGCTCAACCCGTATTTTTTTTTTTTGGGGGGGGGGGGGGGCTAGTTAGGGGTGCGCGCGCGTATAGCTAGCGATCCAGGCGGAGTTCAAGTAAAATTACAGATAGATTGCAGAAAACCTATAACAGAAGAACACCTATTACAGAAAATTTAAAGAAAATATTTAGAGCGGTTTTTGAGGAGGAAAAATTGCAAAAATTTCAAGCGCAAATTACGTAAAAACCTCGAATCTTCCAAAATATTGTATCTGACCTTATTTAAAGATCTAATTTTGTACAACATACTTTGTTTGGGGGCAAAAATGTCTAGTCGTTTTTTTTGTTTGTTTGTTTTTGTTTTTTTTGCAATTTTCAAAAAATCAGGGATATCAACGAAAATTAAATGTACACCACTCTCTAAAGCGTCCTTAAAACCATTCAACAAAATTTAATCCAAAAATTTGGAGCCATTTTTAAAGAGCTATTTTTGAACAACAGACTTTGTCTGGGACAATATCTCCAATTTTGAAGTTTATTTTCCGAAAAATAGGGGATGTCAACAAAAATGAGACGTGCACCATTGTCTTAAACGTCGTTTGAACTATTCAACAACATTTAATCAGTAAATTTGGAGACATTTTTTTGAAAATGTCCGAGTGGCTTCATGTAAAGTGTTCCCAAAAATTAAAATATCGGTTTCACAATCCTGGGGCCGCAACATCAGCTAGAACGATTGGGGAATATCAATTTTGGAGAAAATCGGTTGAATGGGGTATGCGCTAGCGGAGTGCACGGACAGACGATCAATCGATTGTCGTGCCGTCAATCGATTTTTTGGTATCGAAGGCCCCAAAACAGATTCTGGCTACACCATGTGATAGAGATTTTTTTTCCTATAGTTAGCATCTGGATTTATCCTTGCCGTTACCAGGGTCGCGCAATAAGATTTTGTTTGGAAAATTCGCAGTTTTCCGGCACACGATTACATTTCTTTCTCTTAGTAAGTGCGAGAAAGCAAAATTAGTAGTCACTGAATAAGGGTGTAAAGGGGCGGAGGTGGGGAGAAGCTTCGCGGTGCTGGGGCCGTGGGCGAAGAGAGACGGAGGCAGACCGGGGTGGTGTTGAGACCGAGAGAGGGGAGCAGAGCCAGAGATCGAGTAAAGACGGAGCGAGTAGCTCAATGAAGTAGGCGTTGGAGTAAGAGAGTTCGCTGAAGTCCCGCGCAGCAGCCACAACGCGGTCAAAATTCACTCCGAGTCCAGTAATAACAACGTAGCAGAGAGAACACGGAGAGAATAGTCGGGACGTGTGGTGGGCGGATTGAAGCGGACTACGAATATCCCATACTGCGGGCGGGCGTTGATGTCACCGAGCGGGGTCTTTGGCCTAAGTCAGCTGGGCGACAGTGTGCCGGGCCGCGAGCGGTACACTGCGGGGCGCAGACAAAGAGGGCACCAGGATCATCGACCTCCCCCTCTGTGCTGGAAGGGGCGCTCGCAGGAACTGGCGGCATCGTGGAGAACTAAGCTGAGCCCAGTGGGAAGTTCATTCAAGTATATTTTTGTAAACATTGTCAAGAACCCAGAGGCGGAAGAATAGTAATTGTTTGTAGTTGTAGAACGTAGAAAATGCATCATAAATGAGGCGTGTTGCGGTTTTCGGCCTATTTCTGAATCCAAATTCTATTTACAGTAGTAAATAACCTGTTGACCAGTTCAAAATCATCCCTTTCAATTACCACTTCCAAAACCAAGTTAACATAATACCTCGCAGGTGCATCTCAAATGTTTAAAACAAGGAAATGTAAAAATAGTCACAGCATATTTACCAGAGAGCGTACTGCCGCGCAGCTGTCAACCAATCCAGCAGAGTTGAATGCATGTGTATGAAAATCAATAACAAAGCAGAGGGCACGAACTCACAGACCCGACGGTAATTTATTGCTCCTGTCGTAATCTGACGAGGCGGTTATCATCACATCAATCTGCTCCACTAAGCAAATCGTGTCCAAATTCGTAAGAAAACTGACATCATAGTTGCAATGGAATAGGCAGATAATTTAAAATGGCGATGGGTGAAAGAATGGACGACATGGAGAAGCCTACGGACTAACGAAATCCAGTCGGCGCTACCAACCTCGCTGCGCGTCCGAAGACGTGCGGCTTTATCACTCTGCTCAGGCAGGAGGCCTTTGCCCCACTACGGGATCTTACTATATATATATATATATATATATATATATATATATATATATATATATATATATATATATACATATTGTAACGCTACGACCTGCCGTGAATTTGATATCAAATATTTATCGATGAAATCGCGGTCATCCAGCGCGGCCAGCGGCCGTTGAAAAGGCGGTACCTGGCCACGCCGACCCTCATCTCTGTTGTTGAGAGACTCCGGTCGTTTCTGGCCTACCGCACCGCCGCCGGTATGAATGGGGGGGGGGCCTTTGTCGGCGCCGCGCCGCCCTCCGCGCGCCCCTAGTTCGTCCGACAATCTACGTGATTATGCAAGTTTATAACTGTAGCCTTTCTGCTGCTGCTCTAGCACTCGTTTCTCTACCTGCTCTCAACTCCCGTTACAAAATTTATTACCTGCGGTAGCGCGCACAGTCCGCGGCTCGCAAACCTCGCGCCTTCGCCGCCGCGTCTGACCTTGTCCCAGATTCGGCAGCCGTCGCTCCACTCTTCCGTCCAGACGTTGCATCGTTGCAGCTGTCGTCCAGGTCTTCCTTCTCCCGGAGTCGGCGCCTACGTTTCTCTCTTGCTTTGCCCCCGGCTCTTCACGCCCTCGTCTTCTTCGGCTCTTCGCTAACAAGCCGTAGCACGCCGATGCGTGATATTCAGTCCTGGCGCGTGTTACTAGCGGCGTAATTTCGGCGTACTTCAACACCTTAGCCTTGTATTGCTAAATTAAAAGTTTTAAGAAAAAAATAAGCTCCTCTTTCTCTTGACTATTACTTTCCGCCCCAAAATCTCCCAATTCTGCGTAACTTCCTAAATCTCCAACAACTTCGCCAAGTTCAATTATCTGCTGAACACTTGTCTAATATCACAACTTTGTAACTTTGCTACAGCTCACTTCTACCCGCTCCAGCTCTCTCTCTCTCTCTCTCTGCGCCCTATCGGCCTTGCTCACCGAACCCCTCTTCTCACCTCGGCGTCTCGCCCAGAAAAAGGGGTTCTTACTAGCGCTGTCCCATGGCCAGATGACTCCGCTCGCCGCACTCGTCTGCGCTCCTCGGCGTCTCGCACAGAAAGGGGCTGAGCGGTCGGCTGCTCCGCTTTTTAAGGGGATGGTGTGACGTCACGGGGAAGCCTTCTGCGTTGACCATAAGTAGGATGTCCGCCGCCGTCGGGCCGCATTTTACAGATAGCGCTGTTTCTGTGATAAATTATTCGGCGCGCCAGTGCCACGGTGATCTGCCCTGGTTTCGCCGACGCATTGTGGGTGTTGTGGGTTTTTTGAGCTTCTTACATGTGTGTGTATATATATATATATATATATATATATATATATATATATAAATTATACCTTCTATATATAATGGGTGTATATGCTCGTATGTATGCAGGTACACACGTGTTTAATCAGTTTGATAATAAATTGTATATCATTAGTTAAAAGAAATGTGTGTATATACATGTACACTTTAAAAATGGGTAATGTTTTATCAAAGTTAACGGTTGATTTTGCATGGATCTCTAGAGATAGATCTTGTACCATGCTTTGATGTACTAGATGTAGTTGTAATTTATTTTACTGCTTTGTATTCTACATCTGTAGGCTTATGGTTGCCACCTGGCAATCAGCCAAATGTAGCCAAATACATATAATAATAATAATAATAATAATAATAATAATAATAATAATAATAATAATAATAATAATAATAATAATGATATCGATTCGAACATGGTTATAAGCAGGCAAGACAGTTTAATTCCTTTCATTTACGGTAATTCAATTGGAGATGTAAATTCTAAAGCGAATTGTGTAATTTTGGCACCTAAAACACGAATATTCTGATTCATGCATGATGATATTATGATGCATCAATATGGAAGTTCTACAGATGTTTCCAGGAAAAGTTAAAATTTATAATGCCGTTAATACAATCCAGTAGAGTACAAGATAATACTCTGGAGTTCACTCTGGAATTCAGAGATTATGAATTAATTTTTGCGTGACATGGTTGTACCTGATTTGATAGACATTTTTTAATGTCTGGTTCTCCAGTTAAATGTTTTAAGCAGAAATTTGGTGTCTAATTGAGCTTATTGTGGTACTATTGCAATACACAAGTATAATTGACATCAATTTTTCAAAAACTTGAAATCCGGATTTTATTTGGGCTTGTTAAATTGATTTGGTTTAATTATTTTATTTCTTCTTAAAACTCTCCTATGAATGTTGTTCACGTACTATCTCCTACAAATACACCACGTGTCCGTGGGGCTATGCATATTGCAGATTGAAAACCCCTTTTATAGACCTTTGGAATAAGTTTTTTAATTTAAAACAATGAAGTACATTTGCAGTAACACAAGAGCACAAACAAATACAACCATTTGCAATTTGCTGGCAGTAAAAATGTAATTTTTTTCATAAGTTATAAAGAGAATTTCCGACTAAAGAAAAAAATTTCACTCACCAGATCAAGAAGTTCCTTTTGAATAAATGGCCTCACAACTGTAAGGATTTTGTCAATAATAGGGCTAGTGTTGGCTACGTGGATTGCTTTCAGACGCACAGGTTTTGCCTCCTGAATATACTGAAAGAATTTACGCATCGCAAAGAGTGACACACGAGTCAAATGTCCCAAGCGCACACCACTTGCATCAAAAAACATTACCATTCCTGCAAAACACAAAATTGCAAATGAAACAAACTCAACGTAATAAGCCAGTGACAATACGTAGAACTGTGTTAAGTAAAAAGTTTAAAATACACAAGCACATTTCAGGCCTTCGTTGTGTGAAGAATTTCTAATAAATAAATAAATAAAGTCTTTATTGATGGTGAGGCTTAGGCCATTTAGCCTGCTCTTCCGCCTGACCATTTTCAACAAAAAAAGAAATGAATACAATAGTCATTGAAAATAAGGTCATTCAAGGAGAAATAGTACGCAATTTGGATGAGGGGGTTTTTCACATTGAAGACAGGAATGTAAGCGAGGGAGGAAGGAGTAGATAGAAAAGGGAGTACTCTCACAGCATTGATGAAATGAAATTTATGAGTGAGATGAAATTTATTTTAAGTTAGGGATATGTTAAAGTTAATGATAAATATATTAGAAAGCTATGAGAAATTATTTATATTTAGATAAATTTTATTTTCTGACTCAGCAAATTAGGTACAGAAAGGATTGGACTGATCTTTTATAAGTCAATGAAAGGTTATTAACTAATACTAAATGTTTCACACAGAGGTTTTGAAGGAGCTACGAGTACGTACATATTATTTCCCCTAAAGAAGACTAGAATGGAAGGAAATATTGTCAGCATATGAGCGAAAACACATCACGTCAAGAGTTCAGGACCTGAGAAAAATGGAAAACTTTGGAAAATAAAGTATTTTGAAAATGATAATACTTGTATTTCGTAACAATAATAACAACAATATTAATAGTATGAGAATGCTTTATAAAACTATTCGGTTTTTAAATAAAGTAAAAAGAGAGGGATTAAAAACGATCAATTCATATTGTAGGGAAAATTTTCAATTTAACCTCCGTACTAGAAATTTAGATATTATGGAAATTTAGGAACTTTTCCCAATTAGAATATTCCCAAGTCCTGAAAACCCTACCCAACTTCACCCACCCGTAAGCCAACGACATATACTACATTTATTGCTCTAATCACCTCTCCATACACAACATGTTATTTCTTCCCTGCTTGACCAAATGATTAGTATCCCCATTACATGTGTATTTTCACTTACTTTAACCATTAGTCGATCTAGGAAGTTGAACACATCATACGGCAACACCAGTCTGCTTGTGTTTTTTATTATTATGGCTTGAGCTGACATGAAAAATAGTTCAATTTTGGACTTGTTTTTATATGGAAGTAACTCTCACAATTCTTTTATGAACTTAGTACATTTTATTGAAGTGTTGATTATATAATAATTATTTACATTTTACTCAAACTACTAATTTATTCGTACCCTTTATTGTTCCACATCATAAATTTTAAAGTGGGATAGACTTATTACCAGGGAGAACAAAATTTCAGACGTGGTACAAAGTCACTCTGATGTACTTTAACAAACAAACCGAGTGATTTATTTCTAGTTAAATTAAATTAATTCACTCATCATTTACGATTCCGCGAACTCATCATCGTTCGGCTGATGTCAGATCCTATCGGAGGTATTCTGATGAAAAGTTACAGGAATGTATTTTTGAAGATATATGAAAAGGTAAACCTTTCGAGAGAAAATCAGCAGATCTTTACAAATTTTACGATCTACCACAAGAAATACCTTGCGAGGTAAACACTGTGGTACCTCATTGTTGGTCAGAAAGTGTTTAGTGATCAGGAAGAAGTGGCATTCATTATGCCCTCGAGGATTAGAAACGGAAGAACAGATCTCTTTGCGGATGATACGAATATACTTTGCAATAAAGAAACCGTAAATAGTAATATACAATAGTATTTCTCGTTCGAACCGCCAATGTCACGTGATCTGGTCGCGATCATGCCACATCCAGCGGCACGAACGAGAAAGCCGCGAAATGCCGTGAGATATTCCTTCTTGAAGATAGATCCTCACGCGCCAAGAAGTAGAAACTCAAGTATATATTACCAATGATATACTATAGTCTAGCTCGTTGGGAATTACGCTGAAAATTACCGACGTATACATAATAAAACGCTCATTTCAAGTTTACCACATAATACAAATAAATCAAGATTTACATGGTATTTATTAGCTGTCATTGGATCTTTCTTAACATTAAAAATTATCGAAACACCGAAACTACAAAACAAAAATATACATGGAACCAAAAAGAAGGTAAACAAAACGTGGTTGGAATCAGCTTATGGCAAATGCGCTTTGAAATAACAACGAAATAACAATTTCACGAACAATTTTGTTGACGCATTCTTTTTTGGATCTTTAGAGAAACTAAAGAATGATAATTTTGGTGAATTTTTCTGACCGTTGCTACAAGTTGTATCACTACAGACATTTGCATATGTTGGCATTTTTAAACGTGCATCAATGTACTCAGGTCGAAAATGTAACACAATTTGACAGGGTTTCGATGATTTAAATAAATGATTAATATTGATTTAAATCACATACCGAGCGAAGTAAGATACGCAATTGCAGAACTCGAAAACGGGAAGACTCCGGGAGACGTGTGGAACCTTAGACATGGCATTGAACTTCTAGTGTTAAAAATTTCTTCTAGTTAAAAATCACAATAACTTTCAACAAAATCCTGACCACAGGAATCACACCTGAATAATGGAAAGCGCCATTATTCTATTACACAAAAAGGGACCCAAAGATGATTCTATTAAAGAATTACAGACCGATAAGTGTCTTGTCAACTACGTACAAACTGTTTTCGAAGAAGGCTAATAAAGAGCTTAGGCAAGAATTAGCCGTGAGAACAAGCAGGTTTCCGCTCAGGATTCTGCAAAGTAGACCAAATCCAAACGATCAACCAAAACATAGAAAAGGCCGAAGATTTTAACTTATCATTACAATTGGCTTTTGTGGATTACAGCAAGACATTCGACACCGTCAAACGTCCAAGTGTCCTTCACGCATTACAAAACCAGGGAATATAAAAAAAAATGTGAGAATTCTCCACAAATTATACAGACGTCACTACACACAGTACTAAACGTCACTATACAGACGTCACAAACTACACAGTCATCCAAGTACGAACTGAAATAGTAGGGCAAATTTTCCAACTAAAACGGGGAGTAACAGATCCTATCTCTCCAAAGTCGTTCACTTGAGCTCTGGAAGAAATATCCAGCCAATTAAATTGGAACAACAAATAGGGATAAAAATAAATGGAAAGAAGTTGTCTCGCCTAAAATTCGTGGATGAATGGTGGCCAATTCTTCCAAAGAACTTTTAAAGATGCTTGTAGAGTTGAACAGGACCAGCAAAGTTGCAGGACTAATGACGATCTAGAACAAAACCAAATTAATGTCCAACAGACCAGCTGACAAAAGTATCAAGGATGGAACCGAGTTAGAGTAAGTAGAAGATTATGTGTACATCGGACAACTCGTCACCCTAAACAGTAAAAATAATAATGAGATTAAGAAGCAAATAACCTTCCGGGCACTTCAAATTATTCTCTTGCCCAAATTCTCTTGGAAAAATTATTGAAGAGGAAGCTCAAAATAGAAGCTCTACAGACATGCGTTATTCCTGTTTATCCCTATAGAAGCTCTACACGTGGCCCTAACGGACGAACAAAAGAGCTCATTAGAGGTCTGCCAGAGCAAATGGAAAGAAAAATTCAGGACAGAGTTTCAAATGCAAAACTCAAGGAATTCAATGCAAATGGGCGGGTCACGGCGCAAGACCACCATGTGGGATCCGTACATTGGAAGCAGATGCAGATGGGCCAACTATTTCAATAGACTAGTACGGCCACAATGATCAACTGCAGCGAGGTGGAGAACAAATTGGAAGGATTATGAGAGACACCTGTTAGGAAGTGCAGATGTTCAGTGCTAATTCATACTTACGTCGATAGCTCACCACGTGAGTTATACAAGAGCTTTCCCTCTCGCATTGAATGGAATTGAATTAATGCGGCTCGTGGCGAGACTCGTGCCATCAGGCCCGCTCTTCCGTCTGACCACGCAAATTTCGCTACGCTCCTTTCACCAACTAGCGGAGAAATGAGGTATGTCTTGGGCGAGAAACAGGCGATTTGAATTTAGCTCAGAGGCGTCATTTAGGCTTGAGGATCTTTTACATGCAAGTAAATCTACTAACATGGGACAGCCGGCTTTACTTCCCCTAAGGGCGAAGGATTTTTTCGCTTTTAAAAATCCACGGCGGATCGGGTTTGAACCCGCCAGCTGGGGTATAACATACGCTAACCATTACACCGCTAAAGGGCAGGAGGCTTTGCTCTTTAAGGGGCACTAGGCTCATTCATTAAATCACATAACTCACCAAAAATATCGATTTAAATCAAAAATATATTTTTGTAAATTTTACAAACAATGATTAAAAATTTGAAGTTCAAATAAAAGAAAAATATACCCAGAACGCTAAAAAGTAAATATTAGAAAGAAGGTTGGGAATAGTGGAGAAGAATTTTTAAGGATAACTGAGGTTTGCCAGCCAAAGTGCGCATTTGCATTAACCCTTGCAAAAGAGAATTGTGTATATTCGTGTGATTTTCGAATGGTGAAAAAGACGCTGTGATTTCTATAAACTGTATAATTATAATACTCAAAATTCATATTTATTTGGACTAATTAAGTCATTTTCTTGCAAACAAGCGTACGCATTAAAAGGTTTGAATTAATGTTTGTGAAACAAGAACAATTGTTGTATAACTCCAAGAAATTAATGAGATATTCATTTTTTTTTTCATTATTTGCAGAAAGTTGCCTCGATGTTGTGACCAACAAAATGATCATGCCCCGCATTGGGCATTTCAATTTGTAACGTAATTAAGCCTTTCTAACTATCTCTAACTAAACTTATTTTATCATTCCCCGAGCAGGGTAATAATTGTAACGTTTTTATGATTCTTCTAATTTAATTTGTGAAGCTATGCTCGTAAATCAACTGCTCTAATTACTCATAGTTTGGCTAGCTCTTTCTTTATTAAGATCTTGCACGAGTTCGACGTACCGACGAACATACCTCACCTTACGTGTTGCACGTGGACGTGTGACTGTACTGAAATAACGATTCCTGGAACTTCTGTGGAATTTACTACCGACTGAATTGATGGTAATTCAATGAAATATCAGCCTTTTCTTTTCAAACAAATAACATTTATTGCAATATTCTAGTACATGCCCCGAGTTCGTTATTGATTCATGATTCTTTGGACTTTAAGCATTATTCAACCCTACGGCTTTGATTCGTACGTTTGTAAGCTCGCGTAATGTCTTCTCGGTTGATATGATCTTCTCCAAAAGGGGATGTCCTGGGTCCTTCTGTGGTGTAATTTACGAGCCTAATGGCCGTGTAATCTTTGAATGTCACCCGACTGTTGCTAATTATACAGTTCGCTATTCGAAAAATCCCTACATTCGCTCTAATATTATCGCGTAACGACTTTCCCTCACTGCGCTTTGGGTGAAACCTCTATCCACGACTACTATGTTCCTTAACTTAATAATTTATAATTCCCACTACGGAACTAACTTCTTATAAACCCACGAACACAAAGCCTAAATATTTTTAAATTCAAAATTGACTCACAACAACAAATGTAACTATTATTAAAACAATGCAAACATTTACCCTCTTAAAACTCAAATAAACAATACTGCTTAGCCTACACCATTGTGGATGTGTAGTATGGATCCCTGTTTAAATAAGATACAAGGAATTCTGCTTTATTACTGTTACACTCCAGCCCTATACTTATTTGAAAGTCATTCTTGATCATTACCCGGAAGATGTTTTTTCCTCCTTAGTCACTATATTACATAACTCTCTATTACAACATAAGAATTTAAAAGTAAAAAAGGAAACAGTTACTCATAAAATGATTAATGTAAAACTTAGATTACAGGATTTAGTCCAAATGAATTAAGACATTAAAACATAGTTTATCTATGACTTCTAGGCTGTCCAGACTGTACGTGTATAGTTTATCTATGTTTCAAAATATTTTAATTCCATCCTCAGGGCTGATGGTAAAACATAGAAAATAAAAGAACAACATTATTGATACTCAAATGGCGATTACAAAATAATATTATACTACCCATATTGATCTTAATACACATATTGATACTACAAGATATACATATGGTTACAACCTAAGCACAACATAATGGCAACACTCCAACACAACTTTGAGTGACTGCAGCACGAGGTCCTGATTGCACAACTGAAACGGTACAATTTTCATTCACTTGTTACGATACCTTGGCCTGAGGTGGACATGGACAGGATGGACCTAACATTATCGCGTCGCCATGCACTATAACCACTCCATGTGGAGTTAGATTGGAGTCTTGCCACTACCATTTTGAGAGGTTTTTAACCATATGTATATATTATAGTAAGGTTGGTACAGTGTTTCATTTTTATTAATTTTTTTATTGATTTGAACAATCGGGATGAACCCCTTACAAATGAAAAAATACATATATAATGACAAAAATATCCAAGTACGAACTATCAAAATAACAAAAATTAATATGAAAGTCATAGCCATGAAAAGGATAAGAGTGTTGCAAAAAGAAAAAGAAAATAATATGTGGAATCAAATGTGTTTAAAAGGAGCAATTTTAAGTTGTCTTTCAATTCACTTAAAAGTCAAGATTGAAAAAAATTTAAAATAACTACAAAAATTTTTGAAGTCATGATTGAAAAAATCAATCCTATTGGCATAGTAATTTAGTAAGCATCAGTTCTAGGCAGACTATTGAAGATATCATAATAGCTGTAATTTGTAGAAGATGCATTCACCCAGAAGCAGGTAGGATTTCTCATTCTAATCTGGGGGATGTGAAGAGAAATAAGTTCAGGGCAATCCATGGGTTCATGTAGCATTTTATTGAAGAAAATTAAATCATAGTATTTTCTCCTATACTGAAGAGTTTCCAATTTAAATAAATTGTAGAATTTGGAAAGGTCATGATCAAATCTATGAATTGTCCCATTTCTGAAAGCTAGGTGGCAAAGAAATTTACGGTGTATTGATTGATAGTTAGTGGTTCTGGGCATGTCAACTAGGCAGTTTGTTCGTCCTGTAAGTGTAGTGCATGTTTTTGCTAGCGCGATGGCGTTGATCTTCCCCCGTTGTATGGTGAGATCTGACTCGGCCTGCCATCGGCTAGCGGGTTTTCCCCAACCAGTTATCTCTCACCAGCGGGGGCATCCGCCAGTCGGGACAAGCTCTATGTTCCCAAGCAGTCTCCCGGCATGTGTGGTAGCTTACGTTGTACTTTTCCCAAATGATCGATAGATAATTTAGAGTAAGGTTACCAAATGGCAGAGGCATATTCTAAAATAGGACGAAACAAAGTTTTATAAAGAATTAATAAGTTATCAATGGAGCAGAAGGATTTGGCGTTGCGCAAAATCAGACCCAAGGAACGCAGAGCTTTATTTACTGTATAAGTAATATGTATATTAAAATCAAGTTTAGACTCAAAAATCACTCCAAGACCTCTGATGTTAGAGACAGTGCCCAGGGATTCACTATTTGAAGAATATGGGTAGCTCACAACATTGTCTCCGGGCAAAGGTCATTGCACGACACTTATCAGTGTGGAGTTCCATTTTGTTCGTAGTAAACCACTGTGAGAAGGCAGAGAGATACTCCAGTAAGCGGAAGGCTCCATTAAAATCAGTAATCTTGGTATATATTTTGGCATCATCCGCAAACAATAAGATTTTACTGTATTTGATGGCAGATCAGTAATGAAAATATTTAAAAAATCAACCTACATGAAAACCTTGAGGTATTCCAGAAACTAACTACAAACGGCTCGGATACATGGCCATTAACAATGACATACTGGCTTCCGACGGGAATATATGAGCATATTCATGATAGGAGTTGATCATTGATGCCTAAGTATGACAACTTGCCAATACATACGTCATGATTAACATGGTCGAAACATTGGCAAAATCTGTGAGTACAGCAGACACTTGAGAACCGGATTCGAATGCATAACTGATATTGTTATTTGTGATCATTATGTAATATAGTATGCTATTATGTTGTAACTGCCATTTGTATACCTATAGTGTCGTCATTATTTTTATGTTTTACCACCAGCCCTGAGGATGGAATAAAACTATTCTGCAACATCCACAAATTATGTTTTAATGTCTTAATTCACTCTGTACACATACCGTGAATATACATTTCCCATTTCTTCTTCATGGTCGTGAATCTACAATGTTAAAAACGATTAATGTTGTATACAGTAAAAATTTGCCATGCAGAATACTCACCAGGAACTGTGCCATGCAAGTGAAGAGCACAATCTGCTGTCATCTGAAGTAACTTGACTCCATCATTGAATACATATGCAGATGGCTCAGTTATTTTTAGTTTATGGAATATAATGACATAACCATTGGGATCCCTCTCCGGAATTATGCAAAAACGCCTGCAAAAGGTATAAACATCACATGGGGGGTGTCTACATAAATCATAAAGAAATATACAAAACATTCATACAAAGTGTTAGAAACTCACAAAACAGAAAGAGCTGTTTGGAGTTCAGGTCTTGTAACATCTCTGTTATTGAAGTGATAAGGTGTATTTGCTCGTAATTCATAGAAACGAGTAATACATTTTCTTGTTTTCTCCATATTGTAATAGCAACTGTGTAAGAATAAGATAAGTAAACTATCTGTGAAAAAAACACAATTTTTAATATCTAAAAATGTCTGAATGTGAATGAAAATTGAGTTGTAGTGACTATATAAAATTATTTCAGAAATACCTGGAATTTTGGGGATATTTGGCCTACATTCTGCAAGCCATTCCCTCAGAGACTCCATATCTTGTAATTTTAGTTCTGGATTCTTCAGAAATTCTTCTTCTATGGGCACAATACTCTCCATTTTCCAATGGTCTGCACACACATCACATGAAATAATTATTGAGCAAGTAAACTATAAATAATTCATCATAAATTAATAATTGAGGCACTATTAACAGCACATTTCTATAAATAATGAAATTGAAATAAATTTATATTATCAACATATACAACATTGAAATGTAACTGTTGCTTACAAAGACACAGGAAACAAGAAAAGATGGTGGTGCATTGAAATGCTACCTTCTCCCTGAACTAGTACAATAAAATATTAAAATGTATGCAAATTAAAAGTCTATGACGTCTACTAAATTTACAAATGTCATTTCAGTCATGTGGATGTAACTACCAAGAACTAAAATCTTATTCTAGCAAATTCTGAAACAACACATTATTGCCAACCATTATCAATTCAAAAATTAAATTATATGAAACATTTATAAAGTTGCAAAGATGCAGTGCATCACTCACCCATTCCTTTTCTCCCAAAAGCTGCTTACTAGCACTGCCAGTCATTGCTCCAGTCAATGGTTGAGCAATTGTAAGAAGCCACCACTAAACAACTGAACTACACTACTGAACAATACATCAAATACACAGAGCAACTAAAAAGAACGCCAAAAACAAAGTGAAAGCAACAACACACTTTTGCTTTGAATAACTCACTGTGAAGATCAATTCGTACTCTTTTTTGCAGTTTGTAATGCATACACTTCCAGATGCAAATAGTCTGTATCAATCTCTCTCACTGGTACAATTTCACCATCTACTATATCAGTGCACTTTCTTTCAGCTTCAATCCAAGGGAAGTCTTCCTGGTTATTTGGATCATCTGTGAGAGTTAATGAAGCAGTTTCTGTTGTATGAACTTGAATTAAAAATGACGCATCTTCAGGTAATTCCTTTAAGGTCCTACAAGTATGAGATATTTTCAACAAAGCTGCTCTAAGAGATTCCTCAGTATGAATAAAATAACTATCACCAACAACTAAACGTGAATACAGAGCTAACACATCAAATACTATCTTGTCAATGGGAAGAGTGTTTTTGTCACAAAATACAACACAAACTTTCTTTACTTCATTTTTCTTAATGAGTTCCTGAATTCCTTTGAGGCTTTCAGTAATGTAAGAATTCACTTCAGGATGGATGGAACAATAAACTGGTGTGCCATAAAGTTTTTTCTTCACAAATATTGTGTCTGGGTAAAGTCTTCTTGAATAAACAACAGTGTGAATTGCTATTTCCAAAAATTCAAGGAGAATGTCACCAGATAATCTCTCTGTTTCGTTGGACATTTTTAGAAATTATTTGCTTTACGAATGGTCTGACATTCGAGTACATGAAAATTACGAATACTAAATCATAAATTATCGTTTATAATATATTCACCAATTGGGCATAAACTACAAAAGCCGAAAATCGTCGAAACTTCGTAGCAACAAAACTTCACAATGATTTGTCAATTGAATACGGTTAGAATACAATGGTAGTTGATGGTAATTCACAGTTATTAGCATTTTCGATTGTATTCATTAAGTGAACTCTATTATCTGTAGAACAAATTCAGACTTGTCATATATTCAACGTACACAGAGAACCGAAAAAACAATGAAACCAATACCACAATACCAATGTTTCAAACTTATTTGCTATGTTGGCCAACTTGAAGTGATCTTCGTTTGTTGCTAATTTATCTGCCACACCGCCACGACCCCACACGTCATCGTGTAACTTCATTTTGAAGCGTGGATGTATAACTTCAAATTAATTGTTATTCAATAGTATATTTTGTTGCTAAAATCAGAATTAAGTGTTTTTTTATGTTGTGGATTTACGAAAGAAATTTACATCGGGTCGTAAACAGATCTTACAACGGTGACCGGCGACGCGTCACCTACGAATTTTGAGTCAAGATTCGCTACGATCACCGTTAAAAATGATTGATATTGATTCAATGCAACGCTATGTTTCTCCCGTGAATCCGGCAGTATTTCCCCACTTAACAGTGGTACTGCTGGGCATAGGGATATTTTTTACGGCGTGGTTTTTCGTGTACGAGGTAACGAGTACGAAGTTCACGAGAGACATTTTCAAGGAACTTCTTGTAGCCCTTGTTGCAGCAATATTTTCTGGTTTTGGCGTATTATTTCTTCTTCTGTGGGTTGGAATTTATGTTTAGCGGAGCATGTACAAAGTAAGTATAGATGGATAAAATTAATACGGTTATAGTTATGCCAACCTTTGGAGTTGGGTTATCGTTTTTAATGTATTTCCGTCACCTCAAACCTTTGTCCACTCACCTTGATTTATTCACGCGTTTTTTCTATCCATAATGTGTTGGTTCCAGTTAGGAAGAGAGTCTAAATTGAAAATAGTTTATTATGAATGTTATGTAATATTTCATTATTTGTTTTTTCAGCACTCCAGGCCACAGCTTCAGGAAGGACTCAAAACATCTCACATGTCACTGTTATTGGAAATGCATTGTCAGCTATTCAGTAATCTTTCATTCCACTAAGTGTGAATTTGACAATTAATTAAGTGCAATAAAGAAAGGACCGTTTGTACATGCTGTGTTCATAAATAAACTTGTTATACTCAAAGACCCTTATTGTCATTTAGATCTACCTTTCATTGGTTAAAGTTTAGTATACGGTACACCCTTAGAGAAGCGTAGCGGCAGGGCTTAAGCCCTAATTACTGTAGGTGCTCTAATAGAAATGAGTAAAACTTACGAATAGGAGATTTTCATGGTTCACCCTTTACATGCTTTGTCCCCGGCACATTATAACGCCAATTTACTTTCAAAGGCAAGTTTTCTCGCTTCGCTTGCCCGGATCCAAGTCACGGCAAGGCTCGGGCCTTCGGCCCTCACGTTCACTATAATCATCCTCGAGTCTATCCAACGCATAATTACCAATTCAATTTTATAAGAAAGCCTCCAGATTCTAACTAACGCCGGAACGGCGCGAAGTGCGGGTTTAAACGACTTCCTTAGGTTGTACCGTATACTACATTTCAGCCCTTTCATTTTTCTTCTTCGTTTTAACAAAGGAAAAGCAAAGATCCACCCATTGTTTAACCGATCTGTATCTATACTAATATGTTAAGACACAAGGGTGTTGCATTACAGCACGATAATCTCTTAATTTAGTGGATCAATATCGATGAAACTTTTATTCTATCTTCCTTTGAAAGACTGGAGTACTATAGGCTATGATTTAAAACCATAAATGTAATATATTCACAAAATAATTACATGTCTGTACTTTTTTTGCCTATTATTATATCAGAGATTCAAGACTGCATCAATGTGCAATAGTTAAGCTGCACTCCACCAGAGAATGATGACATACCTATGATTGAGTTGAGAATTGCATATGTTGGATTCGTGAGGACTGTTTGTTGATTTTCCTGTCAATTGTTTAATTCGAAATGCTCATATTTAAGAATGATTCAGACTGTTTTTCTTCACTCTATTTATAAAAGTAACTTGGATATTGATTTTACTTGTGTAGGTGTGAATGTATTAAGTGTTCAAGAAATGATTAGAAAATACATTTTGCGCTATGAAATGATAAGAAAACTACATTTGCTATCAGCAAAATGTCGTTTGATATTATCGTAAAGGTATGAATGCATGCATGTGTTTTACATGAAAGTTATTGGGTCAGTTGTAGGACATTAAGCATTATTATTATGTATTTGCAAATTGCATGAGTTACAAGTGAAACATAATGTGAATGATTTACGTGTTATGCTGAAACTGTGACAGATAGATGAACTTGCGTAAGGAAGTGTTTTATTATAGTGGAGAAAGCACATCTTTGGGTGGTGAAGGAATGATTATTTAAATTTATTAGAGTAAGTTTGGCAAGAAGAAGTGTAATTGAAGGAAAAAAGTAATATGAAATAGAAGGAATTGAATGTGCATTAACACGATTTTTTAAGGTTGTTGAAAATAAATCAAAAGAGGGTTTTTTTTTAGATAACAGAAAAACTTTGGTGAAGCCAGGATCCTCTGTGTGGTCGCGGATTTGTGGGGATGTAATTGTCTAAGTGGTTAATGGCTCCTTTCGTTAGCCACTATTTACTAAGGACCCTGGCATGCGTACTCAAATTCAATTAAAACCATTTGATTTATATTTATATTTCAATTGCCTTGGCGTTGAGAATGAGTACATGTATTTTATTTTTTTGGGTTAGATTTTTTTTAAAATTATTTTTAGTTATAAAGTGTGTGAAGAAGCTGAGTGATAAAGACAGGATATTTCCAGATGTAAGCGAAGCAGAGAGAAATGGGACAAGACAGAGCGGGGATACAATAGAATAGATACCAGTAGGTTCTGCAGCAGAGCAGGAGTGGATGGAATACCTCTTTCTGTCTAATATATTATTATTATTATTATTATTATTATTATTATTATTATTATTATAAATACCCAGTAACGCGGGGTACCAGGTACGCTAGTGGTAAATAAATGTGGAATTGTTATAAAGGAAAATGATTTTTTACTTCCTGTAAAGTGTTGTGTGCTATGGTGCTTCCAGTTGTTTTATTCCAAAATTAATACTGGAACTACAATCGAAAATGAAACATAAGGATATACTAAGTATTAAATTTGAAACGTTTAACCCTTGCCACCAGCATAATTTCATTTGATGTTGTAAAGAAACGGACTTGACAACATTTTGTTTCACCAAAATACTATTAATAGTAGATATTTTTCAGTCGGGACTACTTCCTGCCATCTCATCAGCACTTATTAAGGTCCCCCATGGTCCTTTCCCCAGTGAGGAGTCCTCAACTTTCCTCATGTATGCTGAGGTATCCCCACTCCGGCGATAAGCATGGGCAGACTGGGTGATTGTCTAGGGCCCTCCAGGACAAGCAGCCTGATGATGGGATAAAATTAATAAAAAATTGAAAAAGATATTAGATACAGAGGAAATCATTATGCAATTTGCACAGCGATATAAAATAAACTAAATCGTTATCGTAATTTTATGTCTAGTAGGTAGTCTGATATTTCATTATATTTTCAATTATTGTTTAATCTTAAATATTTAATTATGGTCATTACTTATGAGGTGGGAGTTTATGAAATGAATCAAATGACACTAACGTTAAAATAAGTTCCACAGAAATTGATATTATTATTTCATGTGTTAATCAAGTGATTTTATTAAACACTAGCTAAACATGTATTTTTTAGTGTTGTAAGATGACTGTGGAAATTGTTTTATTTGATACTTTTACTTATAAGTATTATTTAAAATGTATTTCCAAAAATGTTTTCTAGCTTAAACAATTTTTGTTATTTGTTGAAGTGCAATAACTTCTGTAGTTTCTTGATACAAGTTTCACATTTTCAATTTTTTTTGGAGGAGGGCGGGGCTATGTTTCAGCAATGCCCTGGGCCCAGATTTGTCTAGCTCTGGCACTGCTGAGGTATCTCAGAAATTCCATCTTGGTTCTGAAACTTTACAATTATGTCCACGAGCTCATTTGGGTGTAAGGTTCCTCAACTCACAGTTACTGATCAAATCAAGGACTCTGTGTGTGTGAAAATGATGCAAGAGGCACTGTGAATGTATCCCAGTAGCATAAAGAAATGGGCGCGAGCCTGCCAGCAAAAGTTTTATCCAGGTCCCCCTTTTGATAAGTGTATATCAAACACAAGTAGTGTTGGCATCTTAAATAATAAAAATATTTAACAAATTCGAATTCATCAGATTCATTAATAACCAATAGTGGAAAATGTGTCATTATTTAATTTTATGAAATTGAGACTGTTATAAAACCTAAATGAATTGCTTACCTTTTTTGATTTAGAAGCACGGTTACATAAGCTACCAATGGGGAAATGAATCATTCTGAAAAATTCTGTTTGTAATATTTTATTGTATCGAGTAATTACCGCAAAGTATCAGAGGAAGTATCAAGAAATTATTTTTCACAAAACCTTCAGATTAAAAGTAGGCCCTTTTTTTCTGGCCCCGAACATTATGCCACTGATGTATTCCATGTCTCAAACACAATGGAATCAAGGGGCTCAGCCAGTCTAGGTTTACAGATTCTTGTCTCACATGCATTGGCGGTTCGTGATCATGCCACGAGGGCGTGCAACTTCTCTCTTCTCCCACCCCCACCCCCCTCTCATACACACATAAATAGCGACAATTAAATACAGAGCATCTTATGAAATCTTATAGCATACTGAACGATGAACGGCATCTTCATCAGCACTGAGGGTTGCCCGCATTTCTTTTCACACTTGCTTCGACTTCGCTCGGCAAGGACCCCTCCCAAATATTTACTACTATAATAATAATAATAATAATAATAATAATAATAATAATAATAATATTTATTGAGTCACATATACAATTACAATCGTGTATGATAAGTCAAATATGATATATTTAGAGGGAGCATACATCTTCTTGAGTGCAGCGAGTGAAGTTGCATTTATTTTTATTGTCCAGACGCAAAACAAGGGGCCATCTCAGCATTTGCTCAAAGGACCAGGGAAACTGGACAAAAAACCTGATCCAGATAGGGTCATTGGCCTAGAGATTATGCTACAATACTTGTTACAGATATAGAGTCTGAATACCGCGTATCTTCTCAGCACGTTCCGGAACCGTTTTTCCAGGGGTGTTAAGAGTTCTATTGTACACGTTGATACAAAACTTTTTACTTGCACTTTTGCTGGCCTTTTCTTTTCTTACATAAACTCGCTGTACAAATTGTAGGCTGAAAGTACAAGTCCCCTGTTTCTTTTCAGCATTTTTTTCTGATATCACACCCTTTCTTCGTTCAATGTCAAACTTACTTCTCCTACAAACTTGTGCTAGAATAGCTGAGTGTTATACCTGTAAGACATGTCAAAGCATTCGCTGAGATCGCCCCTGCGCACACTCAACCGAATGCTCCTTCCGACCATAAAGCCACTGTTGTTCCCTCTTTCCCCTCCAACCCCGCGACAGCCAATGACGTTCACTACTCGTTCGCAATTCCCGAGTGTGCGCCGGCTGGCTTTCACAAAGAGCACTGGCGACGGACTGTCAATCGGTGCGTGTTTTGAAATTATTTAGGAAACTCACTGAGAGGAGTTATATTCCCCTCTTGTTTAGAGATGTTTAAGAATGCACCGAATGAATTTGGGTGTGCACATGCGAACGTGCACGTTGCTCCACCACCTGGGATGCCTGAGAATGACAGGAGACCACCCTAAAAAAGAAAAGAAAAGAAAGAAAGAAGAAAAAAAGGAGGAGGAATGGTTGCGGCACATTGAATTACGGTGCTCCCTACCAGAATCAATAGTACAATTTGGCCCAGCTATTTTTGTGGTTGACGCACCGTAGGCGCCACGTGTGGACCTCTGTGGATCACCTAAACAACGTGAGTCCCGTTTCTAGTGGCCCCCTTGTCTATGTAGTACCCCGTGGCGTTCGGGCCCATTGGGAGGCGTGGCAGGTGGGGCGCGGCGTCGCGTTCCCCGCGCGTCTTCCCCCCTCGCGTTCGGCTGCCTCCGCTCGCTCGCACGAGGCAGCAAGCGCGTCGTGGGGCAGCGCGCGGAAGGAGAAGGCGACGCGCTTCGGACCTTCCCGTAGGTGGGACTAGAGGGTGGGGCCGATGCGCGTCGCTGTTCGCCTCACGGCCGGTGTCGCGCAGGATGCGCGGCGCCTTCGGACCCAGCGCCCTTGCAAGCGCCGTTTTTGACCGTCTTTGGAGCTCCGGCAAGAAGAAGTTCTTTTACACCCAGAACTCCGAATGACTATGGTCCGACGCGAAAGAAAGAAAGAAAAAAGAAAAATAGATACACAATGTATATGCATCTTGGTCTGAACTGTATTGACTGAAAATTATAGATTGAGAATGGAAAAGAAATGCATCGGGTAATTTTGCGTATGTTGGCAACCTCAATTACCAACATTACCAACACGAAAAGAAATGAAAATACCCCGTGTCGCGTTTGAATACAATCACCAATACGACAGTAATATTTTTCATAAATTGCATTTTAGAAGTGTTTTAAAGTGACGAGAACATGTGGCTTCGTGCTATGTGTGAACTAGTGTAAACATGTGTGAAGCAATGTGGTTTCCAAGAGTTAGGTTATGCAGACATCGAAAAGGAAACCGCAATCAGATATGCCAGACACGACCGATATGATTACTAGAATGAGTTAATATTTGAATAAATATCCATTCATCTTTAAGTACCGCCTTTGTCATTGTGAATGGAGCCATTCGCATGATTTATCTGCAATTCCCTTTGGGGGCGGAATTCACAATTACTGATGAAAATTTATTTTACATTAAGGACTTAAAAGGTGCGTAGGATGTCGAATGACCAGCTATCATGGGTCATTTCAGTGAAATTAAATTGTGTTTTTCCAAATCGTAACTTCCAACTCATAATTATGTGATTGAGTTGTAATTATATTTTATTCATTTCAATACCATTCTCTTCCAGCTTATCCTAAAAAATGATATCGATAGGAGCTTTAATTGTCATTATTTTAATACATATAGCTTCTTTATTTATTATTCAGACTGCCTTTGTACCTGATGAATATTGGCAGTCATTAGAAGTTGCACACAATATTGTTTTCCAGTATCCTTTTTAAGAGTATAAAATATTGGGACTCGTGTTTCAAGTGTGTTCAATATAGGGTTGTTAATTGGGATGTCAAATTCCTTAATAAACATCAGTTATGGTAACATAACGTGGGAATGGCAAGAAGGTCTGAGAAGTTATATTTATCCTTCTATATTTGCTGTTTTGTACAAGGTTCTACAATTTTTTGAAATGGATACACTTCATATGATGGTAGGGAATTTTTCATATTAAAAATAATCTTTTTTGTGATTTTCAGTATCTAAATCCTTTCAATTTCACTAACAGTAGTGTTGGTTATTTAGATCATGGCTCCACGATTTCTGCAGGCATGCATCAGTATTGTATCTGATGCATACTTTTGTAATTGGGTGTCCAGAGATGTCCCAGGAGCTGGTGGTCTTGCAATATTTGCTGTATCCTCTGCATGGTTTTGGTTGTTTTGCTCAACCAGGACATTGATTAATACGATAGAAACATCACTTTCTGTTATTGCATTGTATTACTACCCCTGGCCAGAGAAGAAAAGCAAGAGGAAGAAAAACCAGAGATTACCAGAAAATTTGCTGGAAGCAAGTAAAAACAAATTTTTCCTTGCATGGTGTAATTTTTACAACTAATAAAATTAAATAATCATTAGTTTTGTATCAAGGAATGCTATCAGTCATGGTATATCTGTGACTTACCTCTTATGGGTAGGACAGTCTCATAAATTGTTATGTTAAAAGAGAAATTCTGATTCTCATTAACAATAATAGTAATGTATTTGTCACATAAATACAGCATAAGCCCTGTATGACTAGTCAGGGTATGTACATAATCATACTGTGTACAATAAAAGTATTTCTAATAATTAAATACAATACAGGAATTAAAATTAGATTCCATTTTCATACTAAATACAATATAACACAACGCTAATTAATTTTATAAATGTATAAGTAGTATAAAAAGTCTAAAATTGAAAAACAATAATAATAATAAAGAAAAAAGAGAAGAAGAAAAAATTGTCTTGATATGAGATTGATGCATAGGCTGGATCTGCTCTTTATATGCAACCATCAGTTTGGGAGTTTCAAAACATGCAACAGAACATTAAAAAATTATTATTTCTAGTTTATAATGATGTAGATACGTGTTTATGATGTATATATTCTTTTGTACTGTATTTTAACAGGAAAGCTTTCAGTTTATTTTTGAATGTATGTTTTGAATTTAAACTTTTAAATTCACTATGGAGTTTGTTATATACTGTAAAGCCTTCTACAAGGGTGAAGTTTGACTGTGTGGAATATGTAGATTTATTTTGTACATTTAGCATTATTATGTTAAAAGATCCTACTCTTTTTCAGTGGCTGGTCTAAAAACCTTTGTTCTTCCCTTTCTGATTGGGAATTATGTTTTGAGGATTGTAATTTGCCAATTTAATTGAAATGTTATAATATTGTTTCTAATTAATCTAGTAATAAATCTTTCTAGTTGGTCAAGTAAACAAGAAAATGCTTTGGAATGTGTGTTTTTTTTTTCATCAAGGCTTACAGTGTGTACCAACTCACCTTGCATAAGGATTTGAGTGATAGTTTCCTATGGCTCACCTCCTCCATTGGTCTCAGTACTTCAACTCAGAATTGTTAATTTTGATAACAATAAATACTTTCTAAAATGTTGACAAAATATGTTTTTCATTTACCTGACCAACATGCTTTATAACCTACCAAGAACATTGTAAACACTTGGTTGCAATTTGAAGTACATTTGGGGAAATTATGTATTTGTTCATATTGTGGTAACCACAATAGGCCATAATGTCAAATCTACCAAGTTTTAAGAAGGAACAAAAAACATTCTGTAACTCTTCCTGTCTTGACAGTTTCTTTCACAAATGTAAACTCTTGATATATGGTTTTTCATTAGTATGTCATCTTACAACCTATTGCAAGTGCTGCAATTCTATAGAGAAAAACAATGGTGTAATAAACAAACAAAAAAAAAAGTATTGGTTTTTGACATGTAATCTATTGCTTTTACCACAACAATTTATACGGTTTAACGATGTGATTTTATAAGGTTTCTCTGTCCGTAGGGAGCTTGTCACCATTTTTGGCCCTGGTGGGCATTGCTGGTATAATTCGGCCAACAGCTGTAATTCCATGGATTCCATTGTGCCTTTGTCACATTGTAACATCACCCCATAACATTCAGCATACTGTTGTGAATTATTTACTAGTAGGGTAGGTTTCTCAAGACCATTAATGTACAAAAATAATTTAATGAATATACGTTTCTTTTCAACAGAAGAGCAACAAATATTCAAAATAGAACAAAAAAAAAAAAACAAAGAAAAGAAAAGAACAGTTGAAAAGTTAATGAATGTTCTGTTAAGTTATTACTTTTGAGATGTTAATTTTCGTAAAACAAATAAATGCCTTATTGGCTTTAATTTATTTTCAGATTATTGTGCTTAAGTGTGTTGTTGACAGTGGACAGTTATTTTTATGAACAAATTATCTTCACACCTATAAACTTTTTGTTTGTAAATGTTGTTAAAAATGTGTCCAATTTTTATGGAACACATCCTGCACATTGGTACCTGTCCAGTGCCTTGCCAACTGTCTTTGGCCTGCATCTGATTCCCTGTGTGCTGGGGTGCATCAAGAGCTTTTCGCGCTCAGATATGCCTGTTAAAATTATCAAACTCCTTGCAGTGTCTATGTTGTTTACTATAGGAGTATACAGGTTGGTACTATGGACATACTATAATTAAAGAGACCAATTTGTCTGGAGAAATAAACATTTATTTTTGTAAAACAGGACTTTTCCTATTTTTCAATATAATTCCCAGCAACATTTATGCACTAGTCGCAATGGGTTATCACCTTTTCTTTAATGGCTGCAAAGAACTCTAATATTGGTGTTTGAACCAATTTCCCACAAATTTTTTGACATCCTTGTAATCTTGGAACTTCTTTCTATGTAATGCCTCTTTCAGTGTTCCAAAGAAATGGAAATCAGATGGTGCTAATGCAGGGCTGTAAGGGGGACGAGGCAGTACCTTCCAACCCGTTTTGTCAATGGTTTCACGGGTTTGTTGACCAGAGTGGGGACGTGAATTGTTTTACGGGAGAATCGCATCTCTCCTCTGACATCCACAAGTTCTCTCATGGCTGGCTTCACCTTGTTCAAAAGCGTATTTGAGTAATATTGGATGTTTATAGTATGCATTCATAAAATCACAAGAAAACAACACCTTCACCTCCCAAAACACTGTCAACATAACTTTTCCTGTTGATGCTGCCAGAAAGGTATTTGTCAGTCAGTGAGTGTCAGCCAATTTTAAACTGTTCTACCTAATTTTAAAAATTTCCGCGGTTCTTACAACTTTCACGATACACTTTAGTCATTCTAGAGAATATTTCACCTTCAGCAATTAAAAAATGAATCGCAGAACTTTGTTCAACAAATGTGAAATTTTCAAGATGACTGGTTCATAACTTTTGTTATGAACACAACACTGCTCATCCACCTGATAATCAGGGCTTATCCCAGGGATGCAAGCCATAAAATGAGCAAACTGTTTTTTCTCCAGATAAATTTGTCTCTTTAATTATTGAATGTTTTTTGGTCATGTAGAAATTTGTTGAAATTTTAATCTGTTGAGTGAATTCAGTATCCTGTTGGGAATGTTTTTATTTTCAGTTTTCTCCCTCACAAAGAGTTCCGATTCATTCTCCCTTTGTTACCAATGGCTCTATTTATATCCACCAGCTGGTTCTTCCACTTTCAGAAAATGAGTCGGTGAGTCTCATTTGTGCATTTTGTGATATGGGTAATACGATTCTGATGAGTGTTTTGTGAAAGGATGTGATTCTATTTTCAACTTTTGCTTCAAATTCTTTACTATTTTACTCCAGTCTTCAACAACATTTCGAGAGCTTTTGTACCCCCATCTTCAGGTCTAAAAAATAATACAATTCATCTTAATGCTTGTGTCACAATTAGAGCCCCAAACTGACTTTTAGCGATTTCATTTTGTCATCTCTTGTGTGAAGTATTTGGATAAAGTAGTCAGATAAGTTTTAAGAAAGTCAGCGGGTAGTCATTTGAACTACTTACAGCACTGGGGATTATTTGAAAGAAATGAGAGCACTTCTTACTGTTGTAATTGTTTCAAAATTCTATGGAGCTAACTGCACAAAGACTTCATAGTTGTGCCCTGAGGAAGCAGGTGTCAAAGTTTGTAGGATAATTTTTGTTAGGTCTGCTAGTGTGTTTGATTGAAAGCACAAATTTGGAGCACGGCTGCCAAATATTATGAAAATAATTTTTGCAATATAATGTAGCGTGCCAGGAAAGTCTCTCTGCAGGAGCACTCTCATCATGAGACTTCTTGCAACAGAAATTATGTTGGCAGCACAAGCTACAGCTTGAAAACAAATTGTGTCATAAGCACAATCATAATAGATGGTGGAGGTGTCTACTTCACTTGTTTCCCGGTGATCTGTTTGCTACCAACATAAATGCGATTTTCAATAGGAGCCCCTGATTAGGCTGGTACGGAAAGAATTTCCTGGCACACGTTGTAATGTATGCGAAGTATAGTAACCGAGGATATGATTATAGTTTTAATTTCTTGTAGGTGCTTTGCCACAGTGCTACATTTTATATTTTTATTGGCCTCTGTCATTCCGTGTCTTTATCTGGGCTTATTTCATCAACGGGGAACCCTGGATGTGATGCAAGATCTGGCTCAAGATGCTGTGGATAATCCTCTTCGCACTGATTTGTTGTTCCTTATGCCTTGCCATTCAACTCCCCTTTACAGGTACTTTCAAAAATACCACACCCCTAATGTCAGAGGGTCACATCTCCAAAAAAAGTGAAAATTGAGATACATCCATTGTTAATTCCTCGTTTTTCATTATGTGATATGCAACAATGCTATTTTTTAGTTTCGTAAATAGCCAAATAATATAAGTTCAATTTACATTGAATTACTCTTTTTATATGCCCTCGAGAAAACTTCCTAAGGCTCTCCTGCGAAATGAGTGATTTTGGAATTGTGGCCCTGTGGCATTAGCAGTGCAATATATCATGCATGCAATTGGCATAGTGAGCTGGAATTTAATGCTGAATTTATTTGCAGTCATCTTCACGTCAATGTGTCTACACGCTACTTAACTTGTGATCCTCGTGATTTATTTCATTCCAATTTACTTCAAGATGAAGCAGATGAATTTTACCATGATCCTATTGCTTGGTTGGAAAAGAATTTGAATTTGTTGCCATCTCACATCATCATGTTTGATGTCCTTTACCATCAGGTAGCGGAATTCTTAAATTCCAGATCCTACGAAGTATTTAATTGCTATCATCATGCTCATTTTGCCGAAGGACGAGTTGGTCAAGTGCTGTATGTTCTTAAACAAGGATCAAGGTAAACCTTCAAGGCCCATCCACAATGCAAACATAAACATAAGCGTCTACATAAAAGTTAGGACTATGTAAGCAGACTCATTCACAAAGCGTTCGCATAAGTATAACACGTACGTTAAAAGCTTGCAAGCTTCGAGCTTCTGTGCTTATGCTTAAGTAAGACATAAGAAATGAACTAATCACAGTACATTAACTCAAAATCTAGTATCAAAATAGGATCAAAGTCAATAGACAAACTGATGCCATGTATCATGGGCCATGGACACAGTCAATACCTCGAAATTAATTCTCGCCTTCCAACCAATAGAAAACTAGAGGATCTCTCAGCCAAAAGAAACTCTTATTGTGCTTACGTTTATGTTAGACATTGTGAATACTTCAGCATATCACTTATGTTAATGTTTATGTCTATGTGTTATGCTTATGTTTATGTACGCATTGTGAATGGGCCATCATTATCATGAATGTTTGGGTAAATTCTGTGAAGAACAAGTATCATCTTCACCCAGGAAACTCTATCCCTAAGGTTTACGTGATAGATTTATCGTGTTTCAATGAGTTAAATATTATTAAGTTGTTTAACATTTCTATTGCCAATGAATTGTGCATGACCTTGCTACCTTTTCATTTATAAACATTGTTCTTATCTGGCTAGTATATTCATGATTTTTTTAAAGTGATTGAAAGGCAGTTTTTTTTAAATTTATTTTGTTACTATGCAGTACCTAATTGTGACTCATCATACATGATTGTAATTGTATGTATGTAAATCTATATGTTGTTGTTGTTGTTATTATTATATTATTATTATTATTATTATTATTAATTATTATTATATTATTATTAGTAGTATTATTATTATTTAATTATACTTCATATGTTTGTGGTGACTACATAAATTGTACAGTAGTTATCCCTCCTCTTCTTGCTATACTTTGCACAATCCTTCAGTCTTCGTGGCCACTTAACACATTGGCTGCCATGCGATACCATGTGGACATTAGTCACACGGACTTTCAGGGACATTCAATTTTTTGTAACACAAGACAATATGGTATCGTAGGAAATCTTGATTTTTCATTTTTTATTACGAGACCGTATTGTCTCATGCGTTAGCTTGTCCCTTTTGTAACACTTGCCACTGGTCTTATTATAGTGTTAATAGTTGCAAATCTTTCCCTTGAGTCCATATGGTCTCATACATTTTTGTAAATAACTTTAATTCAGTATAGTATTATGTAAATATTGGTACAAGTTTCAATGTCCTAGCATGTATAGGTGTGTGTCAATTACCGTTGGTACGCAACAACGTGTACAGTATCGATGTGTAGTGTAGCGAGAATGTGCTTGACAGTGAACATGTTTAAAAGTCAGCCTTTTAAATGTTTCTTCATTTTGTCAAGTTCAGGCTCTGTTGTGGATGGGAAATGCACTGCCAATGCCAGGTGTAGGCTATTGTCAATTGTAGTGCAGATAAGGCCTTGTGTTACTATGCGTTTACTCCACAGTATCTTTCCATACAAGATTAGGTCAATGACATTGTAAATCCATCATTTATTCTGATTTATATGAAAAAAATTACTGTAGCAGATCATTACAATCTAATTGTGATGGCAAAACAGATGTTGCTCTTGAACGAGAAGTGGGAAGTGATCATCTTTAAGTGATTTGGGACAACAAGTACCCTTCACAGCTGGATGATGCCATTAGTATAACTGCCTCACCAATGCGGAAATGGAAAGTCATAACTCAATTAGTAAATGCTTGAATGAGTTCTTTGGCATGCTGTATGTATTTTTGGCATCACTATCACTTTCCTAGTATTTATTTATAAATGTTGGGTAAATAAAGTCCAATTCCTTCCCAATTCTGGCCAATGGGTGTGAGACGCTACCTGTCAGCGATTCCTTGGCTTAACTGCGACAGACGTGATTCGGTGGTTAATAACGGAGGATTACTCCACGGTTAGGAATTAGGAGTTGCGTTATGTGAATATATTCACTTCCATGAGTCCTCGCCATGGCACCGACGCAACAATTTAATTGTTGGATGAAGAGAGGGCAGTGATATTTCTGTTAGGGGGAAAATGCGAAGTTTACATATTTCCCGATACATGATAAAAAGTTTATTTCGAATTATTCATAAATGTGAATAGCCCTAGCGATTAATGTTCTCACTGTATTAAAATCTTCTAGTTTTCATGTAACATTTCACAAAACTATAACATTGCACCATTTCAATAGTCTGTTATGGAGATGATAAAAAAAAAAAGCGTGAAGGTGGCAGGAAACAAGACAAACTACTATTGTATGGTATCGTAGTTAGTCTTGCGGGAAAGTGCAGTGACAGAGCGTTACACACAGAACTTTCCAGACGGTTTTGGGGCAAGCAAACTGTTGTAAATTTCTAGAAAATTTAAATTATACTTCTGTAAAAGTGGGGTATTTATAACATGACAATATATGGAAACGAATGGAACCGACAAGAAATTTAAATACTGGGAAAACCTAAAAGCGGGGTTTTCATCTATATTGGAAATTAAATATATTAACCAATTTAACTAACACTTAGCTAAATTGCACAGTCAAGCACAAATTATAAATCAATACTATTATAAAAATAGGTATATTTGTTATTTTATATCTTATGAACATAGGCATATTGCTTTATAATGTGTTGTTGACTGTTGTGTACTGCAAGAAATGCCATGCAGTTCTGTCCTGAAAATAGTGAACAAACACAGTTAATAACAGCTCAGGCAATAAAAGCTGACCTCTTTGGTGGAGATTATTCCCATAGTACAAGAGCCAGAAAGTTCTTTGTAGTTTTATTGGCAGGTACATGTAAGCAGCTTTGTTGGGCATTAGGTATAGAAAGTGAAAGCATTTCAGTGATTTACACACAAACCAAACTGATACTTTTGTTTCTCCTTTTACTTTTTCTTTCCACTTGCATTTGTAGTAATTCATTTTGTTTTCAGATAACAATTGAAAATTATGTGTGGCAAACTCAAAGAGTATTACAACCTCTGAAGAAAGTGTAGAGATTGGAACTTGGAGAAGAATGAAAGGAGGCTAAGATTAAGGAAGGAAACTAAACTGGATTCGAAGTATACTGGACGGAAGCGATCTGGTCGATTTTGAAATTTTGATTATTAATAAATATTTTATATACAGTAAGCAAGTTTTGCCTTTCATTCTTTTAAATAATTTTTTTCTTGCCAGTTTAGTAGAACAGTTGCAGTCACCTATTAAATTGGCGAGTTCCTCGAGGTTGGATCACAATAAATAATTTTATACAAGTTTTTATCAGTTAGAAATGAGTATTTACAATATAGATACACAACCATCAAATATGGAGTCTTACAAAATTTATAATACATCACTTGTATTCTTCCTTCAAAAATTGTTGCATCCAGCGCCCATATTTAGCCATGTCAGTAAAAACAACGTAGTTGAGCAAGTCACATCTATTTTGTTGCCTGTCATAAAGGGAAACACTTGTTATCCCCCGGAGGTACCAACGCGGTACTGTTCCATCACTGAATCTAAGGAACATGCCACTTCCGCTGTCACCATTACATGGACCAGAATCTGCAAATAATTTTCATAACATTTACATAAGATCAAGGTTAAAAAATCATGATTTTTTTTATTGAAATCAGATTTAAATTTAAATATTTACTTTAGGGTTAGGTAAAATTTTTAGGTGTTTGAAAAATGAGAGAAAAAAAATTGAAGAACTTAGTAGAACAATGGAACTACTCCACATTGACCTAGTTCTGAGATATTAAGGGTTACTAGAACTTCCATGATTTTTGAGTTATTTTATGGATCAGTAAAACCTTCCTGGAATACTTTTTTATACATATCAAGGCATTTTATACATTTCTGGAAATAATGAGAAAAAATTTAGTATCTCATTAAATTTTTTGAGATTTACAACAATTGTTCTTGATTCACCAACATTGGTTCTGTGCTTTAAATACCATCTGTTGTAAGAAAAAAATTAATTAGTCCAAATAAACATGTATTTTGAGTATATAATTGTCCAGTTTATAGAAATCAGAAGTCACAGCATCTTTTTCATCATTTGAAAATGACACGAATGTTTACCATTTTCTATCGCAAGGATTAATGGCGACAAACTGTGCTTTTTAAAAATATATTTTTCTGCACTATTCCTCACCTTCTTCCTAATATTTTCTTTTTAGTGTTATGAATACATTTTCCTTTAATTTTATCTTCATTTTTTAATCATTCTTTGTCAAATTTACAGTAAATTATATTTTTTGTTTGTTTTGTTTTCTGAATCATGCGATTTAAACCCATGATAAAAATTGCATCAAAACCTTGTACAAGATAGCTCTAACATAGTGCCCTTAGTTACAAATAGCAGCGTAGGAAAAGAGAAGTGTAATGTGTTTTCATTATTGTACATTTAGTGAAACTTTCATATGGACAGTAGATCACATATAAATTTTTTGCAAATCAAAAGATGCCTCCATTGTAAACTGGTACTTCACTTGCAAAACAAAATTTCACACAGACCACCACTTTCTCTTCTGTAGATTAATTGTTAGGTACAACATTATTACACAATGAATTTTGGTTGAATAATAATGTATAGTACCTCTGTAGATTCTGGGCAACCAGTTAATCATTGCGAACACAAGTTCCAATCTGTTGTTTATGAAAGATTTCATTTCTTGAAATAGCCAAGACAAAATAACCTGTTTTTGCCTTGGCAAGAAATTTAAATTTCATTAAATTACATTTGTGTAGTAGAATGCATCATGTTATTAATAAATTTGATATTGATCTTATTGAGAACGTCACTAACTTTGAATGCGAATTGCGGAGCAAAATATTGAAATTTGAATAAACAAGGTTTTATTTTTTTTATTGTATTTATTTAATTTTTCTTAATGTGTGATGCACTATACTGTGATATTGATTTGCTTACATACAAACTATAATTTTCTTCCGTATACAATTGGGCAAATTGTCTGTTAATGAATTATTATTAAGAATAATAAATAATAATAATAATAATAATAATAATAATAATAATAATAATAATGATAATGATAATGATAATGATAATGATAATGATAATGATAATGATAATGATAATGATAATGATAATAATAATAATAATAATAATAATACATACTATTTCTGAATCCTGCACAAAAAGTTCTCTTTGAAGTTATGCTAATGAAATCCGGTTGGCTCAGTAGACATTCCTCTTGAGATACAATTGGTAGTTGAGTTTGACGAGGTTCGTTGGTTGCCTTATGTCCCATTTCATCTCGTCCCCATCCAATTACCTGATGTCAGAGAGAAACTATTATTGTACAAAATTCAAACATAGGTACTTTGATTGCTTTTTTTAATACTTACAGTTCCATGCATGCCGACTACTGCTTCCAATTTTTGGGAGCCTGCCCATAAACATATTGGCCTTATGAATGGTGTGTATACTGCAGCAATTATTAGTCGCAATACTGCTACATCAGCATCAAAACTTGTTGTTTTTGCGTAATCAGGATGTACAAAGATGTGCTCAACCTTAGAAAAATGAGTGAATATCATAAAAGAATTACCAGATTATCAAATGACAACTGCAATGGTTTACATACCAAGAAAGAACTTGTTTTTATTTTCTGGGAAGAAAAGTTATTAATATTAATTATTTGAATAGTCTAAAACCATAATTTGAATTCGTTTTTTATATAAGGTGGCACTATATCCGTATATACTCCAATATAACCCGCACATTTTTTCAAAAATTGGTAGCTGAAAATTGGAGTGCAAGTAATATTCGAATCGATACCGCGAACTTGAAACTTGTTGCACGTGATCACATGGCGGCGTTGGTTAAACTTCGTTTTTTTAACGTGGCGCTTCAGGGCCAAAGAGGTTCAGGCCATATATTTGTGCTGTATGTCAGGGCCTGACTTCACGATGGAATATCTCACGTCATTTCGCGTCTTTCCCGTCGCGCCGCTAAATGTCGCATGATCGCGACCGTATCCTGCCTCGCGAAATGCAGTGACGTAGTGCCACTGTGAAGACTGGCCTTGGGGCGCGGCTTAATAAAAATCGCACTCTAACCAGTGTTAAGCGGCCTTGGGGCGCGGCTTAATAAAAATCGCACTCTAACCAGTGTTAAGCGGCGGGCCTTTCAAGGACAGAAACTTTGCAATCAAAATGAAAAAAAGTGTTTTTTTTCCCTTTAAGATTCCTTGACGGAACATTAGGGTGCGGATAATATTAGAGGGTGAGTTATATTCGAGTATATACGGTATTATGTTATTAAGTACCGTAAACTAGGGATACTCGACTCTTTTTTAATTTCATTACAACAATCAAACAAGATTGTAACATAACTTTTTCTGTAATTTATTTGGGGCTTCAACAAGTAAAATGGACTGTAAATCAATGTTGCCGCTGATAATGATAAATATGATAGACATTTTAAAAAAATCTAGGTGGTCAAAGTTAACAGACAGTTGGGGATACTTTGACTACAGCTTTAAAATACATCACAAAGTCAATTTCAACATTTCATAAAAAAACTTTGACTTTTGGAATTAAATTATAATAGTACTTGCAGACGTTGTAATAGTAGTTCTTGACAGAAATGTCTATTTAATATTTCAAAACTGTAGATAATACTATATCAAAGGTACATGTCTGAATTTTACTTTATTTGTTATGCAATGCAATTAAAACCATCCTTTTTTGACAAGCCAAGAACAATTTAGCTTTTTGTCTGTAATGCCTTTATTGTTTGCCTCCAGACAAACAAATTTATTTTGCATCTTAAATATTTTACACTGCAACAATGTTGGTCAGTAGAAATATTTTGAACTTGTTCCATTTAGTAATTGAATATATCATGTTTCATTGTTAGTACTTTAACAATCACAAAACAGTTCTATTTCAATTTTCTGATATTGAGATTCCTGTGCCCAAGCTCAAATTTAAAACAGCTGTATGTTGCCTGTGTGGGAATCTATGGAACTGCCAGCTTCTCAGCACAATCTAAAATTGTTCCCAACAGAACACTGGTTATTTTTATATGCTTCTGGTTAAAGTATACTCGTCAGTCAAAGTGTCCCCGGCTTACAGTAATTATCTTCCAAATTCTATCTAATAAATTAATACACAGTACCAACACAATTAATAAAACATATTAGGTGTGTAGGTTCAATGTTATTAACATAATTCTGAAATCAGCTGTTTTTGATATAATTGTATAATTTGAAAAAGTAAATTTGTAATGTTTGTGTGTATATATTTTCTCAGTTTTAAGTATTTGCAACTTAAGTTTTTCTATTTTAAACAATTTTTTACCTCATGAGCTCGACTGTGAATATCTGCTACTCGCCGCAAGTTATATATTCCAAGATACACTACAATTTGGTGTGGTTCTACTTCTGGTTGATCCTTTGGCTTGACGCAATGTCCCGCTGCAACATAATGAATAAATTTTTTTAATTAATAAAAATTAGGCACATGTTTAAGCAAACAGCAACTTCTGAAAGGATCATTTTAAATTTTATTAAAAAGAGGAGCACTTTTGAACAATATCTTACCTGTAACAACGTGCTTCTTGTTTATTAAGGTTGCACTGCATTGAAATTCTAAATTTCCAACATCCGGACTGACAAACATTGCCGCTATCCAGGGCCATTCTCCTCTCGCAGTACCTTGCCCATTAAATACTAATTCATTTGCAGCAATTGATCGACCACAAATATCTGCAATAATGATACACAATATTGTAACTTTATTTAAAAAACTATATTTAGCTTTAGATTTATTTCTTAAATAGCATAGTACTTACTTGAGCTTGTTTGATGATAATGAGGACTGTTAGTTGTTTCTCGAAATGGTGGTTTTGTTTCAGTGGGAATTACTGGTTTAGGTTTTGCTGGATAAGAATTTGGATAATTGGGATGGGTTTGAATGTTTGGATGGGTTGGCTGGGGTCTTGGTGGCTGTGGTCGATGAAGTTCTCCCCCTGGCTGAGTGCCAGGAATAAAATTTCCTTGTGCACCAATACTGGTCCCAGAGTTGAGAGGAGTTGCGGTCGGATAGAGAGTATGTTCTAAAGCGATCTGGGTAAGAACAGGACTGTTTACTAGAAAAATAAAATTTTGTTTAAGAAAGATTATAAAAAAGCAACATAGAAATATGACACCAACATTGAAGTGAAGAGACCTACCCCTTGGTCCAATGCACATTGGCTTGTCGTTGACAGAAATGCGATCCACTCGAGGTAGAGGATAGAGTAATGGAAATAATAATGCATATTTTATGCTCTCCCTACTCCCTGCCAAAATTTTTCGAGCTACTACGTCTTTATCTTCTAGTAAAAGAATTCGTCCTGCATATTTCTGAAGAAAAAAGAAAAGTACACTTTTAATTATATTATTAGTAATGTAAACTAAGAAATATCCAAGGTTCGATAAGCTTTTCAGGTCAGATGTGTTATGATAATTCTATTAAGTTCCAATCGCTCACTACGAATATTAGAAGAGATTTTTCAGAAATCATTATGGTGGCCTTGTAAATATACCGTAATGATATCTTTGACATTGTGAATGATGTCTGTGTGAATCTTTTATAGAAATGAACAGGAAATAGTGAAATACAATTAGGAGAAAATATTCCAAACTGTCATTTGTTGAACAACAATTTTTTTTAAATGACACTCAAGAAAAGGCAAGTTAACTTCGCTACTGATAAAAAGTTGAATGTGGAATTCAAGAATTATTGGAATATTATAATGAGTTCACAATTATATCAATATTTCTCTGTTTATTGCATTATTATCAACTGATAATTATTGTTAAAAAACAGACATTAAAAAGATGATAGTAAAGACTAGACTATGGCAGCAAAATACTGCTTGCCCGGCAAGCAGCATTTTGCTGCCATGGTCTAGTCTTTACTATCATCTTATTAATGTCTGCTTTTTTAACTGCTTTGCTGCTGTAGGTGCCTACGTCCAAGTAAACTGATTTGCAAATCAGTGAAAACTTGAATGCTGAAGATATTGAAAGCACTAATTCAATAATACACACAGACATACAATGTTTTAGAGAGTAGTTTGAGGTATTGAAATGCAAGTCCACGTATGCCACATTACTGTATATGGTGGGGAAAATAATTTATTTCTATTGCATTTTCTAGTTTGAAACAATTTCAATTTTTGAGATATTGACATTACTTTGATTTTTACCATTCTAAATTCCTCATAGAGATGAATACATGATATAAGTATTTTTAATATTTAAAAAGGAACTAGAAACTAGTGGTGCAACACAATAGCACAGACCTTCTTGTAGTAATTAGTTATCTAATTTCTTCGGAGGCTTGGGCTAGCTTTTCGGTTTTGCCTCACCTTTTTCCCCAACTCCCATCTATCACCGCCTAATGTACATTTTTTCAAATTTTGTTTAATTTTTCGGTTTCTTAATGGTAGAACTGATATAGGACTTCAAAAATATTACAGAAGAGTAAAGTAAAAAACTATTACAGTACATTTAGCACTATCCTTACCAAAAGTTTTAAGAAAACTTTTGCAGCTGTTTGTGAGAAATTCTTGTTTTTGATATTTTTTAATATTGCACAAATTTTACTCAATATTGCTCAAAAACTACTAAAATTTAAAAAAAATATTAATGACCTTAATGAAAGAACTTATTACAGAGAAGAGATCTTATTAGAAGGAAAAATCTCCATCTATAAGTTTGTAGTTGTATGAAGGCGCCAAAAAAAAAAAAAAAAAAAAGTCAAACCTTTTAATTAAAAAAAATACTTAACAGTGAAACTGAGACCTATGTCATCTCTGTAGGTGTATTTCATTCTTCTTACAAGAAATTTAAAGAAAAAAATTTGGTCCAAAAATGGCTTTTGAGAAAATTTTGAAAATGTTCCCGAGTTTTCGTGTAAAGGACCATAGAGCTTCGAATGAAGACAGATTGAGTAGATATTCGGTTTAGAAAAAATACTATGAATTGTTAAGACGCTCGTCTTGTTCACAGAAGGACGGACATTTGGAAAATTAAATACTACCTGTTCAGTAACGGGACACAAAAACATGTATTTTCGTTAAATTCTGGAAATCGATTTTCCGCAGCATTACATATACGTGCCTAGGCCCGGCCGATAATTTGGGTGTGGTGGGAATTTACCTACTCTGAATTTTGAGTGAGAGAAAAATTCTAGAAACGAACCACGTTTCTCTATCTTGAAATAAAACGTTTATGTGAACTAACGAACATTCTAACGAACTATCTACATTGGAAGATCGGCTCAACAGCATTGCCATTTTACATGTTCATAGTGGTGACATGACGGACAAAATCGATTTCCAAAAATTGTTAAATGTATTTTTATAAAAAGATGCAAAGCGCAGCCCTGGTTTTGCATTGCAAAAATGAACTCTGAAGTTACAGAAATTAATTGTGATAACAATTTAATACTAAACATGACAATTTGAAAATTTATGTTTTGTATTTTTCCCTTTACGTAGATTTTCGGGGGGGGGGGGGATGAAGATAGGAGGGGAGCTTCCTCCACCCCGGTCATCTATCCACTCGGACTTAACACCAATCGCCTTGCGTACGCCATATACGTACACATTTTCCACAAGTACCACAGGTCTAAAATACAACGAAATTCAGTATTCCCATTCGTACTTAAAGCCTGAGGGCAGAACGCGTGGTTATTTTTTTAATACATTTTAGACGTTTCTACATTTTTTTCTTGTGTATCTAATTTTTATTTTTCCTACACGTTTACCATTTTAATTTTTTTCACTGGACCTTGGGGGGACGGGGGGTGGCGTGGCCCCCTCGATCCGACACTGTCATTACATCAGAAACTTTCGTCACCACCCCGTTCCTTTCATCAGCCCCTTTCTGTGGTCTGAATCGTACCTGCTCAAAGCAAAGCAGGCGGAGTCTTCATTCACGGTTTCGAAGTTGACTTACTATGCGCCTCAGCATAGAGCAACAAAGATTTGTGGTGAACGTGTATTTCCGAATACATTTTTCAACGAGCACCAAGCAACTTTCAGAGAAAGTCATTCGTCTGAGTCTACTTCGGTTAGTGAAATGATGTAGCAAGGCGGGGCGTGCACGATCGGAAACGCAGTCTCTGAAAGGGCTCACAAAGCAAAACTAAGAGGACGTTCGGGATATTCTTTCAACTTCCCAGAAAACGTCATCAAGGAAACAATTCAAAGAGCGAACATCTCAAGAGATCAAGATTCCTGATCGGGCTGATCGCATGGAATTCTGTAATTGGCTACGACGATTTGCTAGCTGTCGTGAGCATTTTTTTTAGTAAGGCTTGTTTTTATCTGGATGGATGTGTTAACCAGAGAAACCGTAACTTTGGGATACTGAGAGACCAGAGGAAACAAAAGAGAGACCATTACTTTAAAGAATGATTGGAGTATGATGTTCCATTTTTCGTCGGAGCAAATTGGTTCCTTGTTTTTCAAAGAAACAGTAACGACGTATACGTATCAGACTATATTGAGCGTTTTGTGCCCTTTCTTGAAAAGAATGAGAGAAATTGGATGATTCAGAAAGATGGGGTGACATCACATGCTGCCAAGTCAACAATGCTATTTCTGGAAAAGGTTTTGTGAACAAAAGCATTTTGCGAGGTCTGCGCCCCGCTCGTTTGCCTCACTTGTTGCCACTACATTGTTATCTTCGGGGACGCATTTCCTGAGGTCACTGGCCTCTTACGTGTAGTGCACGTTCTTATCGCGAGAGGTGGAGATGATCTGACCTGGATGGCGCGATCTGGCGCCGCCTTACCCGTCGACTTGCGGATTTTCCACAACCAGGTATCTCCCACCAGCGAGTCATCGCCCCAGGCGGGACAAGCTATAAGCTTCCGATCGGCTTCCCGGCATATGTGGTTGTGTAGTGCATGTTAGTGTCAGAGGCGGATTAGTATTTTTGCCGCCTGTAGGCACATCAAATTTGCCGCCCCCTATTTAAAATTAATGTTACATTTCAAATTGTAACGTTTCAGTAACAATTCCTCATTAATTTGAACGTTTTAACTTTAAAAGTAACATTACATTTTGCACATTGTTTTCATAAATTAAATACATTTTTTGGATTAGCTAATTTTGGATATAAACTGTATCTCCATAGCAAGTAACGTTCAATATTATTAACGTTTCAATACTGAAACGTTACCATTAAAAGGAAACTAAAACATGACAACTAGAATTGCAACATGTTTTCTTTCGTCAACGGGCCTTAGTTTCAGATTCATATACTTCTGAAATCATAAGGTAAACTCTAATGAAGTAGACAAATAAATAACTTGTATTAAATATTAATATGATAGATTTTATTTACAACAACTGAATTATTAGAATATTACGACGTTGTAACAGTTTTTATAATTTTCGATTTACCATTATAAACAAGGAATATAACATTTAACGTTTTGGATGGGGTTTTTTATACAGTTGAAACAACGTTTTATTAATTATAGCTAATTTGTCTATTGATGTACAATTTTGCGACGTGCCTTTTGGTTGTTTCAAACTCCTTACTCTAAGAATGTAATTCTTTCTGCTCAATCAACCAATCAAGTCGTTGGCGAATCCTTTTCATGTATTCTGTAACATTGAAAATGCCCTATTTGAAATTCAAACTTAATTTATAAATCAAAGGTTGAGGGGGCGGCTTTAGTGTCGTTTAAATCATTTTTAAAATAAAAATATGATTTATACTGTTATAGTTTTTAGAGAACCTAAATTTGTTTTAGAAAATATCAAGAAAATTTTGCGCCTTTGAAACTTTGCCGCCCTTGAACCTTTGCCGCCGTAGGCACGTGCCTACTGTGCCTATGCGTAAATACACCTCTGGTTAGTGTAATTGTTTGTAAGGAGTGAGGATAGGACAAGAAAGAGATGGAAGGAACGTGCGTGGTGTGTCTCGCTTGTTAACGTTGTGCTCCGGTATTCGCTGGCGTTGAACAGAGAAACCACTCGACCAGTGGTCGCCCGCTAGAATTATCCCCCAGTAGCTGCTGAATACGACCTATCTATCTAGCTGGTGTCGAAAATCTTGCCGCGGTGGGGAGAGGAGCCCGAGGACATCCCGTTATAGGCGCTGCAGCGACATCAATTGATCTCCTGAGCGACGTCGGCCGGTCCTTAAATCGACCACGGACAAGTCCCCTCAAAAGTACTTTAAATGAAAGCAAAAATCTGTTCTTTAAGATGGTACGAAAAAAAATGGCCTTTACCGGCCTAACTTTTACTTTCGTACGTTTTTTCTGACGTAAGAAAAAGTATTGTAATCGTGCGCCGGAAAACTGCGAATTTTCCACACAAAAAGTCTTATAGCCGGGCCCTGGTAAGGAAAAGTGGATAAATCTAGTTGCTAATTATATAAAAAATATTCCTCTAACGCGTGATGTAGCCAGAATTCATAATTTGTGCGTTCTTGATACCGATAAATCGACTCACGGCAAAACGTCTGCACAACCCTAGCGCATAAACCGTTCAGTCAATTTGCTCCAAAATTGATGCTCCTCAATCGTTTTAGCTAATGTCGCGGCCCCTTGAATTTGACACCGATATTTTAATTTTTGGGGGTCATTTACATCCCCGGGAACATTTTCAAAATTTTCAAAAAAATTACTCCAAAATTTTTGGATTACATTTTGTTGTCGAATAGTGCAAAGAACGTTTAAGAGAATGGTGCAGATCTCATTTTCGTTGACATCCTCGATTTGTCGAAAAATGAAAAAATAAAATATAAATATAAACTTTACAATTGCAGATATTGTCTCAGAAAAAGTCCGTTGTGCAAAATTAGCTCTTTAAAAATGTCATGTACAATTTTTTTTGAAAATAAATAGTTTTGCGTAATTTTTGCTTGAAAATGAATTATGAAGAGACTAATTATGGTTTTGTTTGATTGTAAGTCTTCATCTACCAGAAAAGAAAACATTTAAGAATATACCTTAAAATATCTTGGAGACATGGTTAAAAATAATTGCAAACTGAAAAACAGTTCCATTCATGGCAAAAATGGCGCTTTGAGGAAGAATTGAAATATATGCCCATTGTTGGCAGCGCCCATCGCTGCATGCACGCTTGGTTGTCGGCGCTCATCGACTGAGATGTGTTGATATAGATAGAAATGTGGTAATATTCGTGCAACTTTTCTTGAACGATGACCTTGAACCCCCTCCCTTGTGCAAGAAACAGTTGAAGGCAAAAGCTCGCAGCGGGCACTAATGACAACCTTCCAAGCATTGAAACTTCGTTGGCGCGAAACAGAAGCTAGTAAAAGCCAGTTGCTTTCATTGTGCAGAACCCCTGTTCAGATTTATTGTCAATATCGAAAGAAATGGCTGAGTCAGGTCCAGGTTCTTCAAGGGAGTCAACTAAAACTCCCGAAAAAGTTAAGCACAAGATGCAGTTTTGACTTTCATTTCACAGACGTTGGCATTACTTAAAATACTCTAGTGGCAGACTTTGTAACTAATACCCCCACTCCACCCGAAATCGTCAATCCATCGTTCAAGAAAAGTTGCACGAATATTATAATATTATATAACCGGGCGAAAAAGTATGTGCTGTTTTCAGCACTAGTTTAATTGAATATGTTTAAATTAGTACCGGATCTTATGGAAGAACTTCACGGGCATATGTCTTTTGAAGTTATACGGTGAAAGTACTTTTTTCTTTTATTCAAAACGTAATACTTTTTTATGAATCAGTTGGTATTAAACGTAACATACCTCATCGGACATTCTGAAGAATTAATAAAAAAATTGCTGCCGGACACTATTTGACGATAATTCACATTGAATTTAATAATGTGGACTAATATTCAACGCAGATGACCATCTCTTCATACGTTACATAGATTTTTACTGTTTTTGACTAAATAAATCTAAATCTAAAACGCAGAAAGAAAAAAGTACGAGCGCCAAATCAACTTAACCTATATTAGGTATTGCCAACTTGTGAAAATGAAAAATCATGCGAGATTCTAAATTTCTTAGTAAACTGTTTTTCTAGAGAAACTATTTACAAATAATTATTTACATTCTGTTCACGTTTACAAGCAGCTACTGTAAATTGGTAGGTGTTTAAAAAATGGTCGAGTGTTTGACTAGCGACTGGCATGAAAAGCATACCAACTTAAACGTACAGGGAGAGATGGCTAAGAGTATCAAATGAAGTCACTGCAGTGCCTCTGACCGGGAGGTCCTAGTTTCGAGATCCGACAGTGGCAGGATTTTCGACACTGGCTCGTTAGCGAGGTCGAATTCAGCGACGTCTGGGGGAGAACTCTGGCGTCCGGCTGCTCTGATCAGTAGTTTTCCGTGGTGGCTTTCCGAGTCGGCTCCTCTATTCGGTAGGTCTCAAATCAACACCAGGAGAATGTCGGAGCGGTACCTTAACAAACGGGCCACGGACTGCGCGATCTTTCCTTCCTCTTCCTTGCCCTATCCTCACCCCTTACACCCTCTTACACTAACATGCACTATACAACCACACATGCCGGGAAAACCGATCGGGAGCTTAGAGCTTGTCCCGGCTGTGGCGGTGCCCTGCTGGAGGGAGATACCTTGTTGGGGAAAGTCGACGGGTATGACGGCGTCGGATCGCGCCATCCAGCGGAGGAAGATCACTTTCCGCGATCAAAATTATGAACTATACTTATGGGACTGATGGCCGTGCCCTGCTGGAGGGAGATACCTGGTTGGGAAAAGTCGACGGGTATGTCGGCGTTGGATCGCGCCATCCAGCGGAGGAAGATCACTTTCCGCGATCAAAATTATGAACTATACTTATGGGACTGATGGCCTTAGCCGTGGACGCACTCACGTTGGGCAGCGCGGCCTCGAGGAAGAGGTCGACGCGCAGGCGCACCGGGCGGCCGCGCGCCGGCGGCCACGCCCACACCTGCGCGCGCCACACGCCGTCGCTGCCGCGCGCGTACTGGAAGACGTCGGGGCACGGGGACGCGGGCGCCGCCAGCGGCACCTGCGCCCGCCCGCCCGCCGGCAGACACCACAGCACCACGGCCGCAGCCGCCATCGCCGCGCCCCACATCCTGCAACCAAGATAGATTCATTTCAACTAAAATGGCTGCACCAACGCTGCAATAAGCTATCTAAACATATACAAATGGATATAAAGAGTGGTAAACACCGACACGGAGTGTCAAATCTCCATGAAAGTTGGAACACCTACGTGTTTTTTCACCCAGAAGGTTTATGAGCTGTTAATTTTGCGTTAACTCCACTAGATGGCGCTGCAGAACAAAATTGCGCTTCATTTTAATTCAATTACCATTCAAATTCGCTCCAACTGGGCTTCGTCGTCGTGAGACCCGGAGAAACACGGAGAGACACAGAAAGGGAGAGAAAGTCAGAGAGGGAGAGACGGGGAGGGACAGGGAGAGAGGGGGGGGAGGAAAAAAGGGTGATGAAGAACGTCTCCCAAGTTCCGCTAGTGTAGTATATTTATTCACTACAATAGTGCTTTACATGTGTTTTTAATAGGAGATAATATTAATTATGAATATAAAACACCAAATATCTGGACACAATTTACCTTCAAATAAACAAGTGCTTGAAATTTATTTTATAACATCAGGGAAGTAAAATGAACAAATATTGCAAGTGCTAAACTTGTTCGTGCGTTTTCTGGGATTAAGCAAGAATTCCGACAAAAGATAATCAACATTGTTTGCAAAACTTGTTAACTTCAATTCGGAGTGGAGAAAATTAAAAATGGCAAAGAAGTGTGGAAGTAAGTTTAAGACTCGTGTAAAGAAATATAAACAATTTAGGCAATGTATCTGATATTGCACATACGAATGGTTTACAAATGATTACGATGGAAGAAGACTGTGTGTTTCTACTTTGGCAGAGAGTCAGGACGTAAGGGTTACCTTTGAGGAGTAGACGAAATTCTCGCGGAGAAGGGAGAAAGAAAGAAAGAAAGAAAGAAAGAAAGAAAGAAAGAAAGAAAGAAAGAAAGAAAGAAAGAAAGAAAGAAAGAAAGAAAAGAAAGAAAAGAAAAGAAAGAAAAGAAAGAAAAGAAAGAAAAGAAAGAAAAGAAAGAAAAGAAAGAAAAGAAAGAAAAGAAAGAAAAGAAAGAAAAGAAAGAAAAGAAAGAAAAGAAAGAAAAGAAAGAAAAGAAAGAAAGAAAGAAAGAAAGAGGCAAAGAACACACACACAAGAAGAGAAAGGGAAAGAGAATCGACAGTGTGCAGCGTCTACATCTTCTGATGTACCTCCTTCATGGTCTGAAGGTTCAATGACGAACTTCCAAATTTGTGAATTTTTAGGACAGACTTCCGAGAGTTCATCAATATAAAATGCTGTAAGGCGTGGCAACAAAAAATTAATTACTCCGAAACTAATTGCTGTTTTAGATAGATATGATACTCTGGCGAGTTAATGCTAGCGGCGACAATATCCACCCCCAAGAATTTCACTCCGAAGAATTCTCTGTCATATCATATCAAGCATAGTTGTTTTTTTCGAATCAGACGAGAAGAGAACGTTATGAAACAATTATTTTTTTTTATTAGTAATATATCTGAAATTGTTATTGTATGGCAAACTTTTGCCTACATTAAATATCAGGGACCCAAAAGAAGAAAGACTTCCAATTGTTACATGTGTAACACATTTATTACATTTTGATAAATGTGTCTGTTTATTGTAACTGTTCATGTCAAACCGTGGCTTCTGTTCAGTGCAGCTTAAAAGCTCATTTTAAAAAGATATTTTGATAAATTCTAAAATCACATGAAGCATAGATTGCACTATTTCAAAGACATTTAATCACCATGTGTGGTATTTATTAGAAGAATTGGCTGTACATCACTCTTTGTTGATGAAATAGACGTACAAATAAAAATAAAAATGGTAGCAAATTTAGCCAGAGAGAATTTACTCCTAGAAAAGAGATATATTCCGTTTTGAGGGGAATCGGATGGAGAATAACATGGTAACCGCAATTTTATCCCGTTGTCCGTTCTTTAATTACTTATTCTTTAAGGAATAACTGAAGATAAAATTGAATTATTATATTTTAATTAATATACAATAATTCAATCGTATCTTCATTTCAGTGAAAACAACAGCCGACCTTGTGTCAACCAAACCAGATGCCTGAATGAATAAAATGGTATGAGCAACGGTTTTCTTTACTGATTCGCATTCTTGTTCCTTTTGCTCACAACAGCCCTTTAGATATAATTTTAAATTGTATTATGACAATTGTAAACCATTTGTTTTGCCCTTAAACAAATTCTAACAAATAAGTCTTCATTATCTACAAAACCTTGCTCTCGAAAAGTGTGAGATGATAAACGAATCGCGCATGAACGACACCGGATGTCCCCGAAGGCAATTCCAGCGACCACGTCGTGTTGCCTGTGGCCTCTTCCGGCGCCTTATCATTCAGCGGAGGTTTCGACGAGCGGGAGCGGCCAGCGGCCAGAGCGCGCCAGAGCGCGCCAGAGCGCGCCAGTGGGCTTCGAGGGACCGTCCAAAGCCCAAAGGGCAGCCCAAGCGGGCATTCAGGAAGTTATTTAGCCCGGAATATGTGGGCCAAAAGGCAATTATTTGGGCTATAAGGAGGAGCGAAAGGCATATAAAACCATCAAAAACTTAAAAGGTACTATTGTAAACAATTAATAATTACTACGGGCAGATTTTGATGACCTAAAACATCGCCAAAAATAAACAATAAAATGCTCTAAAATTTTAAAAAGGCCTAAGAACAAAGAAAAATGTCATTAAAAATTTGATCAAAACCACAACTAAAGCTGTTGGATATGTCACTGTTGTAATCGAGGCTTCTTCCTTTTGTTCAAGTGAACTCAGCTTGCAAACATTTGCTTTAGACTGTTCTTTAAAAGAAAATTTCTGGCTTCATATATTTGAAATCGCCCGAACTGCCAAAGGCGCCGATAGACGTCACAGGGACCTTAGAATACTAGTGAGTACTATATATTACTCATAACGGCTGACGTTACAATATTTGAGCGAAGAAATGGAATAAACTACCCAGGAATTCTGTGGAGAATATTTGTTGCATCTCGTAAATATTGCTTGAAGCAAGTACCATTAAAATTATATTAAAAACGATAAAATCAGCGAACAATGCATTAAAAAGTTTGGAAAAGGATAAACAATGTCTTATTAGTTGAAATCTACGAAAAATGCAAAAAAAATGACGAATAAATATGGATCCTTTCCTTTTGTTACATCATAAAATTAATTTCTATGCTAAACAGCATTCTTCCAAAGTGAAAAAATGACAGTTCATTAAAATCCGTCATTACCACGAATCACATTTTTATTAAACTCAAATTTACATTTGCACTTTACGTGTAAGAAAACGATCTTTTCTTTGTAATATTGATTCCACATAACCACCTGGTATAACTACAAATTTGTTTTACCTGCGACGCTGACCCTTCAAAACGCTATTGTGGTGTCCCATTGAAATCTTTAAAATGCGTAAGTGGAAACTGAATTATATTTTTGATTCTTGGCACTTGTGCAGCACTACGAACGGAATATCAAATATAGAGCTCTGTTCCCAGAAGGGATGGGAGGCCATGCTCAAACGTAGGATAGAATTAATCTTGAGCGGGCAAAGCCTGTCAGCATATTGGAAAAAAAAGAAGAAGAAAAAAAAAAACTTGAATGGTACCATCGTTCTTTTTTCATACCCAGCCCTCGGCCCTCAGCTTCTACAGAAAGATAAACACGACTGTCCCTTTTTTTCAGACATACGGGCACGATTCCAGTTCCATTAAGGTTGGTGCAAGAGGAAATAAAATGCAAAATAACGATGTAAAAGACAAAATGCCAAAAATTGGCATCAGAAGCTAAAATAGACAAAAATTCAAATTGAAAAAACAACAACAAAAAAAACAACTTCAGAAAGTATAATCAAGTGATGCCTATTTTTAAGTCAAAATTGTAACAATAATAATAATTTGCTGGCGTTTTGCCAAACTTTTGGGCTTTGAATTGAAGGCCGACGCGGGCAAGGCCTTCGGGGAAAAGCTCGAAGTCTGCACGAAGGAGACTCATCACAGGGGGTGGGGGCACATTTGGTAAGTTTCGGCAGCTAATCGGACTCGCTTAGCATCGGTGACGTCATGCGGTCAATGGGAGAACCTTTTAAGACATTTTCGGCCAGTGGCCACCAAGCGCCTATGACAAATCAACCCCGTCTTGGCGTCGTTATTGGCGAAAAGAAACTACTTACTTTATTCCCTGCGTGATGTCGCCGAAGCTAAGCCGCTTACGCCCACTGGGGGAAAGCCCGAAACATGAATTTCTGTATACCCACTTGTCCCTGGTATATAACAAAGTATGGTAAAAAGTGGTGCTACTCCCCTTTTCGATGAACTCTAATTTCGAAAATTGCGAGAAGTATACAATCCAAAAGTACAATATTGCAGAGAGAGATTTTAGTTTTAATTGAAATGTTCTAAAAAAATCAGATCTCTAAAAACGTCATGTACAATTGTTTGAATAAACTAGTCGTTTTCTCGTAATTTCTCTGTGACATTAATGCAAATTATAATAAAAAGAAAACATTCAGTGAAAGGTAGTAAAACAACAACCTCTTGAGAACAGAGCTTCGGTTCATCAGATAGGCCAACACCTACGATGCTATTGAACTCAGCGTGAGAGAGATTTCAGCGAGTCCAGTAAGATGTTTCGAGTGCGGCGCGGGTGCGGCGCGGGAGCGAAGCTTTGGCAGTCTCTGCGCATGCGCGGCGCGTGCGGTCTCCCACTCCGCGCACTGTGCACCCGAACCAGCGCACGCCGGGCTTCCGCAGCGCTGCCGAGCAGGCAGTGCCGGAGCTAGGCGATTTCGAAACCTAGCCCCTCCCCCCGGAAGAATTAAAAAATTTGTAAGTTGGTTCAACAAACTATAAGTGTTAAGAGTTATTTTATTTCAATTTGGGCTATTCAGTCCTAAACTTCAATGAAAACACATAACATATATATATATATATATATATATATATATATATATATATATATATATATATATATATATATATACAGGGTGGTCGTTTTAACTTGAGACAAGTGAATATCTCGAGAAATATGCATCCTACGAAAAAAGTGTTCGAGATAAAAAGTTAATATTATCGTGGGGGACATCAGTCAGTGCTAAAAGTAGCCCCCCCCCGCCCCCCCTTTGGGGGGGTCGGGGGGGTCACTTTCATATCTTAAATGGGAACCCCCATTTTTTATTGCGGATTTAGATTCCTCATAAAAAAAGAAGTAACTTTAATTTGGGACATTTTTTCCAAATTATTAATAGATGGCGCTAAAATCGGAAAAAACTATTTATCCCGATTCCCTAGAAAAATGAAGGAAACGGTCTCATATCTTGCGAAATTCACATTGGATCGAAAAACTGCAAAACATGTGTTTAATATTTTTCAAAAACTTATCGTATGACTCAAAACATGACCCCCCACCTCCACTCCCTGGGGGTGGAGCGGCGGGCAACTTTGGAATCTTAAATGGGAACCCCCATTTTTTAATGCAGACTTGTATTCCTCATGAAAAAAGAAGTAACTTTTATTAAGGATATTTTCTCGAATTGTTGATAGATGGCGTTGTAATAACAAAAAATAGACTGGAATACGAAAAATTGGAAATTATTAGATTTCGCTTTTGCAAAACAAACAAATAATAACCTGTTATGTTATTCAAAGCTCTTAACTACTTTTAGCGTTACCCAGGAACAACGACGTGGACGTAGTAGTTACTGTTCCCATCGGGGTGCTTGTTTTAGGTGAGTCCCCTTGCCTCTCACCATCGGGGTGCTTGTTTTAGGTGAGTCCCCTTGCCTCTCACCATCGGGGTGCTGGTTTAAGGTGAGTCCCCTTGCCTCTCACCATCGGGGTGCTTGTTTTAGGTGAGTCCCCTTGCCTCTCACCATCGGGGTGCTGGTTTAAGGTGAGTCCCCTTGCCTCTCACCATCGGGGTGCTTGTTTTAGGTGAGTCCCCTTGCCTCTCACCATCGGGGTGCTGGTTTAAGGTGAGTCCCCTTGCCTCTCACCATTGGGGTGCTTAACTTCGGGAAGCCCCTTGCCTCTTTTGTAGTTCACAACAAATGCTCAAAATGTCCGCCTTCCATTTCGATACATTTATTAATTCGAGCTTCAAATGCAGCTACACAACTCGAAAGCATATCCGGTGTAATTTTTAAGCAAGCATTTCTGATACGTTCTATCATGTTTTGTCGAGTTGTAGGTACTTCTGCATACACTTTGTCTTTAAGGTAACCCCACAGAAAAAAATCCGGCGACGTAAGATCTGGTGATCTAGGAGGCCAATTTACTGGACCCCCTCTACCGATCCAACGACCACTGAATTCGCGATTTAATACTTCTCGGGCTATTGCGGCGTAATGTGCCGGACAACCATCATGTTGAAACCACATGTTCTGTCGTATTGCAAGTGGTACATCTTCCAACAGAATCGGTAACTCATGGCATTTGCTGCGATTACAGCGCCATCTATCAATAATTTGGAAAAAATGTCCCAAATAAAAGTTACTTCTTTTTTTATGAGGAATCTAAATCTGCAATAAAAAATGGGGGTTCCCATTTAAGATATGAAAGTGACCCCCCCGACCCCCCCAAAGGGGGGGCGGGGGGTGGCTACTTTTAGCACTGACTGATGTCCCCCACGATAATATTAACTTTTTATCTCGAACACTTTTTTCGTAGGATGCATATTTCTCGAGATATTCACTTGTCTCAAGTTAAAACGACCACCCTGTATATATATATATATATATATATATATATATATATATATATATATATATATATATATAATGTGATCAAAAGAATTGTCCAAAATGGTGTGGTCGTGTTTTTCATGGAGGGGGCTTGCACCCCTTGTTTTATGTGACACAATCAGGGCACAGGCATGGGGGCTTATGTGGCACAATCAGGGCATCAGGGCACAGGTTGATGTTTTAATCACCTTATTGATTCCCACTGTTGAAGAGCAATTCTGGGAAGGCGATTGCATATTTCAACACGATCGAGCACCTGTTCATACAGAACAGTGGTTACACGAAAATAACATCCCTGTAACGGACTGGTCTGCACAGAGTCCTGACTTGAATCCTATCGAATACCTTTGGGATGCCGACTTCGTGCCAGGCCTCACCGACCTACATCGATACCTCTCCTCAGTGCAGCACTCCATGAAGAATGGGCAGCAATTCCCCAAGTCCGTGGCCCGTTTGTTAGGGAAGTGCTCCGGCATTCGACTGGTGTAGATCGGAGAAACCACGGAAAACTACCTATCAGAGCAGCCGACGGCTAGAATTCTCCTCCAGGAAGCCGCTAAACTCGACCTAGCTGTGTCCAAAATCTTGTCACCGTCGGGACTCGATCCTCTGATCTCCCGGTCAGAGGAACAGCAGGGGCTCAGTCGATGCCCTGAGCCGCCTCTCCCGGTCGCGGCTGCGGTGGCTCAGCCCCAACGGTTGCTGCTGCAGAGTCTCTCGCTGGAGATCTTAGTGTTCCACTCACGACAGCGGCGTATTTTCGACAGAAGCTTCATAGGTAAGTCAGCCGGTGGAGGGGGCAGGACTCTAATCGGATGATTGATCTGCGGGAAAATGCCGACGTAGCCCACTTTAGCAAACCGCCCAAGGACCGCACGCCATCTTCCTGTCTCCCTCCTTCCATCGACTCCCTTTATATAGAAGAATCTTCCTAAGGATGGGATGATTTGACAGCTAGTGCTGGCAACACAACTGACGATTCTGTGGTCGTTGTGTCCTTGAACTTAATAGACTCTCCTTTCTCCATTCGTTTGTTTGCAGTTGGCTAACTTGTAAGAAGCCACGACGCTCCCTGCTGTGATGTCCTCGTCCGACGAAAATATAGTGCGCCACGAGAAATAATTGAAATTAGGAAGTGCAGAGCTTTGTGCTCTAATGTAAAAATTCTTTTTTTTTTATAAAAAATATATTGAATTTAGTTTTTATGTGATAAGTATTATGTTTGTTTTAAAATCGAGTCTTGAATGTGAGATGCGTAGTTGAGACGGTCCACGTGTTCCGGCATTGTGCTGTGTTCGGCATTGTTCTTTTATTGAATGTGATATTACGTTAAGACATTTTCCCACTTATGTAAATAAATTTCTATATTTCCCGGACTCGCGTGCGTGCACATAACTAAGCGAAACTCAAGACATCTCTTTATTGATGTCTCGCGTGAACCGTAAACAAACACTACGAAGGGGCGTAACTAAACAGCTGACGCGGCGGATGGATACTTCTCTGAAGTACACGTGATGTTCACTTGTTTCCCGATCTGTCAAATCATCCCATCCTTAGGAAAATTGTTCTCTACACGACGTGCCACTTACATGGACAACCACACATTTCGGGAGGATAATCGGGTACATGGGGCTCGTCCTCGCTGAGATGGAGCCCCATTGAACGACGTGCGAAATAGGGTTTCTTCGACCAGAGAAGCCGATGTGTAACAAAAATGTTAGTCCCCAGAAGTTGTATTTGTATTTCGTCCCTCGTTCGGGCCAGTGTTCGTCCTGTCCGCCTCCAAGGTTGCGATGGCGCGATCGGCAAACAGCGAAAGCCTCCTCTCGCGGGCCCGCACGCCCACGCGCCGACGCCCGCCCGCCCGCCCGCCCGCCCGCCCGCCCGCCCGCCCGCGGGGGAATACCCGCGCCACTCCCGCCCCGCCCCGCCCCCAACCCCGCCCCCGCCGCACGCACCTGCGTACACGCTATTGGCATTCCCTCCCACCTGTTTCCACCAGAATACATTGGTTGGTTACTAGATAGTGATGCCGGGCGCATGAACTATCGAGGTCGGTTGTCCCGTAAGGGTAGTGCATGTCCTCAGGAGGTGACGGTTGTCTTCCCCGCTGTATGGAGAGATCCGGTGCCGACCTACCGTCGGCGCTCGGTTTTTTCCCCATCCATGTATCTCCCACTAGCGGGGCACCGCCCTAGCTGCGATAAGCTCTAGGCTCCCGACCGGTCTTCCGGCAGGTGTGGTAGTGTACTGCTTTCTAGTGTGTGTGTGTGTGTGTGTGTGTGTGTGTGTGTTGGACTACTATCCCCCTAGTGCCCTTTGTGAAGGAATCGGTTTCCTGCCGCCAGAACATGGAAAAAGTTGAATTGAAAATCACAGATTCAGTACGGTGTATCGAATATCTGAAAATTAAACAATCTTGTCAGAAAATATGAAATAAGGTTTCAGGTGCACAAATATGATGCAAACATTGAGTTTAAATGGTAATGTTTATTTATTGAACAAAATGGTTATTGAAAAATTCAGTCCAAGAAAGGAGGAGGTTGAAACCCTCGGGCGCCAAACGTTTGCCGTTCTCTATTTTATTGTCTTGTAAACTTGAAATCACTGGATCTGAAGACACCAGAATACTATAAATCACAACTTGCTTAGTTTTCGAACGCGAATGTCTTCTGGAAATTTTTTCACGATAACGTCTGATATCTTTATTTCTCGCTACCTGTGTACCTTCCGGCAATTGCCCAATTGGCAACGGAGAAACTTTAATTATTGCGTACTCCTGAATTAAAACCACATGAACCGATGTCGTCAATAGAGTACCGCGGATACGGTTCTACGTATCGCTTTGCATCCTCCAAACAGTAAGATTTAAATTTCTGAATATCGACTTCCAGCCCACTTGACATAGCTTGCAACAGTACTTCGCTCTTTGTAATTATTTTCATTCATTCATTTCTAAAATGCTTTATGTATTCCTAAAATGTTTGCTGTTGTCTGCACATTGTCAAAAAATCGCCAAGCGGTATTTTAGTTGTTGGTTGTACCTGACCCGGGTTCGGGTGTGTCGAATCGCAAACCGTATCTAAGTTATAATCTTGAATTTTCCCTTTTCGCGATGCGCAATTTTTGTTTCTGCATTGCGGAACGATCTTCCACTTTTACTCGGTGTTATCACCACATTTGTAGGGTAGGTGTAAAAATCACCCCATACATTTAATGCCCGTATGTTATATACCAAAAGCCGATGACATGAAAAGAAACGTTATCAGGGGCTTATTAATATTTTTGCCGCCTGTAGGCACATCAAATTTGCCGCCCCCTGTTTAACATTAATGTTACATTTCAAGTTGTAACGTTTCAGTAACAATTCTTCATTAATGTAAACGTTTTAACTTTAAAAGTAACATTATATTGTGCACATTGTTTTCTTAAATTATTATTATTATTATTATTATTATTATTATTTTATTAGCTAATTTTGGATATAAACTGTATCTTCATAGCAAGTAACGTTCAACATTATTAACGTTTCAATACTGAAACGTTAACATTAAAAGGAAACTAAAACATGACAACTAGAATTGCAACATCTTTTCTTTCGTCAACGGGCCTTAATTTCAGATTCATATACTTCTGAAATCATAAGGTATATTCTAATGAAGTAGACAAATAAATAGCTTGTATTAAATATTAATATGATATTTTTAAAATAAAAATATGATTTAAGCTGTTATAGTTTTTAGAGAACCTAAATTTGTTTTAGAAAATATCAAGAAAATTTTGCGCCTTTGAAAATTTGCCGCCGTAGGCACGTGCCTACTGTGCCTATGCGTAAATCCACCTCTGAACGTTTTTGCCATTGATTTATTTATTAAGTTAATTTCTAAGTTACTAAAACGCTTTGGCGTGGACTTACATATGCAATTGCAATGCATAAACGTTGCAATTTCAGTTACAGCATTTTTTACTTTCCCGTCAATCATCGTAAATAACAACTCGTATTTTGTTATTGTTATGTTTTTATAGCCAGCAAATGTAAAAGGCACAAGAGTTTTCATATGATCTTTGATATGTTTCTGTTCTTGGCATGCACTTTCAGGTCTGGGCGGGCGGCCGGCAATGGCGGCGGGGCGGCGCGGGCCGTGGCTCGCCGCTTCAACACAGGCCGGTTACGCACCCCTACTAGTTAAATAATAATAATAGTAATAATAATAATAGTAATAGAAACCATCAGCAGGTTTTCCTTATCGATATATCAATACCCAATACCCACAACATATCGGGAAAATATCAGGAGAAGATCCAGAAGTATACCGATCTTGCCCATGAAGTCGCAACTCAGTGGAACTTCAGTAAAGTGACAACTGTGCCTATAATAATATCAGCTACATGAGTGATCCAGAAAATGACACTTCGGGCACTGGAGTGTCTTCACGTGGATGCCAGGAATGTATATAATATGGAAAAGTCAGTAATTTTGAATACATGCCGTATTGTCAGAAGCCATCTGAACCTTCAGTAAAGCAACCGCACACCTGGTCATCATTCCTGTGTGTGGTTGACATACCGACCAGTAGATACTGTGAATAATGTAAGATAATAATAATAATAATAATAATAATAATAATAATAATAATAATAATAAAAAGCAAATGTGTATAGTTGCAACTTGGCTTACAGCTGGGGCTTTCTAACACACAAATTAAATTTCGAACTACGGACGAACAAAGGACAAACTAAATTTCAAAGCGGTACAAAATTTATAGACTTCAGTATATACGAGTAAAACAAAAGATATAGTGGAAAAAGTTACAATACACACGTCTTACTCGTTTACCTTCTATTTTATATATAAATATATAAACATCGTCGACTATGAGAAGAAAATAAAGTTGGAATTTCTCTGTCACGCTGGAATATGATGCACTAATTACATCAGTACACGATTTCCTAGGTCGAACGTCTAAGCGCCAACTTCCACGCTTCTTGGAATTGTGGCCAGTTGGAGCCAGTGCGCGGCGCAGTGTGTTGGAGGGGGTGGAGGGGGAGGAGGAGGGGAGGAAGTGGTGCCTCATGCACTGCGGCCACGGCGAGAATCCACAACGCAAGGGGGGAGAGGGCCTCTCCTTCTGCTGACGCACTGCTGCATGACCACCTCTTAACACTTGCGAATCACCGAGGGGGGGGGGGGGGGGGCAACGGATGCCGCGTTTCCCCCCCCCCCCCCAACTGATCTTTAGGTAAGGAGTCATTTTTTTGGACATTTGTTACCAGAACTTGATCGTTTAGTCTTCAACGCTTATCGGATAATTAAAAAAAATTGAAAGTCTAATGCACAATCGCTTTGTGCAAACACCTGTATTCTATTACAGCCCAGAAGCACGCTGCAACGTTACGTTATTCTTTGATTTTTCTATAGTGGCCAATGACATTAGGTCAGTGTTACACCCAGCGGCGGGATTTCGGTTTTTTTTGGGAAAGGGGTAAAATTTGGGTGTTATTATAAGTATGAAAATATCGTATATATTAACGCTTTAAGTTAATTGAGTTGCAATAAGATAAATAGATTTCAATTTTGTTAATTATTTGATTGATTATTGAACGTTATTAATTAGATGTATACACTTTGCTGGAAATGTGCATATTGCATTTGCGTAAGAAATTTTTCAAAGAAATTACATTTGTGTAATTTTTGAAAAACGAAAGAATACATTAAAATAAATTTTACATCATATTAAAGAGTGCAATTAGCACTATCCCTTCGAAAAGTTTGAAGAAATAACTAGTGCCGTTTTTGAGATATTGGCTTAGCGGAACATCATTTTAAGGAATCTAGATTTAGATTTAGATTTATTCGGTAAAAACAACAACAACAACAACAACAACGGGAAAAAACAGGAAAAACTGTATGTGACGTAGGAGAGAGAATATTATCTGCGCATGTTTCCTTGAGTTCAGAATCCCTTCCCGTCATTTTAACTATACATAGTTGAAAGATAAGTAAAAGTTAAAAAATAAATATAATAAAAATTTTAAAAATTTAAAACCGTGAGATTAGCATCATTTGAAAAACTAGTCATTTTTGGTCCCGAGTGATAGAAAACTTATTTGCAACGGTATACGAACTGCATATTTGATATTTCTGCATTGCTAACGAAATAGAAACTCGCCCTTACCTCTACTCTTACCATTGCAAGCAAAAGGAGAGTTCAACAAAACGTGCGCATAGTGAAGCTACATTTACGTCCGCAAGCAAAACAAGGGGCCATCTCAGCATTTGCTCAATGGATCAGGGAAACTGGACAAAAACCTGATGGAGATAGGGGTCATTGACCCGGAAGCTGAAGTACATTATTTGTTACAAACATATTAAGTCTTTTAAAAACACTATACAATACAAATGTAAAGTAATTCTTCATATATCACTGTTTTGTGAAAATAAACAATTTTCTTTTTGATAATCAGTATTGTCTCTAATTGTATAGAAACAGCTATGCAGCAGAAAAGAGTTTACTTTTAACTTAAATTTGTGAACCGACTTCAATTGTTTAATGTCTTCTGGCAGTGCGTAGTAAAGTAACGTACGTGTATTGTATGTGAATTTCTGATAGTGAGCTGTTGTTATTTACACTTGATGAACACTTGATTTTTACGACGTGTGTTGTAATAATAAATATCAGTATTGCATGAAAATATGTTCCCACTCTTAAGTAAGTCACTTTTGACAAATATTATAGATTTGTAAATATATAGGCAAGGCAGTGGTAAGATTCCAAGCTCAATGAAGAGAGGCTTGCAAGGGTAACGCGGATGGCATTTTTTCATTATTCGAATGATTTTCTTTTGCAATCTAAAGGTGTGAGTACTACATGATGAGTTTCCCCAGAATTTTATACCATATCTCAGGCGGGAATATACATTTGCAAAATACACACAACACGCTGCATGAATTCTGACAGAATTTGATAGAATTCTGAATGCGTAACATAAAGAACTTAATTTAGTGTTTAATTTTGTTATATGTACGTTCCATTTGAGGTTTGACTGAATTGAGACACCTAGAAATTTTGTTACCTGAACGTCAGCTAATTGCATATTATTCATTTTCAATGGAGCCTGCGATTGCTGATCTAGGTCTGAGTGACGAACATTTTACTTTTGAATTCTAATATCTATAGTATATTTTGTATTAAAGTACTGACAATATTCAATACAATTCACTTCGAAAAACATAACCTGTCTTTAGCAGTCTTCAATAAACTACAAGCAGTATTATAGTAAAGACCACATTATTACTGTCTTCAAGGCTTCAACCCAACACAGATCTGGTGCAAATAAAACCTAATAAAGCTTTAATAGCGCTAGAGACGTTTGCCTAGAAATGCGCATTGTTTTGAAGGGTGTGCAATATTTGCTCTTTTGAGAAGACGACGTTCCCATCTCCTGCGCGAAGCCGTGCGTTAATGCACGCTTCTTTCCTTTTGAGAAAATACGAAAAGTGTGCGCTATGTGCACTATTGCATGTGCAAGAATGACGTAGTTCCTATTAGCAATAAAATCTCTTACATTAAGAAAATTTAAAAAAAACCTTTATATTTAAACACTAAGGGTTTTCGTTTAGAAAGAAGTTTGAACTTTGCTCTCAACGAAATTTCAGAAGTTTGGTAAAAATGAATGTGACGCCCAGATGTTTCACCGCTTGCCGTTATTAACCAGTGTAGTAATGGTGTAAAAACTACATTTTAACGATATGGTAAAATTAAAAAAATTAACGCTTATCTGCCCTTATTTGTTCATTATTTCATTGTGCGAGTTGCAATCGCTCTACTGAAAGCTTTCGAGATATTCTCTTGGAGAAAGCACGTGCATGAGGTTCTTGTTAGCGAAAAAAGAATTAGCGAGTTTTCTTAAGTTAGAAGAGTGTTTTAAAATGTATAGATTATCGAGTGTAAGCAAACACAATGTCCGATACCTATCGGAAACCTGTCCTTTCAAAATAAATAAATAAAATTTTTAAAAATTTAAAAATCACTGATTACAATTATGTGGCTTTTAAGGCACGGCGGAGAGCAGGAATTTTTGCCGTATTGTTCTACAGAGCATACATATGTAAATATATTTCCATTATATATTCACAAACTTGATCTCTAGATCTACAGTGAATAATAATTGTATTCTTCGGGAATAATTGTATTGTTCGTTCCATATACGAGTACATCACGACAGATTCAGACGTGAACATGTCGCCCGCATGTATGGGTTGTCATGCCAGCTCTCGTGGCAAAGTGGGTCGAAGGGTGTTACAATGTTTGTAAAACATTTTCTACCAAAACAAGCCCTTATGATGAAGAAATAAACACCGAAACGTCGGCAAAGTGAGATAATATTGTTTCAATTGACGCACCAATACCCATAAACAATATGATGGATACTACTACAGATGGTCGTGAAATACAACATAGCTTTTATGTTTATTTTTAAAAAAATCATTGTAAACAATGTAGATTTTAATTCAAAACGGCTGGGAAAATAATATAAATAGTCCTTCACACCAATTTTCCCCAATTGGGTATTTATGCATTTTTCGCCTAAATTTACAATTTTTTTCACCTACTATGTGTTGATTCTCAAAGTTGAAATTTATATTGACATTTGGCATCATAGCTATTTTTTACGTATGCAAATTTCAGATTTGTATCTGGTCTCTCAACGTGGGTATTACAGCTGATAATTGGAGAAACTTCCAAAATTTTAATTGAGTATAATTTTTAAGAAGTTTGCTACTTATCATTGATATTTTACTACTTAGAGTAACTACTCCGTTATGTGGAAAAGCATAGTAAAATTAAGGCTGTGACTATTTCTTCTTTGAAAAATTACTCTCTGAAAATCAACATTTTTTTCATTCGTGATCGATAGTTTTGGTTGAAAATGTACCGAATAAAACATATTGGGTAGATAAATATCACTTTGATCATACGGCAGAGTTACGCGCTGCGCTGCGTAATTTACAAAGCCGTAAATGTCTACAAACGCACGGCTTAAAACAAAAATGGCTGGCATTGTGAACCACACAGAAAGCATGACTTTGAGATGATGAAGCGAACAACATGTTTAACTTAATGGACAACTTAAAATGTAATGACTCGCATGCATTAATAACCCTCTGATTTCCATGGCACAACACGGCGAGAAAATATTGATTCTTAAGTTCATTGTAGGCTACCGACATGAGCGAAACCTCAAGGTAAATATTCGTGATATTTTCTTTTGCGTAGGTTATTTTATCGTAATATTTTGATGAACTATCCGAAATCCTGTGAAAATGCGTAGCATTTGCTTATTGAGCTACTTTAATATTTTTGTCTAGGATTGTATGTCATATTATATCGCTTCCATTCTGTTCTTTTCAATTTCACAATGCAAAGCGCGTTTGTACGAGTTCATAACAACACAGTATTTTGAGCCAAGAAAATAAACGGGAAAATTATTGGAATTTTTAAGCAAAACTGCAAACATTAATTTTAAATACATATAAATATAATATACAAATTGTAAAATAAATAAATATTGTTTAGAAAGGGGGTTCATGCGCGCGTTTCGGGTGTGTTGCAGGAGGGGAAGGGGATATTGAAAATACTCCAAATTTGCGTTGCGCCATTTACGGACGGCCCCTGGCTGAGTGTTCCGAACTGGAACAATCCGCCAACTGAGGGATAAAAATTCTCCCAATTCCGTCACGAAAGTAGCTGGCAATTTCAAAATAGTTGCACCTTAACAAGATGCTGAAAACTAAATACTCTTGGGCAGAAAGCCTATCTATGAAAAAACTTCAATGCTTGTTCAATTTTCAGAAAATATTTTGTCATTTTAATGAGAAAAAAAAGCCGCATTTGACTTCTTAACAAAGATGAAAGATGTTCGAAAGACGTTCAAAACGAACGCTTGTGAATGGGACATGTGTATCAGAAGCTGTCAATATTTGATAAATGTTTCACTAAATGAGGGTATTGCTGATTTAAGCAAAAACAACAACTACGCATTGCTTCAAATCCTCCCAGCAAATAACGTATTCCTTCCAATGGATGGGATCCGCGGCGTAGGCGTAACGTAATAAATACCAACAAATAAAAAATAAATACCAACAAATAAACAATAAATACCAACAAATAAACAATAAATACCAACAAATAAACAATAAATACCAACAAATAAACAATAAATACCAACAAATAAACAATAAATACCAACAAATAAACAATAAATACCAACAAATAAACAATAAATACCAACAAATAAACAATAAATACCAACAAATAAACACTAAATACCAACAAATAAATTCTAGCATAAATAAATATTTAAATCAGTTTTGCTAAATAAGAGAAGGCAACTGCGAAAACTAGACCTCGGGGCGCCCTGCCCCCCTGGATCCGCCAGAGGTGGGGGAGGGGCGTCCCCCGCAGGGCACCTCGTCCCTGGCAGCGCGGTCAAGTACAAATAATGCGGGAAACCCCAGCCAGGTGCCCTTCGCGGGTATTTCCCGATCCATAATCCCTTGCCTTGAAGGGCCCTTCCCGTAAAGACGTTTGGTTACGGTGTCCATTGTTTGAATTCATAAAAACGGGACATTTTAGTTTTTGTCGCAAACACACAAGAGGACGTCAAACACTATTTTATCACAAATATTTAGGTTTGGAAATTAAAATTACGCAAACGTGTAACTTTCATGATGAAGTAACATTAAATTCACGCCAATTAAAGAATCGTTTAGAAGGGAACATTAGAAATAAAGGAGTATATATTTGTTTAATTTGCACTTTCATTCATTGTGAAGTAGATCAGTATTTCTCTATTAAGATTGCATATTAAGTCGTACAGAAACACTCAGAAGCAGAAGGATCATATTATTGAATTTCGTCTTAGCGATATCACTAACGATAACGCATACAGAAGTTGAAATTGCACCAAAGTTGCGTTTCCTCGTCATAGAAATCTCAGCCGACTCTCTAAAGACTGTCGTTATGTGCAACGTGAGCACAATATATTAATATTTTATAAACGAATTCGAAGCGAACGGAATTTATTATGACTATTCCACTCGTGGAATTAAAATCAATAGTGCTTACAATCAATACATACAAAATGCCCCAATCAGGGCGGTGTATCTAAAAAATTATCGCGTTTTCTAACCGATTTTTCTTAGCGCTTCTACCCACCCACCCACCAACCACAAACTAACAAACCCCAAAGTGGTAATGCATATAGTTATAAGATAGTTTTTGTTTGTATGTAAGTAATAAAGCCTTCCCTAACTACACTATCCAAATCGGCTGCTGTTATACATAATGTACTCCAAAAGTAAAATTCCCGCCTCTCCAGGGTAACTGGAGGGGGAAAACTGAAGAAGAAGGAAAAAAAAGGAAAAAAAGAAAAAATACGGGGCAGGGACTTCCCCGGCTAATTTCGGACGTCTGGTCACATTTGGTGCTGTTTAAAACTGTGGTTTTATATTTTGTTCTTTTTACTGTGCGTCTTCTCGCGATTTCTTAGCAATATTGAATAAGTTTACACGACACAGAAAGACGCAGTATTTTAATTTAGGAGGCTTACAATCTAACAGTTATTCGAAGGAGCTATACGTGATGGACGTGGTCTTTTATGACCTGAGTAATAAAAAAAAATCTTAAATAAATAAAATCAATTTCAAAAACGTTTATTCAAAGTTGTATGACAAATAAAATCGTTCGAGACAATCGATTTGTTTTGGGAATTTAAATTTGAATGATCTAAAATACATTCAAATTTGACTGCGATTATAAAAATATTTTGGAATTTTTTGAAATATTAATTTATAACTTTATTTTGTATATGGGAGTAATAAGATTAAAATGCGTAAAAATATCAGTTTTTATTTCTGAGTAGAAGCCGCACCATTAGCTGGTAAGGTTTATCCAAGTTTTCCCTTTCGAAGGAAATAGGCAAGGCGTCAGCGCGTTGCCTTTTAGATACTTATCAGCGAACTCAAGTGAACAGATGTAATGTCAGGGATACTTTCACGCGGTGTATACCTTAACTAACTCGATAGCTGGGCATCCGAACTTTAAATCTAAGTGAATGCAACAGAAACATTTACACCAAGACCCTACACTTCTCCCACCTAACAAAAAATAGCAATACAATAAACTGGTGCTCCCTAACAAACCCATTAAATACCTCGGTATAAACTTTGACACCAAACAGAAACCTCTAATCTCCACAAACAGCCCATTACCATATCACTCTTCTATTGCAATATATAAAACCATCCTAAGACAGTCACTGCTGTATATTTGTCTCATCTGGATAAACTCCCCAAAAACAGAATCTAAAAAATTGATGACTACAAATGACTACTTATGATGACTACAAATTATCCAGAACCTATTTCTCAGAATAATATCCAATACACCCTGGTTTGTCACCAATCATCAGCTTCGTTAAGAATTCAAATTAGAACCCATTGAACATAACATCACATCACAGACCTAGCTACTAACTTATACTATTATTTACCCCAGATCCTTTCCCCTGCAACTTCGACTCGCAAAAAATCCTAACCACACCCGAAAGAAAAAACAAACAAACAACAACCAGATATCCCTACAATACACTCCTTCAAACCTTCTCCGAATTCGAACCTGATTAGAGGACCCAAATATTGCATCCTCAACCTTATGTTAGATTTACGTTTTAAATATAATGCTCAAGTTAACACGTACGCCATTCACACATATTGCAAGTGGAAACTTAAACTGCCCTATTTACAGCCAACATAAATCAACAATTTAAATCTCCCAGTCAGAAATGCCATAATTTGAAGACGCGCGACAATTTCGAAGGCCTGACATAACAACGCTGCTGTAGAATGCGTTAACCTATCTAAGCTCGTGTCGCGTCTTCGGAGATAACGCGTCGGGGTCTCCTAACTCCGTCCTTTCCTCGTCGCGCGAGGCTGAGTCACGGCGGACGCAGGCCAGCCCGCGCCTGACAGCCCGCGCGCCACTTCCGCCACCCCACGCACACGAAGCTTTCGACACGGCGCAGCCACGTGCGCGGCGGGGGCAGGGGTTCACTCACCGACAACACGGCCACGGCCTCCGGGACACACACACGCACACACACAGCCAGACGCACGCTCGGGCAGGCAGCTTCGGCTCGGCGGCAGGGCGGCGGTGCGGCAGCGGGAAGCGACGAGACGGCACTGGCGACGCGGCCGCGCAGCGCCCAGGCGGCGGCGGCGGCGGCGGCGGAGGCGGAGGCTTCCTCTCGCCGTCGCCTGCCCCACTCCCAAAGCTCCGCCTGCCCGGCGGCGCTCGCTCGCCTGCGGGGAAGCACTTGTCAGCCCCGCGCCCAGCGCCCCGCGCCCCGAGCCCCCCGTTCCCCGCCCCGCCCAGCCCCGCCCCGCCCCGCCCCGCTCCGCCGCGCCCGCCGCGCCCGCCGCGCCCCGCCGCGCCCCGCCGCGCCCCGCCGCGCCCCGCCGCGCCCCGCCGCGCCCCACGCCCCCGGGCAAATTTGAGCAAAACATCAATAGTGTTGCCAGAAATGTTTTGAGAAAACAGTGAAGGGGAGATATTTGAGTAATAAAGATACATTCTCTTGATGATTTAAAACAGTTAAGTGTGAAGTTGAGCTCTGCTTTTACATAAAATGGAATAAATCTTTTATACGTTAGATGAAACCTTCAAATAAATATCTTTGTGTGCATTAGAGCCAGTACTCATCAGGAATCTGTTAAAATTGTATATAAAAGGCAGTTATGAAATACACTTTTACCTTAAGTTTACAGTGATGTGCTCTTCAACGAGGACATACGTATTACGAATAGTTATCAAACTAAGACTACTGCATGGACCTGCATAGAAGCCATGATAGGCATAAGAGTAAAGTCAGTTCTAATCCAGATTAAGAACTTGCCATAATAAGCACCTAAGCACCTCTACTAACTCTTGTTCATTCGTACAAAAACTTTTTGTCATTCGATAAGATCTTTTTCAATGTTCACCGTTCTCATTGCTTTTTCATTACAAGATTTAAATATGTTTTACATATAATCGATTTTTTAAATATGATGTTTTATGTGATGTTTACATGATGTTTTAAATAGGATAAATCCCATCGAAGTAAAATATCCTGGTTCTAATGTGATACATAACACGTCAATATTAGTTTAATGTATATTTGCTATATATATTTTGCTATATAATGTATAGTTTAATGTGTATTGAATTTGAATGTCATCGTAATTTTCTAATCAATGATCTGTGTAGTCAAGTTTCAAAATGCATTTTAACGATATTACAACGTAGGAAAATAACAAAATAAAATTAAATTAAATTAAATAATAAAAAAAAATTAAAAAAAATAAAAAAACACGTAAAAACACTCGTGAAAGGTTGCGAATAGCAAACAGTTTCATGCCGTCTGAGGATCGACAACAGTGACAGTTGTCAATGGCTCTTCATTCTGAACAATGCACACACACACACACACATACACACACATACACACACATACACACACACACAATTCTGTACTGGAAATTTTATTTATAATACCATGAGGTTTAAAAAAATCGATGTTTCTCTCTCTCTCTCTCTCTCTCTCTCTCTCTCTCTCTCTCGATATATATATATATATATATATATATATATATATATATATATATATATATATATATATATATATATATATATATATATATATCGAGAGAGAGAGAGAGAAAATCATCGATTTTTTAAAATTATTTATATATATATATATATATATATATATATATATATATATATATATATATACATACACACACATTGATATGAAGAAAACATCTAAAGAAAAAGATTGATATTATAATCTCGAAGATTGTGCTCGAAAATATCAATATTTTAAAAACATCGATGTTTTAAAACCATCTATGCCTTTTGCCATCCCTACTCGTGCCCGGAGCCGCCCGAGGAAAGAGCGAAAAGTGGAGCGAGGGCCTCTTTCGCGAATCGCCGCGCCGCTCGGATCGGACACGCCCCCTCAGCCAGGGCGTCGCGTCGCGCCGCGTCGCGGCCTTTGTCGCAGGGCGGGCGGAGAGCGGCGGACGGGAATTCCCAGGGGCCGTTCTTTGCGAGGGCTTCTCCGGGCGTCGCTGCGTCCCGTTGCCTCTTTTGGCCGCGGACCCGTTACGAGAAGGGCTTGCAAGCCAGCTTTGGAATTTTGCTCAGGAAAAAGGTCGGACGCTTTATCGAATGCTTCAATGGATAATGCGGTGAATGCGAGCTGCGTGACATTTTCTTATATCGACGATCTCCGAGAATCACTGGCTGGTCCGGGGGGGGGGGGGGCATGACCCTTGCAAGGTCTAGAGGTAACAGATCTACAGAACATAAATAATATAAAGTGTAATAACAAGTACGTTTATTATTTATCAAAACTTTACGATGTCCCCCCCCCGTAATCCGCCTATGTATGGAATGGTTCGATAGATAATGCAGAGAATGCATGCTGCGTGATAATTTCCTATTTCGATGGTCTCGGAGAATAATGTATTTGAATACCGACCCATCCCGGTACAATCGGGACGGGACAAGAGCAGATCCCTGCAAGAAATTACAAAATAATTGAGAAAACATTTTATGTAATTACAAAATATTGACACATGAATTTAGCAAAATTGCAACCACTGATGTCACTGCAGTGCGTCTGACGGGGAGGTCCTGTTGTTCGAGTATCGACGGTGATAAGATTTTCGACACTAGATTGTCAGCGAGGTCGAGATCAGACGCGGTCTGGAGGAGAGTTCTAACGGCTGCTGCTCTAATCGGTAGTTTTCCGTGGTTTCTCCGACCAACACTAGCGAATGCCGCAGAAGGACGCTAACGAATGGACCGCGCACGATCTTTCCTTCCTCTTCCTTGTGCTCTAATCGGTAGTTTTCCGTGGTTTCTCCGACCAACACTAGCGAATGCCGCAGAAGGACGCTAACGAATGGACCGCGCACGATCTTTCCTTCCTCTTCCTTGTGCTCTAATCGGTAGTTTTCCGTGGTTTCTCCGACCAACACTAGCGAATGCCGCAGAAGGACGCTAACGAATGGACCGCGCACGATCTTTCCTTCCTCTTCCTTGTGCTCTAATCGGTAGTTTTCCGTGGTTTCTCCGACCAACACTAGCGAATGCCGCAGAAGGACGCTAACGAATGGACCGCGCACGATCTTTCCTTCCTCTTCCTTGTGCTCTAATCGGTAGTTTTCCGTGGTTTCTCCGACCAACACTAGCGAATGCCGCAGAAGGACGCTAACGAATGGACCGCGCACGATCTTTCCTTCCTCTTCCTTGTGCTCTAATCGGTAGTTTTCCGTGGTTTCTCCGACCAACACTAGCGAATGCCGCAGAAGGACGCTAACGAATGGACCGCGCACGATCTTTCCTTCCTCTTCCTTGTGCTCTAATCGGTAGTTTTCCGTGGTTTCTCCGACCAACACTAGCGAATGCCGCAGAAGGACGCTAACGAATGGACCGCGCACGATCTTTCCTTCCTCTTCCTTGTGCTCTAATCGGTAGTTTTCCGTGGTTTCTCCGACCAACACTAGCGAATGCCGCAGAAGGACGCTAACGAATGGACCGCGCACGATCTTTCCTTCCTCTTCCTTGTGCTCTAATCGGTAGTTTTCCGTGGTTTCTCCGACCAACACTAGCGAATGCCGCAGAAGGACGCTAACGAATGGACCGCGCACGATCTTTCCTTCCTCTTCCTTGTGCTCTAATCGGTAGTTTTCCGTGGTTTCTCCGACCAACACTAGCGAATGCCGCAGAAGGACGCTAACGAATGGACCGCGCACGATCTTTCCTTCCTCTTCCTTGTGCTCTAATCGGTAGTTTTCCGTGGTTTCTCCGACCAACACTAGCGAATGCCGCAGAAGGACGCTAACGAATGGACCGCGCACGATCTTTCCTTCCTCTTCCTTGTGCTCTAATCGGTAGTTTTCCGTGGTTTCTCCGACCAACACTAGCGAATGCCGCAGAAGGACGCTAACGAATGGACCGCGCACGATCTTTCCTTCCTCTTCCTTGTGCTCTAATCGGTAGTTTTCCGTGGTTTCTCCGACCAACACTAGCGAATGCCGCAGAAGGACGCTAACGAATGGACCGCGCACGATCTTTCCTTCCTCTTCCTTGTGCTCTAATCGGTAGTTTTCCGTGGTTTCTCCGACCAACACTAGCGAATGCCGCAGAAGGACGCTAACGAATGGACCGCGCACGATCTTTCCTTCCTCTTCCTTGTGCTCTAATCGGTAGTTTTCCGTGGTTTCTCCGACCAACACTAGCGAATGCCGCAGAAGGACGCTAACGAATGGACCGCGCACGATCTTTCCTTCCTCTTCCTTGTGCTCTAATCGGTAGTTTTCCGTGGTTTCTCCGACCAACACTAGCGAATGCCGCAGAAGGACGCTAACGAATGGACCGCGCACGATCTTTCCTTCCTCTTCCTTGTGCTCTAATCGGTAGTTTTCCGTGGTTTCTCCGACCAACACTAGCGAATGCCGCAGAAGGACGCTAACGAATGGACCGCGCACGATCTTTCCTTCCTCTTCCTTGTCCTATCCTGCCCCGTAATTACACACGCACTACCACACATGCCGGGGGACCGATCGCGAGTTTAGAGCTTGTCCCGGCTGCGGCGGTGTCACGATGGTGGGAGATACCTGGTTGGGGAAAAGCCCGCTCTCCGACGCTAGGACGATGCCGCATCTCGCCATCCAACGGGGAAGACCACAACCACCTCCCAAGGAAAACATGCACTACATTAACGGGACTAATAACTTCGGCAGTTGACGCGCCCTGAATCGCTAACAATCAATCAATTAATCGAACATCTTGTGTACTTGGGGTCCTTTGCGCAGGAAGGCCTATTTTTGAACTAGTTCAACATTCGCTATGTTGCTTACCAAAACAAAATAAACCTGTTCTCTAGCTCGACGGATGCTAAAATACGATTTCGACGAGTGTATGGGAAGTCGTGGCTGTAAGACAACGCCGGAGTTTCCACGAGGGGACTAAGCATAGCGACGATTCCGACGTAATTCCTGGATAACTGATAAGCCAGAACTATCACTTAAGGTTCAAAAATAACTCATAACCGATGAAAGAGAAACGCGTTTCCTTAACAGAGATGGAAGACGGCCGCCCTCGATAGCAGACCTCTCCAAGGCTGAAGGGCCGTAGCTGCCTCGGCTCCAGGGGAAGCGCGTTTTAATCCCGCCTGAGCCATGCATGTTTGTGTATTCGTGTAGTCCCTACGTGTTCTTCCTAATTCTACCTACAGTTCAAACAATTACACTATGCGCTACATGGCCAAGTTGTTACAAAGAGACCTAAAATAATAATAATAATAATAATAATAATAATAATAATAATAATAATAATAATAATAATAATAATAATAATAATAACCGAGCGAAGTGGCTCAGTGCGTAGCGCACTGACTTCGTAATCGGGAGGTCCGGGTTCGAATCCCGGGCCGGCCATCCTGACCGGGGTTTTCGTGGTTTCCCTCGGTCATAAAGGCGAATGCTGGGATGGTTCCAAAAGTCCACGATCACCTATCGCCTCCTAATCCATTCCTATCGTCTTTCATCTTCCATACCCCCGGGCTAACAACCATGGGGGATAAAAATCGGATCCCCCTAAGAATCGGATCCCCCTAAAAATATGGACCCCCCTAAGAATTGTTGCAAGCACCTGCTACCGCGATAATAAATAAAAACTGAGCCACGGTATATGCAGGATGCTTGCTTGCGTGGTCCTAGTCGGCCGATTAATGAAAAAAAAAAAAAAAAAAAAAAAAATAATAATAATAATAATAATAATAATAATAATAATAATAAACGAAAACGATGGAGGAGAAAGCGTTGCCTTCGTACAGATGGAGGAAGAGCAATTGGCTTGACCTCCTCCCAATCTCGAGTCGCACTTCTGCCGCGTTTCTCGTAATTACGCCAACTCCGTGCAAATCGAACTACGATATTGATGTTTTCTCAACATCCATGTTTTGTACATCGATATATTCAATACGATGTTTTTTGAATATCGATGTTTGATGCTCAATGTTTTGATCGTGGAGGAATAAAATTTGTATTTCCAATTCTGTAAAAGTTAAAAGAAGAAATAACTGATAGAACCATTGTCGATGCATTCGGCTTGTAGTACTTTCATCGACCGTACTATCCCACGTGCGACATAACCTAGTATTTCCTTCGTCTTTCATCGTATTTTGCTCATTGAGAGGCGTTTTATAACTATTTTAAGTTAAATTTTAATTATAAATTAATGTACACGGCCACTGTCAAATTAAATTTTGTTGCACACAAATTTAATCTTAAGAGAATAAGGAGTTTCATTTCAATTCAAGTTTCGCATCACTTTAGTGTATTTGTACATGCGCAGAAGATCGATAGTGCTGTCTGCTAACTCCTTATTTCCAAACGAGCTACAGCATCAATGTTTAAACACGTCGAATGATTTTGTTGGAATTTCTCAAAATTTACATCCATATTTTAAATATGGCTGTTGTCGATATCGCATCACTAGATCGAGCCGGCCCGTAGGGGGCGCCCATCTCGTCCGCCAGGGCGCAGCACCGGAGCCTGGCGGGGGCGGGGCGGGGGCGGAGTCTGCGCCCGGAGCCTTGACACCTGCCTGCGCGCGCGCGGCTGCGGCGCGGAGCAAGCGAACCGATGCGCCGATGACGCAGGGCGACGCGACCCTGTCTCACGGGGCGAAGTTCAAACGTGCATTGGACAGTGAAGCCCAAAATGGGCAATACATAATAATAATAATAATAATAATAATAATAATAATAATAATAATAATAATAATAATAATAATAATAATAATAATTGGGGGTACTTTCTCGTCTGATTCTCCGACCTTCACACGTTTTTAAATTACAATGTTGGCGGCGTTGCAGGTAACGTTTATAGAAACTCAGTTATTCAACATTGTTCTCGGAAAGTATTTTATTATTTATTAATCTCTTATAAATTAAGTTCGTATTTACCAGTAGAATTCTTGTAACAAGTAAATTCTTGTTATTTGTTTCTTGTTATTAAATAAAATGTTAATATTCTCTTTTGGCCTTCATATATTTTCCTTCAACGCTTTCGGGGACTGTCACAAACAAATTAGTCGACGAGTGTGGCTACTTAAATAGTTCCAGTAGCTCCGGCTTTAATAATTGGAAATTTAATTCTTTCACAGAAGATGAACGGCATCGTTGTTCAGATGCCCAAATTCATCATAAAGATTTTTCCAAAAATGTGTAATGAATTAATTATTCATAATTTTGAATTAGTAGAAAATTCTTGTTTTTTTTCTTTGGAAATTCTATCAGGAATTCTCTAGGCATTGTTGAAGTATTCGAGTGGAGGTCGCAAAGGACAAGAGTAAACAATTGAATATCCTTTCCATGGTCACAGTTGGAAGTTATGCCTTAGCAGAGGAATTTCCAAGGGCTGGAGGGTCGTTGAAAACCAGTCAGCATAAACGACACCTTTTCTTAGAACGCCCTTTCTCTTTTTCCTCTTAAGGAGAGCTGGCGCCCCCCCCCCCCTCCCCGTAGGCTCGAGCCCAAAGGCGTTCGTCCAGAGAAGGACATGCTTGTCACTCATTTTTGTTCCACGCGAAAATGTTTGCAAGCAAAGTTCGTACGAAACTAACGCAATTTGTATTAAAATAATTGTTTCTTTTTTTGTCTATAGATTTTTCAACTAAAAGATCTGGGCTGAAGACAGAATTCTCTAACGCGACATAGGATTTCAACTTCCCATCCTGTGAATTTCCAGGTGGTACAGATTTTACCCGAGAAAATTTCTTATCTTCTAGATTAACATTAGAAACACTGTATATGAAAACATATTCTTGTTTGAATACACAGGTCGGATCTATTAAGTTTACTAATTTATAAGATTGGTTATTGAGTATTTTTTCTTAAAATTAAGATGTTTTTCTTACTGTTAATTCTAACTTCTTTCTATCTTACTTGATTTTGTAATGTCCCTCTCAACCTCGCTTTGTCTACTTCCTCTTATTCTTAAACATTTTGATTTATTCCAATGACATACCGTTATATGATACCTTACTGAGATCTGCAAAAGTTTTTATTAAGGTGCGTTCCGTATAGAGTTGTGTACATTAGTATAACGTTATTCTTCTATTTACATCTTACCATTATTTACAATATTATACTTACTTATTTTGTCATTTAGCCTGAATGTGGAAATAATTACTTTCTGAAACGTTGCTATTGCTATTATGTATTACAAATAATATATTGCAACCATATTGTAAATATATAAAACTGTTTATGTATTAAATATTTATATAAAACTGTTATTCTTAAACAATTTTCTTTTAAAATAAAAGACTAAATATAGTTTGACAAAGTTAACATAACTTGTGCTTGAAGAAACTACCGACCTAATGCATATAAAATTATCAAAATTATTAATTATTAACAAAATTTCTCCTTTTCTCTCAGACGTCAGAAAGTTGGGAATTTAGCACATGTTCACACATTACTGCTAAAAACGCAACTTCTAAGACATTCATTTGGACAAAGAGCTTTAATTTTAAATATCTCTATCTGAATTTGAAATATCTCCACTTTAAATCTTATTCCATGACTTATCAACCCCGTTGAGGTTATCACGGTATATTTTCTGAGTTCTAATAATTGAATTTTGGACGACGTCTGTTACATTCATGACTGTTTTTGAACAGAGTAAAGTTTTATAAAAGACTCGGTGAATATTTTTATCCAAGCAGGTAAATGCAATAATATAAGAGAGTTCTCGCAAGGTGGTTTTATATTGGGAAATACATTTTGATAAAAGAAATTGACTCACAGCAAGAAAAGTAAATTATTTATTTCAAAGATATTAAAGTATTTAAGAACCGCATTTTTTCTTCCTCACTTCCAGTCGGAGAACATTATCAAGAAAGTATAAAGAAATACAGTATTATTTTTAGAATAACTTTGATTCGTACCTTATCTTGAGTACTAAGATCTGAATTACTTTAGAACAAAATCAAACGATTAGATAATTCTTTATATTTTGCGACGAAACAATCTAATAAGCGTTCTTAAAACAGAACTCACAGGGACATATTGCTATAGATTTTTCCCTTGTTTTATTGGCGTCAACTAATGTAGTCATTAGTCCCTTAAGTGTAGTGTATGTTTTCGCATGGAGGTGGCGGTGACCTTCCCCCGCTGCATGGCGAGATCCGGCACCTCCCCGCCGTTGGCGAGCGGAGTTTTCCCAACCAGGTATCTCCCATCAGCGGGACACCACCCCAACCGGGACAAGCCCTAAGCTCGCGACCGGTCTCCCGGCATGTGTGATAGTGTACTGCATGTAAGTGTGTGTGTAAGTGAGGGGTGAAGCTAGGACATGGAAAAGGAAGGAAAGATCACGCGCGGTCTATGGCCCGTTTGTTAAGGTACTGCTCCGGCATTCGTCTGGTTTTGATCGGAGAAACCTCGGAAAACTACCGATCAGAGCAGCCGGTCAATGGAATTCTCCTCCAGACAGCGACTGAATTCGACCTACCTATGTAGCTAGGTCGAGCTCCGAGTGCCGAAAATCATGCCACCGTCGGGACTTGAACCCCAGAACCTTCCGGCAGAGGCCTTGCAGTGATCTCACTTGATGCCCTGGGTCATATCTGTCATTCCTTTTTTTTAAAATTTATTTTTATTTTGGTAGACATTACATTGTTCAGTTTACATGTTAACTGTGCAAATGATAGATGATCTTAACCTATCTTATACTAACTTACATTAACTTAAAATTATACATTACAATTTATATAAAACAAAATACTGGGGGAGGAAGTAGGTAGCACCTCAGATTAGTGTTATTCCAAGTTTGCGAATATTTTATAAAATGAATGGAGGGGAAATCTGTTGTTAATTCTCGTTCGATAATTGGGGGCTTTGCCTAGTTTATAGAAGGATGTTGCTTGAATTAGGGGAAGATTAGTGTAAAAGTTATGTGCAAGATAGGCTATTTGGTTTTTTATTGTGTTTATGTTTAAATCATTGTGTAGTTGATTGTTTGTGATGAACCATGGTGCTTTTGTGATCTGTCATTCCTATATTAAGAAGGGAGATTTTCGCATCATAACACCGTATTATCTTAATATTCAGCCTTATTTCTCATTTTCTATATACTGTTGCAAGGTTTACGTTCTTCATATCTGTCAACATTCAAGCGATATTGCCCTCGGAGCGTACTCGTGCATCGGAACTAATGGAAGTTCCCTCTTTACAAATGTGCGGAACGTAAACCTAAGCGGTTGCACGATCTCAAGTGCCCGTTACATGGGAATATCAATAATGACTTCCATGCGGTGTTGCTAGACACTTGAAAAATACGCCAGGAATACGATCTAGTAGTGATATTCCGGAGATCATTAAAATATTCTAATGTTTAAGATACTTTGCATGAAACCGCTGTGATATCTTCAAAATCGTCTGAAAAATGGCTGACACTTATTCTTGAAATGTTTTACTCGAATAGAACAATGTGCATTTATAAGTTCGGATTTTTATTAAAGTCTATCACATTTTTTTAAATGTTTATAGTTAAATCGGTAACGGTTTTTGTTTAGAAAGAAGCTTGAGGTTTCCACCTACATAAACCAAATGTCGTGACTTGCTTTAAATGAAAGGTAGGGGGTTCCTGATGTAAAATCGAAGTAATCGATAATTTGTGGTACATTATCAGGTTTCATTGTATAAACATAAAATTTTAATAAAACTTTAAAATTAATTCTAGATTACAAAGGCGTCGTCTGCAAGACGACGCAACTAATGTTAAATCGTAGTAATCGATAATTTGTGGTACAGTATAAGGTTAATTATATAAACATAAACTTTTAATATCCCACCCCCTTCCCCTCACTCCCCGTTTCTCAACTTCTGTGTAGCTTCATTGTGTGCCTAGCCAGTGAAATAAACGTATCCTTGTGCGCGTGCCTATTTCCAGTATACACCATTTTAACACGTGCCGTCCAGTAGACGGCATCAGTGACACTTTGGGCGCTATATTGGCTAATACCGTGAGTAATGAATACGAACTCCTCGTCTTGTGGCATTTAAGTTTGTTCTGAACATTTACCAATCATAATCGAGCGATCGGGCAATCCTAATCGGGCAATCATAAATAAAGTTGCACGACAAGGTACTTCTGCTGATCATGGAAGGTGCTTCTCAAAAGCACCAGCACAGCAAACTCCAAGCGTCTACTGTGACACTGAAGTCTTTTATCTGTATCAACAAAAACCTTCAAAATGAATTTTGTAACTCCATTTTCTACATGTTCCATCCATTGATTTAGTGTTTCGTTGTAAAAATGAGTTTTCCTTTATTTTTTCCCAAAGTAGTCTGTCAGACTACGCCTTTCTAATTATGCTTGGTACAGGTCGTCTTTGTAATCTAGGGTTAAGAGAACAAACGCTTATCTGCGGTCATTTATTACTTTATTTGTGAGTTGTAATAAATACACCGAAAGTATTTCACACTTCCCCTTCGAGAGAGCATGTGAATGCGACATTGTTAGCGAAGCGAGTTTTCTTAAGTTCGAAGAGTGATTTTAAATGCAAAGGTTAGTGAATATCGTATTATATTAAAGATAAGTCCAGCATTCGTCTGTAACAGTCGATTTTCTCAAATAAATTCTGTGATTAACACTAAGAGGAACATGCCCTCTAGTTTGTTTCCCATTTGGTTGAATTTGAAATTTGCACAAGGTTTTATGAAGCGTTCCGGAAACACAAACCGTACACCATAAAGCCACGTACTCCCGGGATCGTCAAATGCTAAGGCCATAATTGTAGTGCATGTCTTTGCCCGGGGAGGGGGCGATGGCGATCACGCCCCGCTGGGTGGCGAGATCCGGCGCCGACCTACCGTCGGCTAGAAGGGTTTCCCCAACGAGGTATCTCCCATCAGCGGGGCACGCTCTAAGCTCCCGACCGGTGTCCCGCCATGTGTACGTATTACGTTGCAGAGTGATAATTGGCATTCGCCTGACCCCTAGCTGGGTCCCTTCGAACTGGAGTCTTCTATTGACTTTAAATTTCCAGCTTTGGAATCCTCTCCCCTGCACAGGGACGGAGATCGGGAGTTTGGGTAATGGGTTGGAGGGTTACTACGTTGGGGGAAAGGCGGGTTATTTGGTTAGGGTGTTTCGGTGACGGGGATGGGGAAAGGGAGGGAAGGGGAGGGTGGGGATGGGGGTAGGGTGAGAGTGAAGGCATGTGTGGTAGTGTAGTGCATGTAAGCGTGTGTAAGTAAGGGATGAGTGTAGGGTAAGGAAGAGGAAGGAAAGATCGCGCGCGGTCCATGGCCCATTTCGCAGGGTACTGCTCCGGCATTCTACTGGTGTTGATTGGAGAAACCATGGAAAACTACCGATCAGAGCAGATAGCTGCTAGAATTATCCTTCAGACAGCGGCTGTACTGAACCTAGCTACGAAGTTAGTGTCAAAAATCCTGCGGCCGTGGGGAGTAGAAGCCTAGACCTCCCGGTCACAGGCAATGTAGTGACATCAGTTGATGCCCTGAGCCACCTCTCCCGGTACGCACTATTTAGCGCGTTGTTGCAAAGAGAAATACTTTTGTTGTATTCCATTACGCAGGTTCCTACCTCATTGTGATAATGAGTGTATTTTCGAGGAGTTTCGACAAGTTGAAACATTTGGGTAAACATAAATTAACATGTGCATCTATTACACTAATTGCGTCCAGTGTTTGCGTCTACGATGCCCTTAGCGCAAAGAAAAATACGTAAAAACCAAAAGAGGATATTTTTACCTTCTCGTACACGTGCGTGTATCAGTGACGACTCGTGGGTGTGGTAGGTTAGAGCAGGGGTCGTTAGGCAGGTGAAGAGCAAGAAGGGTGTGTCATATGAATTCAGACATGCTTATATTAATAATTGAAATCACTGATTTCTTGTTCCCCAAATCGTTCTTTCCGATCTTCAAGGCTTGCATGTGATGCTTCATTAATTTATTCTCTTATTGACTGCAGAATAACTTTCTTCTAAATTACAATATTCCTGAAAGACACACAGAGTCGTCTTTATCCTATATATTAGTCGTGTGATCGAACTGGATATAAAATATTCAGACGTTGCCAATTCTATTTGCACAAAATCATTAGTGAAGGCTGATATGCATACGATGAACTCATTTCATGTGCCCTGCCGAATTTGAATTTTTGTGCAACCATCCAGTTACATTCAACAGAGCCTTTGTGTTTCAAACGTTTTTATTACTAAAAATCAATATGTCGAAGAAAACAATTTCTGTAGAGTTGGGGATGAACACATCTAACGGAATTCTTTAAACTATAACTGTTAGAAAATAAAGTTATAGTTCTTTTCGTGAACGTTTAATTTTTGTACCAGATACTTAAAGAGATTCAGCAAGGCGCCTAAAAAAATTAAAATTTCCTTCTCTTAGTCTTTCCAACGTGAAAGTGGCGAATCTGATAAAATCCGCACTACATCACACACAAGCTACATATTTGAAGCACCACACAACACTATTAAAGAAGAATCGTATTTCTTTGGTCTTTACACGACAGCAGCGGCGTGGAGTTCAAACTGTTCAGCCGATTTTTTCCAAAATTGATATTCCCCAATCGTTCTGGCTGATGTAGCGGTTCTTTGAATTTGAAACTGTTATTTAATTTTTGAGGGTAGTTTACATGAATCCCTTGGACCATTAAAAAAAAGGCTCAATCATTTTTTATTAAAGTTTGTTGTTGGATAGTGTGAAGGACTTTTAAGAGAATGGTATAGGTCTCATGTTTGTTAAAAACCCTTACTTGTCTAAAATTGCAAAAAATTCAAAAAATTTTTCGGCGTCTTCCTTTGAACTAAAACATTAAACATAGAGATTTTTTCCTTCAATGAAATCTGTTCCTAAGAGATAGATTTTGAAATAAAGTCATGTCAAATTCGATGACATTTTGCATAATTTTGCGTGAATATATTGTAATATCAATATATTGTAATATCTCCCAGCTGCCCCAGACAGTGCACCACGCCACACGTGCTCGACGATGGTTCGGCTGAGTGGCAGTCGCCCTTGCAGGTGCGCGATTGTAGTCCTGCAGCAAGTAACCGGTTCCCGGCCTGGAGGCAGAAGCGGCTCTCATCGCTGAACACCACTGCGCGCCATCCCGTCTCCCAGCTGCCCCAGACAGTGCACCACGCCACACGTGCTCGACGATGGTTCGGCGTGAGAGGCAGTCGCCCTTGCAGGTGCGCGATTGTAGTCCTGCAGCAAGTAACCGGTTCCCGGCCTGGAGGCAGAAGCGGCTCTCATCGCTGAACACCACTGCGCGCCATCCCGTCTCCCAGCTGCCCCAGACAGTGCACCACGCCACACGTGCTCGACGATGGTTCGGCTGAGTGGCAGTCGCCCTTGCAGGTGCGCGATTGTAGTCCTGCAGCAAGTAACCGGTTCCCGGCCTGGAGGCAGAAGCGGCTCTCATCGCTGAACACCACTGCGCGCCATCCCGTCTCCCAGCTGCCCCAGACAGTGCACCACGCCACACGTGCTCGACGATGGTTCGGCTGAGTGGCAGTCGCCCTTGCAGGTGCGCGATTGTAGTCCTGCAGCAAGTAACCGGTTCCCGGCCTGGAGGCAGAAGCGGCTCTCGCCGCTGAACACTACTGCGCGCCATCCCGTCTCCCAGCTGCCCCAGACAGTGCACCACGCCACACGTGCTCGACGATGGTTCGGCGTGAGAGGCAGTCGCCCTTGCAGGTGCGCGATTGTAGTCCTGCAGCAAGTAACCGGTTCCCGGCCTGGAGGCAGAAGCGGCTCTCATCGCTGAACACCACTGCGCGCCATCCCGTCTCCCAGCTGCCCCAGACAGTGCACCACGCCACACGTGCTCGACGATGGTTCGGCTGAGTGGCAGTCGCCCTTGCAGGTGCGCGATTGTAGTCCTGCAGCAAGTAACCGGTTCCCGGCCTGGAGGCAGAAGCGGCTCTCATCGCTGAACACCACTGCGCGCCATCCCGTCTCCCAGCTGCCCCAGACAGTGCACCACGCCACACGTGCTCGACGATGGTTCGGCTGAGTGGCAGTCGCCCTTGCAGGTGCGCGATTGTAGTCCTGCAGCAAGTAACCGGTTCCCGGCCTGGAGGCAGAAGCGGCTCTCGCCGCTGAACACTACTGCGCGCCATCCCGTCTCCCAGCTGCCCCAGACAGTGCACCACGCCACACGTGCTCGACGATGGTTCGGCGTGAGAGGCAGTCGCCCTTGCAGGTGCGCGATTGTAGTCCTGCAGCAAGTAACCGGTTCCCGGCCTGGAGGCAGAAGCGGCTCTCGCCGCTGAACACTACTGCGCGCCATCCCGTCTCCCAGCTGCCCCAGACAGTGCACCACGCCACACGTGCTCGACGATGGTTCGGCTGAGTGGCAGTCGCCCTTGCAGGTGCGCGATTGTAGTCCTGCAGCAAGTAACCGCTTCCCGGCCTGGAGGCGGAAGAGGCTCTCATCAAGGAACACCACTGCGCGCCATTCCGTCTCCCAGCTGACCCGCACGTTGCACCACGCCACACGTGCTCGACGATGGTTCGGCTGAGTGGCAGTCGCCCTTGCAGCGTGCGCGATTGTAGTCCTGCAGCAAGTAACCGGTTCCCGTCCTGGAGGCAGAAGCGGCTCTCATCAAGGAACACCACTGCTCGCCATTCCGTCTCCCAGCTGACCCGCACGTTGCACCACGCCACACGTGCTCGACGATGGTTCGGCGAGAGTGGCAGTCAGGGTAGCGGTAGCGGCGATACCATGGAGTACCTAAGTCCTGACTGGACCTTATCGCAGAGGACAGCGATTTTTAAAGCCGCAGAGTAGAGTTCGGGCCATTTCGACATCAGGCGTCAGTCATCCGTGAAATGTTTATCACGGCATCTACGACCCCTCCCCCATCCCTAACGTAACTTATCCCCCACTTCACTGCTCGTGCCCTTCCGCTTTTATGCCGTCAGTGTTTAAGCAGTCATCTGTAAATAACATGGTAAAAGTTCATTTCTTTAGCGAAATCAATTATTTTCTTTTGATAGTCTTGAGCACTTAGGATGTGTTCAAGTTTGCGTTCTACTTGTTATTTTTGCCTCGAGTTTTAGGGCAATAAATTAAAATATGTCTAACATTTAGAGGAACTTTACAATGATCACATTTAAGAGAGGATTTCCCAACCATTAAATTTCAATAGAGATAATTTGCAGTGCTTAAGTCTTAAGATATCTAATGACTATATAATATTTTCATATAAACTCTAAATTTTTTTATTGACCTAGTGTTGGAGAATTTTTTGTGTTTTTCAATAGTTATCATACATTCTTACATTTTCATCGTTCGAACTAGATATTTTATTTTTGTTAGATAAATGATTCCATCAGTTCTTGAATGTGTTTGAAATCACTAGTACACCTACGGCAATTACAAGAGTTGACATTTCTTAATCGAGAGTAGTCATTTTGCAACTAGAAATTCTTTTTAGAGACCTAAAGAATGCTAAAATATTTTTTATTATTTAAGGTCACATCAATATAAATATGTGTATATATATTGTGACATACCTGGTGGTGCCGGGTATTTTCACTGCAATACAACACTAAGAGAGGGTATCTTTTACGTGAATGGGTCCCTGGATAAGTTGGTGCAACGTTGGGGTGGTTAATCATAAATTGAAATACAATTATAAACAAGATTTATTTTAAATCACATTTGTTATTTACATAATCAGACAACGTTTTTACACTCTGCCTTGGTACCAAGATTAAGAGTGAAATGCATTTCTCATACCTGCGGGGCCCCGAACGAGTATCTAGGATGTTCGTAGAACCGCTCGTGCCGACAGGATTGTCGACCTCTGCTACTGCTGCGGGCCGTCAGCGTCGGATGGCGTGGTAATCGCCCACGGCTGATGCTCCAACAATTCTTCCCCGATCAGGATCTTGACACCTCGGCTTCGCACCTTCCTCGAATCACTGTCCGTCAGTGGGTTTAATTACACAACCCGCGCCTACTCTGTATACTGGTCACAGTTCTGTACCGCGCAATTTCGAGAATGTTTCCACCGCGTCAACTAATAAGAACAACATCAATTATTCTACCAACACTAATCTTTCACTATACTAATACTTCTAATGTTCTATTTACACGTCAATTACTCTGCGGTTCCTAATAGCACGTAAAATACGTCGCAATGTTATATGCGTCCATACACCGGCAGAGAACTCTCGCCGCACGTCCGCACTCGTCGCCGCTCTGCTAACGTCTCTCTGGTCACCGTTCTGCCAACGGCTCTCGTCCGCGATTCTCGTAACGAACTTTTTGCACGTGCGCGGTGCCCAGTTCCAACCGAAATTCACACGCTAGCCTCCCGGCGGCGGTGGCACCGTCGGCGGTGGCAGCGGCTGCTCGCCGGCCCCGGCGCGCCGCGCTCAGCGCGCGCACCGCGCAGTTCAAAATAGCAATTGGTTTCTTACACTAATGATTTAATTAGTGTAATGAAACACATATTCTGGGTTTCATCACCCCCCCTTTCTTTTTTTGAATTTTTTCACTTCTGGAAAAATTCACACTAGTAACATCGTCACTGCCGATGGTTGCACTCGTTTGCATATTGCTCGACGCCCTATATACACTTATAACCTAAAATCGAATTAACATGTGATTACTTATTATTAACTCTAACATTACACTTATTTACACTTCACTATTTTCCATCCATGTTGAACCAGGTTTCCGATTTGAAGCTTGTAATGTCCTACTATGTCTTGTCTCTTGTGCTACAGTTCATCCCCATTTCGCTGACAGTGATTTCCTGAATCACAGTTGTAGGACATAGCTTCCAGCGTGTTGAACACATCTTGATAAGTATCATCCCATTTCCAGCTACGACCTCTTCTACGTTTGTACCAATGGTTGACCCTACCATCACTCTTCCCTTGCCCCTGACTTCGTTCCATTTTTGACCTGCCTACATCTCCTTCACTCCCATTCGTTGGGGCGTCTGCAAACATGAAGTTGTACCCCTCCAATATCTTCAAACCCTTTCCTAAATCGGTATGATCTGCTCTGCTCAGTAGGCTCTGCACGGTAACAAGATACTGTCGCGTTGACATGCAACTAATTCCTTGATATTTTATAGGGGCAAATAATGTGTTTGGCTCCATAACGCTCTTCGTTCCGTATTCACTACGACTTCCCGTGATGTAGTTGTAATGGCTATTCCTCTGGTCGCTCTTGATGTTTATTTGGGTTTCTTCATTCCACTTTCGTACAGAAATTTTGTTTTCAAATTCCTTCAAAAATTTCGGAAATATACCAAAATTCTCTGCCCATGTCCTGGCGTTCTCTTCTAAAATTAGGTGTGATAACTGGATCTTGTATCCTTCCAATATGTTGTTTGATGCTAGGTGCCGTTCTTCTGCTCGCATAACTACCTTAGGGTTTTCCGTCCCATCTCCCATAGATTTCATCGACTTTGGAGGCATAATTGGTGTCACCCCATACTGGACACTTGGCGACATTTTCCTGTCTTCTTCTTGTTTAAACTCCTCTTGTACTATTTTCTCTTCGCACTCTTGTATATTTTCTTCAATTTCTTCTTCTATTATTCGCTCCCTTTCTTCTATTTTCATTCCCACTTCTTCTTCCATTATTAACTTCAATTCTTCCGTTTTCACTTTCACTTCATAAACATCCTCCTCGGTCTCGATTTGGACCTCCACCGTTTTGCCCTCCGCTGTCTTGATTTCTTCATGAATTTGGTTCGTCATCCCCTCACTTTTATCCTCTGCAGCAATTTTAGCATCTAGTTGATGGTATGATTGAAATTTTAGCACCTTATCTTTCCTATCCAGTTCCTCCGCTTTCCCATACGGTTTTTCGCATATTTCGATGAGCTTCCTATTCCGTTCTTCTGTGATTCTTCCCATTTCTTCTGCCGGCTTCTTAATCTGTTCTTCAACCACCTTCCCGTTCTGTTCTTCTATTAGTTTTCTATTCCGTTCCTCCGCCTTCCTATTCTGTTCCTCCTCGGATCTTTTCTGTTTACCTAATTCTTTGCTCTGTTCTTCCGCAAACTTCTCAATCTGCTTCTCCGTTTGCTGCCTCAGCTGTTCTTCTAATGAATCTTCTGCCATTACGCCCGTACACGCTTCGTATTCTTCGTCCATCCCCAAGTCAAATCCTACCGCCTGGCTCCCCAGTTCTACCACCTGCCGTTCTAGATCTATATTTGCTCTGCGATCGACCAGAAAATCCGTCCCTATGATTACCGAATACAATAATTTTTTGACTACCAGGGCCACCATCTCATATACTTGGTTGCCAATCCTGGCTTGAAACATGATTTGTTTTGTGATGGGGCTTGACTTCTTCTGAGTTGCCCCAATCACATACGCCCTATTCATAGGCAAACACATTACTTCTTTTCCTGTTGCTTTTAACTCCTCATACATTTCTTCTGATACTACTGTAGTCGTGCACCCTGTATCCACTAAAGCTTCTTTAATTATACCTTCACATTCTATCGATATCGTGGGACATTTCCTGATTCTGACCGCTGAGTTCTTACATCTCCGCCACGGTTGGGTATCGTAGGTTACCGGCTGCATAGCGTTTATGGAGACCGCGTTTACGTCATCGATTTCCGCGTCCGCAATGGGGCCACCTATCACCGCGGACTCTATTAGTTTAAATAGTGTCCTTGATCACTACTTGTGCTAGGCTGTGCTAATCGGTCGGGTGCATTCCCGCCCCCGCCTCGCGTCTCCGTACGGTTTGAATTAGATCTGTTCCAGTCCGGTCTCTGGTTCCCCGGCTCTGGTCTCCATCCGTCTCCCCCTCTTCCGCGTTGGTTTCTCTGGTAATCGTTGCTCCTATCATTCCCTTGCCCCTGGTTACGTTCCGATCTGACCATATTACCATTCCCTTCATTTCTGTTCTTTGGTACGCCTGCAAATGTCAAGTCGTACCCTCCTAACACATTCTGGAATCTTTCCAGGTCGGTGTGCTGCACACTACGTAAAAGATTCTGCACCGTAACTGGGAACTGTCTCGTCAGTACACATATTATTTCCTGATCGCTCATCGGTGGGGATAGCGTTTTGTATTCCATAATACGCCTTGTTGCGTATTCCCGCAAACTTCCCATTGACTGGTTGTAATGATTATTCATTAAGCTGATTTTAAAATTAATTTGAATTTCCTCATTCCAATACCGCTCAAGGAATCGATCTTTAAATGCCTTTACTGATTCGGGAAACTTATCAAATGTATCGGCCCATATCCTTGCGTTGCCTTCTAACATTAAATATAATAATTGTATTTTACACCTTTCCGAAGTATTGATAACATCTAGATGTCGTTCTGCTGCCTTCTTAAATATACATGGATTTTCTTTCCCGTCTCCTGAAAATTTTAGTGATCTTGGAGGGGTAAATGGCACCGTCCCGCTTGCTGCAATTGGGGATGCCTTGCATTCTTTTATTTGTTCAATCTCTGTTCGTAGTAACACAACCTTCTCTTCACATTCCCGCTTATTCTCCTGCATTTCTTCCTTGACTACCGATTGTATCCTCTCAATTTTCTCGTCCTGCTTAGCGGTTCTATCATCTAATTGCTGGTATAACTTATTCTTCAAATCCCCCCCAGACTACTTACTTGGAATTCTAACTCCTTTTTCTGTTTCCCTAATTCTTCGGCAGTCCATTGCTCATGACTTTCTACCCGCTCCGTGATTTTAGTCATCTCATTCTTCGTTAACTCCATTTGTTCTTCAGCGCGTCCTATTCGCCCCCCTATTGCATCTAATTTCCTATTCTGTTCTTCTGCCAACTTCCCAATCTGTTCCTCTACTTTCCTATTCAGTTCTTCAGCTAACCTCCTGTTCTGCTCCTCTGTGAATATTTTCTGTTCATTCTGTCCTTCCAATATCTTCCGATTCTGTTCATCTAATTTCCCATTTACTTGTTCGAACATCTTCCTATTCTGTTCGTCTGCCTTCCTATCCCGTTCTTCTGCTTTCCTACTCTGTTCATCTAATAACTTCCTATTCTGTTCTTCTAACATCTTCATCAACATCTGCATTCCATTTGGATGGATATCTTCTCCACCCCCCCGATTTGAATTTCCTGCTACCTGAATCATCGGTGTTGACGTAACTTGTACATCTTTATTAAAACTGTCCCCTGACGTATCATCCAACCGACTTCCAATACCACTATCCCTGCTTTCCGATGACATGCTATTATCGATTCCTACCTCTATCTCCCCTACTTCATCCGTCTTCTCTTCCCGGTCCAGCACTACATTTTGCGCCTCCATTCTGTTGCTTTGAGCTGTCCGATCGATTGTCACTACACTAAAATACCGCACAAATTTTCCTCTTGCCTCACCTACCAGCAATACCACAGTTATCCTATGAATTAACTATACCCGCCACAATACTGTATATTCTTCGCGAATGGTTTAATTCACTCCTGTTTCAATTGCTAATTAATGACGAACAACCCTCATTCACCACCAAAAACACAATAACACTAGGTCAGTAGCCATATAAATCTCCACTCACCTACCAATGCATAAACATACTCTTTACAACACATATATTATTACCATTTACACATATACACTGCTAATAAACTTATTAACACTATTACATAAATGCTTTCAAATTATAGTAAATCCCTTATTAATTGAAATTACTTTTCAACACACTTATTGCTATATTATGTACATAATCATCACTCACATTTACATGTCATATCTTCTCCCTGAATTTTCCTCAATAGTATCATATAAATATTCACAATATACATTCACAATGCTGCTATATGTTTCCCAACCTGGTATCTTTTCTATTAAATTCCCCAAACTTTACCATCACCAATAAATAATGCACTACTGAGTGAACGTTCCCAGCAAAAAAAATTTTGTGCACAATTTGTACAACACTATTAACCACCTTTATACTCTCACAAGAATTATTACTACTTCCCCATTTCTTTAATTTCAATGTTATTAAAAGTTGCCAAGCAATTCAAATATTATTAATATGTCTTACAAAATGTGAAATTCTATTACATTATATTATCTGTAATATGTATATGTGTGGTTTTCATAACCTCAGTAACTACAATATTAACTATATATTGGATGCACACAAATAATTGCCTATGTCAGCCCGCAATTAATTACACAACAACATTTTTGTAATTATCAACATTTCATTATGCTTACTTGACTTGTGCATGTTTTTGCTAACACATGTATTGTTATTTTTTTTTTTTTGTACTCTATAATAATACACTTTGCACTGCCTGCTTCTCATCTATACCCTGCATTACTATACATCAGTTACATGCACATTGTTTTCCAACATTTCACCAATTTCCCTAGGGCCACATTTCTTAATTATACGTTATCCACTTGTTCGGGCGCCAGCTGTGACATACCTGGTGGTGCCGGGTATTTTCACTGCAATACAACACTAAGAGAGGGTATCTTTTACGTGAATGGGTCCCTGGATAAGTTGGTGCAACGTTGGGGTGGTTAATCATAAATTGAAATACAATTATAAACAAGATTTATTTTAAATCACATTTGTTATTTACATAATCAGACAACGTTTTTACACTCTGCCTTGGTACCAAGATTAAGAGTGAAATGCATTTCTCATACCTGCGGGGCCCCGAACGAGTATCTAGGATGTTCGTAGAACCGCTCGTGCCGACAGGATTGTCGACCTCTGCTACTGCTGCGGGCCGTCAGCGTCGGATGGCGTGGTAATCGCCCACGGCTGATGCTCCAACAATTCTTCCCCGATCAGGATCTTGACACCTCGGCTTCGCACCTTCCTCGAATCACTGTCCGTCAGTGGGTTTAATTACACAACCCGCGCCTACTCTGTATACTGGTCACAGTTCTGTACCGCGCAATTTCGAGAATGTTTCCACCGCGTCAACTAATAAGAACAACATCAACTATTCTACCAACACTAATCTTTCACTATACTAATACTTCTAATGTTCTATTTACACGTCAATTACTCTGCGGTTCCTAATAGCACGTAAAATACGTCGCAATGTTATATGCGTCCATACACCGGCAGAGAACTCTCGCCGCACGTCCGCACTCGTCGCCGCTCTGCTAACGTCTCTCTGGTCACCGTTCTGCCAACGGCTCTCGTCCGCGATTCTCGTAACGAACTTTTTGCACGTGCGCGGTGCCCAGTTCCAACCGAAATTCACACGCTAGCCTCCCGGCGGCGGTGGCACCGTCGGCGGTGGCAGCGGCTGCTCGCCGGCCCCGGCGCGCCGCGCTCAGCGCGCGCACCGCGCAGTTCAAAATAGCAATTGGTTTCTTACACTAATGATCTAATTAGTGTAATGAAACACATATTCTGGGTTTCAATATATATATATATATATATATATATATATATATATATATATATATCGACCACTATTGGATTGAACATTATGGTAACTGTGGAGATGACATGATATGGTGATGATAGGGGTAAAAGGACGAACACAAATACAACCATGTCCGAGGTGCGACTCGAAACCGGGATCCTTCAGCCCGAGATTGCTCCGGCTCCACTGCCTTAACGACCTCGGCTATCCGGACGGCTTCCTAAAATATTTGTTAGCACACACGCATGGAAGCTAGTACTTACCTTCAGCGTTTATTTTCGAAAGTGTTACTTTGGTGTACGTGTACGGTGTAGAAGTTGTTGTGGAAATTAACTTACGAGTAACAATCCTTCTGAGTAATTAACTTTACGAGAATTGTTAATATTTATCGTACATGAAAGGGACATCTGGGGAAGAAGTAGTGTAGATGATGGAAGGTCTCGACCTAATTTGAAATTTGGTGTTGGTGGAGAAGAATGAAGGTAAGAGGAGATAAAAAGAAATTATTTAATTATAAGATATTAAGATAATTATAGATTCAGTCAGTTGTCTGCGTACATTACTGTTGTACTGTGTACATACTGTTGAGATTTACAGTTCAGAATTTAAAAAAAATATATACAAAAAATAATGGCAAATAATGAAAAACAATAGAAATAAAAATAGACTACGCATATTAAAATGTCAGATTGGGCCCCTAGCGTCTCCTGGCCCACTAAATTTCCTTTGTATTTCAAAACTCATCTTCTGTACTAATTACTAAAAACCCATTTGTGGAATGAATTGGGTCATAGTTTAGTTCATGCATTAAGATTACCATTTCTCTCTTGGGATTGTTGCTGCTGATAGCACCCTTAGTTTCAGAAGCTCTAAAGAAGACAATTAACTTTTTGGACTTTAACAGTTTAACGAGCTTGAAGGCTGCAAGTAGGGAACATATTTAAGCTGAGAAAATATTAACACATACATTTAGTTGGTGGTTTATTTTAATTTCTTGAGTAATTACAGTAGCGAAAAAGTTCCTGAACTCCTTTGGTATTCCTGGAATATAAATTTCGCACATGTTACTCATATTTACTGAGGAATTATGATATTTTTACTCTCCAATTTTCTTTAGATGCGGTGTTTTCTTGAAATGTAGTTAGGAAGAGGGTATAATTGATCTCTGAGAGTGTTCATGATGGTATTATGCAATTAATTTTCTTATTTTTGTTTATTGAATTACCTCACTCCTCACATTGTTAGAGAATCCGTAAAATACAGTAAACCCTCTTTAGCACGAACTCGTTTAACACGAATTTCGCTGTAACACGAACAAAATGCCGGTCCCGGCAAGATAGTACGGTAATACGGACATTCATAATACCCTGATTCCACAAATCTTTATAACAGGAACTCTGATTATTTCTTTCCCTTGGAATTCGTGTTAATGAGGGTTTACTGTATATAAACATATACTACATGAAATAAACCTGAGTTGCTTGCTTCTATTGTTGGGGGAAGATGTACTTCAGATATTGTTTTTACCTCTTAATGTTTAATTCGCATGTTTTTTATTATAAAGAATTATTGCATAATCGTTCAATGCATATGATATATTGAACGATTAATTTTTCTTTAGGTGTTTTTAATAAACAAAAACTGCTTACATTAAGCCCAAGGTACAACACCCTTGTGCACCTTGGTCCACAAAGTATACAACTAGAAAAAATGTCAAATGAAAATTGAATAGTAAACGAATTATTATTATTTTGAATACAAAATATAAAAACTTGGTAAAATCCAAATGAAATACATTTTGAACAGCAAAATACAATTTCCATGGAAGTCGATTGAGCCGCTTGTGTCATTTGAGCGCGTCAACTACTGTGGGAATTGTGCTGCAGGATACATCTCGAGAGGTGGCGGTGTTCCAAACTGGAACATGAGATTCAGCTGGCCGCTTGGTGTAAGCTCCGCCGATAGCTCCGATGTCTCCGGTGGTGTAAGTAGCTCCGGTGAAGTAACGGTCAGCGCATCGAACAATTATATTCAAGTTCGCGATTCAAACCCAAACGAACCTAAAATATCCCTAGTACTCCTTCCTTCGGACGGGAAGTAAAGCCGGGTGTCCCATGTTGTAGATTTACTGCACTGTAAAAGACATTCAAGCATAAATGAAGCCTATTAGAAACTTCTAAATCCCCTATTTCATCGCCCAAGTAATGCCTTCTTTCTCTAGATGGTAAAAGGAGCGTAGCTGAATTTGCAGGCTCTGGCTCGAGTCTCGTCACGGAAATAAGGCATCGTTGATTGATTCATTCATTCATTCAGATATGGCCTACACGTCGGTTTGCGTGATTTTCCTTCCCAAAGTATCTCTCCCAGTGAAGAGCCGTTCCAACTGGGAGAAGTATGAAGATCCCGACATGCGTGGTTGTGTAGGACCCGAGTGTGTGTGTGTGTGTGTGTAGAAAGGAGACAAGAGTCAGGAAGGAAATATAGCGCGCGATTCTTGACTCGTTTGTTAAGGTAGTGGTATGGCATTCGTCTGGAATCGATGGAAGAACTATCGATTTAAGCAGCCGTCAGCTAGATTTCTCCACTATTGGCTGAATTCGAATTCGCCTTTTACCTAGAGTGAAACATCTACCATCTTTCGAACACAAACCCTAGACCCTCATCGATGCGGCAGTATATACAGAATTTACTTTCATTAGGTGAAACGTAGTTCTATTTTCTCCCAAGAAACTCTGCATCGCTCATCAACTACAAGTTAGTTTGTATCTCGACTGGCAAGTTAACAAGTTACAGAAATTGGTTTTAAACTATCTCAATAGGTGAAGCCTAAATCACTGTAAGGTCCAAGGTACTCGTCATAGGTACGACACCGTCCCCATATAAATTAAATGTTTCCTAATCCATATATCTCATGCGGTCTTCTTTTTGTGACTATTCTTCGATAAAGACATTTTAAACCACAGATTCTATTGAGCAACATCCGTAAATATTACATATTGCACTAAATTACACAATACTCACATGTAATAGGTACAACAACTTCTCTATACAAATTAAATGTTTTGTAAATCTTATATATCATACGGTATCCTTTTTTGTTATTATTCTTCGGTTAAGACATTTTTTAACCACAGGTCATATTGAGCAACATCCGTGAATATTATATATTGTCTTAAATTACACAAAACGTTGCGAGATTTATCCAGAAGCGAAGTGCTGGTTAATCCTCTTAAATACCATCTGAATTCACTGTCATCTTTCACTCTTAGTATCAGTCCATTTCCACTATCTCCATTACATGGTCCAGAATCTGTGGACAGGCACAATAAACAGATATAAATGCAGAGAATGTTATTGAAATATTAAGTCTTGTAATAATTTGATTCACATGCTACTGAATCTGTTTGATGACCAATAAATAAGGTGACCATATTTTGAAATCATTAAAACGGGACCTCATTAAAACAACGATAAAAGGGAAAAAATAGGACGTTGAAAACTATTTTACCACAAGTATTTAGATTTGAAAAATTAAAATGAAATAAATCAAAACATACATAAATACGTATAACTTTCATGATGTAGTTGCATTCAATTCATGCCAAACAAAGAATCCCTTGGAAGGGACCATTAGGGGGGAAATGCATTAGTTTAATTTGTACCTTCTTTCATTACGAAATAAGTGAGTATTTCTCAATTAGCATTGCAGTACTAAGTAGTAGTAGTACTAGTACTTAGTACTAGTACTAAGTCATATAGAAAATCTCAGAAGCCAAAGGGTCGGAATTTTTATTTTTTCCACAACGATGTTGTTAGCGATAAAGCATAATGTACAAGTTGACATGACGCCATCTCCGTTTTCTCTTCCTAGAAATCACATCCGACTTTATAAACACTCTCGTTACGAGGTAAAATATTTTGCCACACTTAATTTTTTATAAACAAAGCGAAGAAAAACGCAGAATATGACTGCATTTTATGCTGCAAGCCACTGTCACAAAAAAGTAACATTTTAGCGTCCCGTTATCCTGTCAACAAATACGGGACAGGGACTCTAATTAAGGGACTGTCCTGGCTAATAAGGTGCGTCTGGACACCTTATCAATAATCCTAATTGAATTTTTACTACATTAATATCTGTCATGTCAACTAATAGTTTTATGGGGGACTTTCAACAAATCTGTACAGAAAAACGTCACATACACGCCCTCCCTCTTTCATACAATTTCATGACTTACATTCTATCTCCTCAGGTGGTGTTAATGATTATGAACCTTCTCTCTAATTAGAAACATCTTTTTTCCCCTCACACAATTTAGAATTTAACTGGACGACTGGAAATATGAACTAAAATTGAAATCATTTCTTAACCTGTGTGTACCCTAGTCAAGGGAATGCTACCACAGTGACTCTTGGGACACTACGAATAAACAGGCACGGCGAATAATGTGGATTTAGTGGGTAGCTGTACCCAAACGAAACATTTCGAGTGGCCAATATAACCACTCGGAATTCCGGGCGAGAGAAAAATTCCATAAATGTCAAATACCAAAAATTAACGAATCTTCTCGGTCTTGCGTTGAATTAAAACGTTTATGCGATCAACTATATTGGAAGATCGGCTCAACAGAACTTTCATTTTTCATGTTCATAGCGACATGACAGACAAAATCAATTTGCGAAAGTTGTTAAATGAGTTTATATCGAAAAATGCAAAGCGCAGCCATGTTTTTGTATTGCAAAAACGATGTGTGCTGAATTTACGTAAATTAAATGTGATAACTCTTTAATAATAAATATGACGATTTGAAAATTTTGGTTTCGTGTTTTTTCCTTCACGAAGATTTCCGCAGGCCGACGAAGGCGACCCCCATCCGTGTCAACTACCCACTCGGACTCAGCACCAATCGCCGGCCCTGCGAAACCCGGGAGTAGAGCGCGCGTGGAATCTGTGGCCTCCGCTGACGTCACCGGAAGGAGGCGCTTCTCTACATGCCGTCGGGTCACTCCACACTCCGAGTGGTTCAGCACTGTAGTAATCGCATTATTTTGAAGCTATTTTAAACTAAACTGTACATTGATTTAAAATAATTAATTATACTTTATTGTTAATAAATATAAATGTGGCCTAATATATACAATTTCAATATTTCCTATACTGTACTTTAAAATAACAAATTATTTTAAATCAATGCACATTTTAGTTTAAAATAGCTTCAAAATAATATGATTAATACTTGGCACAACGTATCCTCAATGTGGAAATGAAGCTCTTTTTCTGCGTACATTTACAATTTAAAAAAATACTTCGAGTAAAATCTTGAAGTGGAAATTTTTACTGAAGTTTGGAATTACAGCGAACTAGCACGTGTGCAATTTTCAGATTTTTATCTGGTCCCCAACAGAGATATTACAGTTGAAAGTTTAGAAAAGAATCCAAAATTTCATTTCTTGAGAGGATGTAATTGTCAAGTGGTACGTTATTTACAAATGATATTGTTCAAAAAGTAACTAAACTGTTATGTGCAAAAGCAGAAAAACAATTAAGACTGTGATTATATTCCTTCATTGAGAAATTACTCTCTGAAAATTGAATTTTGTTCATTCGCGTTCCATAGATTTGGTTGTAAATATTTCCCAAACAAAAACCTAGAAGAGTAAATAATATTCCTATTTGTGGACCAGAGTTCAATATTGAATCCAATGCTGTTTATTCTAGAATGCTAGAACATTCCAGAACTGAGTAATTTAAAAAAAAAGTAATTGTCTACAAATACGAAAAATGGCGCACGGCAAAAAATCGAATGACGGCAATGTCTGTCTGTGAACGTCAGCGACTTAAACATTCAGCCGATTTTCTTCAAAATTGGTATTTTCCTATTGCTCTGACTGATGTCACTGGCCCTTGAATTTGAAAGTGATATTTGAATTTTGGGGGGTACTTTACACGAAGTCCTGGGGACTTTTTCAAAAGTTTCAAAAAAATTACTGCATCATTTTTGATCAAATTTTGTTGTTGGGTAGTGCGAAGGGCGTTTAAGAGGATGGCGCATATTTCATGTTTGTTGAAAACTTTAATTTTTCGAAAATTGCTAAAGTTTAAATGTTTTTCTGCGTCTTCCTACAACTAAAATATTAAAGATCGAGATTTTTTCCCTTAATGCAACATGTTTCTCAAAGATAGCTTTTAAAATAAGGTCATGTTCAGTTTTTCGAATATGCGAGTCCTTTTTGTGAAGGTACGGGCGAGAAAGAGCTTTCTCATTCGCTGAGGGAAAGGGGCATTGCGGGGCCTCACCGTCCTTCGCGCCGGCGCAAAGCGTCCGCTGTGACGTGAGGAAGCGGAAGCGAGGGTCGCTCCGGCGGCACTCCTCTTGCGACACGACGGGCAGCTCGACGAGTTGGGGCTCGTCCGTGGGCGCTTCCCCCAGCTCGCTTCGCCCCCAGCCAATCACCTGCGGCCAAGGAAGCACTTGCTTTCAGTGGGAATCTCATGGACTGTTAGTAAGGGATTTAGGAGGTTGCCAGGTGTCCACTATTTCAGCGGACAGTCCGTTTTTCACATTATCTACACAATTTTTTCACACACAATAGAGGAAATTTTTTTAAAATTCGGAAGCTTTGTGATGAAATGGTACGTAATCTAAAGCTGTAAAGTGTAAGAGAATAAGGATACGAGAATCGTTTGAGATATCTTTGTAAGAAAATATATATAATTTAATTGTAATTTTTTTACAATTTTGTTACAGCTTCCCCTCTCCCCCTTGTCCGCTATTTTTTAAAAGCAGACCTGGGAACCCAAGATTTTAATTTATAAAGAGTTCATAATACCAGAAATGTACGCATGTATCACCCACACACGTGTGTTCAATTGCGACTTTAATGAGTGTGATTAACATTGAAAACACACATTAAATAACACACTTTATTAAAATTTTAATTAATAAAACTAATTAAGTTCATTATGATTTTAATTTATGATAATTAACATACATTTTTAATATATAGTTTTATAAAACGTTTTAACCCCGCCCGTAAGTGTTGCAGTTTGCACTAAGCTGCCCCAGACATCCGGATGTGGGCGTGGGATAGGTTTGCCAACAATGTTCGTGTAAAAGAGAGAACACTCGATAAGCAAAAAACGCATTAACACATTTCTTTTTTAACAATATTTAATTTACACCAACACCAGCTAACCAGGGCCCGTCAATGAGTTCTTCTGCCGAAAATTCACCTTTTTCACGTTGCATCATTACATAACTTTCTCTTCTTACAAAGTGCCTTCGTAAGTCAAGAAAGTATTAAAGAATAATTCTACATAGAAACGTACACCCAATCTTATAAAATGACGATAATCTGAAAGAAAGGTTGCTAGCAGTTCTTCATTCAGGCTCGCGACGTGCCACGTGCCACGTTCCCGACGACGTGTGCCATTGCCACGTGCCGCTGCTCGCGGCGAAGGGCGTGCCAGTGGAGCGAGCCAAGTCCTCTGGGCGTGCGAAGGGCCGAGCAGCCCTCCGGGATTTCCTAATCTTTCCTAATCCCGCGGGCGTCCACGCCCCACCCGAAGAAATAATCCTCACCTACGCACACACTACCAGCTCTAAGGCCCGCTTCCCACGGCGCGGCCGCCGCGCGCTTCGTTCAAGGAGCATAGCTCTTCCGACGCAGCCACCGCCGGAGCCACCGCCGGAGTCACGGCCGCACCGCCGCCCGCCGTGGAAGGGGGTGGGGTCTGGAGGGGTAGGTTTCGCCGACCCTCCGGCGACGACGAACAAAGGGACCCGAGCAGGTAGAACGCCGCGACCGGCGGCACAGTGTGAACGCGCCCATTTAAAGCTGTGTTCTGCTAGCGGTGGCGCGTGGCCGCTTCTCCGCGTCTGGTGGCCGGAGCTCGGCGTCTGCTGCCGCAGCAGCCGCCACCCGCTGCACGTGGGAAGGCCTCCATTCAAACCAATGCTCTGCTACGCGGCCCGCTGCTGCGTGGCGCGCCACCCGCTGCACGTGGGAAAGGGCCCTAATAGATATCGACAAGTCGTCTATCAACGAATGATAAGTATTGTGAAGGTTTTCTCTTATTTACCAGACTGTATTGTTCGGTACGTCGTTTTGCAGAATAATATGTTCTTTCTCAAACAGGAATCTGCTTTGATAATGAATCAACTGTAAGCTAGCTAATATTACTTACTGTTTACGTAGTATAGTGTATTGCTCCTCTCATTTTTGGCAAACACTGCATTTTAAAATTTCAAACTACCACAAAAAATTAAGATTGTAAAAATACAATATTGATTATAGACATTTTGGTGAAATGTAATCCGTTCTAATAAAATCAGATCATTAATAAATGCCGTGTACTTTTTTAAATATGTGTTAATTAGCGTAATTTTGCAAATTTTGGAATTCGAATTGCAGCAGAAAATGGCGATATTTCGACAGAAAAACTCTGAATTGTGGATAGCTGAAACATTAACTAGTGGTACTAAAACTTTTCGCTCTTACTATCGCTTAAGTAATACTATTATCCTGCAATTTCAGTCCATTTTAACACATCTCAGTTGTTATTTGTAAAATTCATTATAAATGGTAGAACATCAGGTGCGAAAAATCATTCTTTAAAACTAATATAAAAACACGAAATCGACAATTAAAACCGTTTCGTACCGTGAGAAGTGTCACAGAAGACAATTTTGTAACTGCCGAGTAGTCACGCGGTGTGCGGCGTGGCTGAAATCCAATCTGATATCTTCTGAGGTTGCTTAATGAAGCGCGGGAAATTTGAATTAGCAAATTCGAAAACGCAAAATTACGCTAATTAACACATATTTCAAAAAGTACACTGCATTTATTAACGATATGATTTTTTAGAACGGATTACATTTAACCAAAATTTCTATAAACAATATTGAATTTTTACAATCTTATTTTTTTTGTGGTAGTTTGAAATTTTCAAAATAGTGTTTGCCAAAAATGGAACAAGCACCAAGAATTTCAATTTTTTAAACTGATGTAATTAGCTGATATATTTTATCTCTATGTCCTCATTGTTTAAAAATCTGAAGAAACTTAGTGTTAAAAAATGTTGTGAGACACATTCGAGGAAAAAACCTGAGACAGAACTCCAACGTTGTCACGTCGAAAATTAATTTCAAAGACGTATTTATTTTTTCTATTTGAATTTGGTGCCAAAATTGATTGACAAAAATATCTTAAAATGTAACTAGTTTTTCCCGTCTCTGCAACTTTTTTTAGCCTGATACATGTATTAAAAGCTGAGAAATAATAAAACATCAAAAAACGCGTTTCTCATTGTATCTCTGCAACTAGGCTCTAGGAGGCTGTTTTTTTGGAAATCGATGGCATTTTTTATTCAGATGAATCTCGCAATTATGGATTTTGTTTGGGGGCACTTTCTTGTAATGTACTGGTATGCACCGTTACACGCAGTGCTCAAAGTAAAAAAAAATCGTTGCCAGAATGTTGTAATTGTAAAGAAAATTACATGGGAAATTATAGAGGTTGCCCGTTTTATAAAAATGCTTTGGATTCTCATCAGAAAGCCAATGTTATATCTAATCAACCAATAACAAATGACTTCAATTACTAATGAAAAGGAAAGCCAACCGTCACAACCTTTTATTAATTATTCTACACTCCCTAAGAGAAATTCATCTAACTCCAATATACTATCATAATCACAAGTTTTATCAGATTTAATGACAGACATACTATCTAAAGTATTAAATGCTATTGTTCCAAACATTCATCTTATTATTTATTACTTGCTAGGTAATCTGAATTGGCAAGTAAAAATAAAGAATTGGAATTTCTTAACTGGAACACAAACGGAATCTTAGCAAAGTAAACTGAATAAATTTCCAACCTAAAGCCTATCTGCCTATGACTGCAATAATGGAAAAAAGATTAGTAATTTACTGCGAATTGTCTCCTGGAATGCCAACAGAACACTCGAACATCGCAGAGAGTACTAAAGGAGAAAGTGTTTCTACATCAAGAAAACATTGGCATATTTTTAGTGTCCGAATAACATTCTACACAAAGAAGCTATCTGCGAATACCTAATTACGACGTATATTGCACAAATCATCCAGATGGGACAGTTCATGGCGGCACAGCAGTAATAATTAAAACAAAAACCAGACATAATATTTACGAAGATAATGCTGAAAACTATCTGCAAGCAATCACGATTCAAGTATATGATAAGTTCGGTCCGCTCGTTATTTCAGCTATATACTCCCCTCCAAAATACAAGTTAACGACTGATCAGTGTCTCAAGTCTTTCAGAACACTATGCCCGAGGTTCATTGCTGGAGGAGACTACAATGCAAAAACTCAACTCTGGGGAACACGACTGGTAACCACAAGAGGTCGCGCTTTAGAAGGAGCCATCTCAACAATTTTATCAGGAAATCCCACATACTGGCCAACAGATGGTAACAAAGTACCTGATGTCTTGGATATCCTCATTAAAAAGTAAAAAGCACAGATCTATCACACAATAGAGTCGTCTTTTGATCTCTCATCTGATAATTCTCCAGAAATACAGACAGTCAGTTCTTCTAAAATCAAAAAGAAAGACAATATATATTTTACAAACAAAAAAGAACTTCGAAGAATGCAGCAACTGGCTTAACTACAAAGAAGAAGACTGAAAAGAGTACATCTTCATGATCTAGACCACAGATATAAATATTTAAATTTTATAATACTTGTTACTGTAGATGATACTATTTTAATTTTTTGTCACAGTGATTGTATTTTATGTATGTTTGTTTTTGTGGTATTGCTATTTCAATGTGATGTTTTTTGTTGTTGCCTTATTTTTCTGTTTTGAAAAATTGTTTGAAAACTAATTTTTAGAAAGAACCAGAATTGGATGGTTTCTTTACAAGTCAATAATGTGTGTACAATTGTATTCGCCGAATGTTCGAGTAGAACAAATTACAAATAAACAGATGTTATAAAAATAGCAACTGGATTTAACCACTTCTTTGTTACCAGAGCCCTGTAATGAGAGTTTTTCTGCCGAAAATTAGCCGTTTTTTTTTGCGCAGCATCACATTGCTTTCTCGTCTTAAGAAGTTTCTTCTTAAGCGCGAGAAAGTAAAAGTACGTGACTTGGAATTGAGTAAAGGTGTAATATCCTTGCTTTTACATAAAGAACGGCTGTTTACGACAAATACTAGACCTTCTAAATATCAGACCAAAGAGGTGACTCAGGGCAGCAATTGATGTTACTGCAGTGCCTCTGAACGGCAGGTCCTCGGTTCGAGACCCGACGGTTTCAGACTCTCAGCTAGGTCGAATGCAGTCGCTGTCTGGAGGAGAATTCTAGAGGCCGGCTGCTCTAATCGGTAGTTGCCCATATTTTCTCCCATCAACACCAGGCGAATGCCGGAGCAGTACTATTACAAACGGGCCAATGACCGCGCATGATCTTTCCTTCCTCTTCCTTGTTCTATCCTCACCCCTTACTTATACACATTTACTCTATATGCAGTAGACTACCACATATGCAGAGAGATCGGTCGGGAGCTTAGAGCTGGACTCGGCTGGGGCGGTACCCCGCTGGTGGGAGATACCTGGTTGGGGAAACCCCGCTAGCCGACGGTAGATCGGCATCGGATCTCGCCATTTGGTGGGGGAAAACCTGCACTACACTTATGGGACTAATGGCCTTCGCGGTTGACGCGCCCGGAATCACCGACAATCAATCAATCAATCAATTAATGCGTCCACCAGGGCCACGTGGGCGGGGACCGCGGCAAGTAGTTTCAGACTATCCTCTAATCACTATACTCACGGTTCCTTTCTTGCCCACTATATCTCTGGAGTCTGCTGTCCACTTCCAAAGGCAGATCGGTCGCACATGCGGGGTATACTCAGCTGGCGACTTCAGTCGTAGAATAGCAATGTCTGCATCCGAGTATGTTCCGTATTTGAAATCTGGATGAACAATAATTCTTTGCACCTGCGGAATTAAGAACAGTAATTTACTTGTAAAGTAATTTTGTATTTGTTTTCGTGTATCGATTGCCACATTGTATCAATAAGTAGAATAGGTTGTAAATTAAGTTGTCATAAAGTTTGTTCTAACTATATATTGTCCTATGAAACAGATTCACATAAACCTTTTTAAGTTGAACGTTGGGATCATCTTTTTTGCGTAAGTCGAATATTCCGAGATACGCATCCAGAATATTTGCGTTCAGAGTTTGAGAGTTTTCCAGCATGAAACAGTGTCCAGCTAAAAGTTACAATAGAATTAATTAATTAAAATTATTATTTTTAATCTGTCAACAGATTTTTAATCTTTTGTTTCTGAATTTGTTAATTTATTTTAAAGGCAGAACATTGTTTAATGATAACTGTTTACATAAAAATATAAAATGAATGCAATATATTATATGTGATACATAATAGCAATAGCAACGTTACGGAAAATAATTATTTTCCGAAATTATATTTCTGCAATTATATGGCATTTTTATGCAAACAGTTATCATTAAACAATGTTCTGTCTTTAAATTATAATGCTCAAATACAGTGACAAAAGAATTAATGAATATGTGTCTTATGTTATTGAGCACTGTTTTTACCTGACACAATATGCAATTCGCTGATCAGATTTCCCCCGCATATAAATACAGAATCTCGGTCATTTTGCTGCTTCCTTAGAAATATGGCGGTTATCCATGGCCAGTCTCCTTGGTTAGTTTTCAGCCCATTCACAATCAACGTGTTGGGCTTGTTTACAGTCCTTCCGCATACATCTGAAGTTTGTACATCATTCAAAGCAAAAATGCAATTAGTAATTTTATAAGATTTTGCATTTTTCACAAATATTCAAGGTGAAAAACCGAACTTAAGAACTTTAATGATATTTGATTACTTTACGGCAAGTTTCTTTTCGGATGCACTAAATGATGAAATTTATCTTCTTTTCTTTTGGTGGTTGTTTGGGAGCAATTTTTGAGATAAATGCGTATGATGTTTGGTTTTTGAATTTTTGTCAACGAACAATATGTCAAATCGTTAGGTTTTCAGTGCATTGATTGGTGATTTAAATATCGGAACACTAAATCGATCTTTGTAGATACTTTTACGATGTGTTTGATGCAGGATTTACACCAATGTTTTTCTGTTTTTTAATGAACTTTTAAATTAATGATTTTACTCAAAGACTTGGGTCAGATTCATCATTTTTTCTGTAGTTTTAATAATACAAATGTATCTTGACTTTGGCGACCACTTTCAGCAATTTTACTTCTTATGAATATTCTGCTTTCGAATATAAAAACGGCAGGTAATTGTTTAAGTTTTGTAAAATCTGAAAAGTTTAAATTTTAAATTCATTTTCACCGCATTTAATGATTCTAAGAATCGATAGTTTAAAATACACTATGGATACTATCCAAAGCGTTTAACATGTTTTATGAAACTACTATTAATATTAATAATTATTAATCTTCTATATAATAGGTAAATCACATTAAAAAACGAATACGTTTAGCTTACCAGATGATTTCACGTAATTTTCTGATGACTTTGCGATTTCAGAAGCAGTGGTCTGTGGGGTAGTAATGCGCGTCGTCACCAATTGAAAGAATGGGTTATTTGGATATATTTTCTGTAGGTCTTGTGCCGACTCAATGTTGATATTTTGTATAAATCTTTGATTAAACTCCGTACTCATGCCTCTACTCATTAGAAAGAACATTGTCGCACAAACGTACCACATCTCCGTCCTGCCAAACACAAAACAACTCAGATGGGACACATTCGTTTTCTTGAATGAATACAACGATCTGAAAAGTCGTTTGGGTTTTGATTAATTTTTTATGTCAATTGGTTTTAGGATATTCAAATTAGTAAATGTTATTTGAAGTGTAAGGTGGGATGTTACAAGTTGAATAAATTGCGAAATATTCGGTTATATGTATACATATGCCTATTTAGAGGTACATACACTTTTAGGAAATATACTTTTTTGTAACTGTATTTGATATTTCTTTCAAAAAAAAAAAGAATATAATGTGCTGTGGCGCAACGAGAATTATTCTAGGCGGGGACATAAGTGTAGTGTCCAACTGACCTAGTGTTTCCTTAGAAGGAAGTTTTCATTTATTTCTGAGTCTAAAATTCGAAGGCATGTGTAATGTATTCAACTGAAATACTGTAGGATTGGTATAGAAAATAAATAACTAGTGGTGATATAACAGATGTATTTTCTCAATAATATTATTAAATTCAATAATATTACAGAATACATTTGAGTGAATATTCATAATTTCATTACAGTGTATTACCATTGCTTCAGTAACACGAACGTCAGTAAAGTTAGATCTTCCAGTTACATTATTTCGTTCTGACTCTTACATAATTATACCCTTTCAAATTAACGAGTGGTGCGAAAACAGTAAGTACTTTCTCGCCCGTGTTTTCACGCAAAGTTACGCGAAATGTATTCAATTTTTGGAAACATTGTACATGATCTTATGTTAAAATCTGCCTTTAAGAAAAAGATTACGTTAAGGGGAAAAAACTTTATCTTTAATAGTTCAGTTGTAGGAAGACTCCGAAAAAAATGTGAACTTTGACAATTTTCAAAAAATCAGGATTTTCAAAAAATAAGAGGCCTACGACATTACCTTCAACGTCCTATTCAACAACAAAATTAAATAAAAAACGATGGAGCCATTTTTGTTGTTGAAAGTTTGGAAAATGTCCCTGGGGCGTCATAGAAAGTACCCGCCAAAATTAAAATATCGGATTCGCGACATTAGCCTGATTGATTCGGGAAAATCAATTTTGGAGAAAATCAGCTAAACGGTGTAGCCGCTAGTATTTTCCACAGACGGACAGGACGACCGGACGGCCAGACAGACGTTTTGCTGTCATTCGATTTTTCGGTGTCAAGGATCCACAAAACATGAATTTTGGCTAAACCACGTGTTAGAGGATTTTTTAAAATACATTTAGCAAATGGATTTCTCCACTTTTTCGTTACAAGGGCCCTGTAATAAGAGGTTTGCTGGCGAAAATTCGCCGTTTTTTCGTGCAGCATGAAAAAATGTTCTCCCTATTCCGCAGTGAGAAAGTAAAAATATTGAAATTGGAATTCTTGTTAGCAGACAAATATGGAAATAATCTTCAGTCCGGCTCGAGCCGCCGAGGCGAACACTTCACTGAGGCAGCTCTTATCTTCTCTTATCGCAGTTCACCTCGCAGTGGTCTCTTTGCTAGTGCCAAGAGTGGCTAGTGCAGTGAAACACCTAACGAATAGTCTCTTTTCTTTATAGAGTGCTAAATATAAAAAATCCAATAAGTGCGATCAGTTCGTGTTTAAAAGTTTATGCTCTGGTCTCGGCCAGAGCATTATCCAGTGAACTACCAGTGATTCACGCGCATTGACTATAGCCCTCCACGCTATCACAGTGTTCATGAACACAAGTACAGACTAAACAGCGGAAGCAATTAAAAATGCCATGGATGCGTTAAATAATACAAGTGGTGTAAATTCAAACACTGAAATGACCGAGTGCAATACAGCCACCCAGCAGCAATTAGATCTTGAAACTCAACAAAACCGCCAACTTCAGGCAGAGCAACAATGGAAAATGATGCAAGACCAACAAAAACAGTTCCTACAATATCTTCACGAGCAACGCATAACTATTTCGCAATTGCAACAACAACAGAATTCTCAACAGGTTCCGCAATTTCAGCATTCTTCACAATTGCAGCTAAGTAGCCAACCCCCTCAACAAAATGTAAGTAATGAACTCAATATTTTGGAAAAGAACTCTGCTAATAGACAAAGAACTTATAGTCAATATTACCCCACTAGTGAAAATCCCTCCCATACATGTACTAGGTAAAAACTACAAAATAATATTAGATGATATCAAATCAGTAACCAAAAACGATTTTTCCACTAGAACATGTCAGAATGGAATCAAGGTTTTCTTCACCGATATAGAGGACTTTAGAACCTATAAGAAATTTTGTGAAGGTAAATCAGTGCCGTTTTATAGGTAAAGGGACCCTTCGATGAAAATATTTTCAGTTATGCTTAAGGGAATACCAGAATCTCTTACAGAAAGTGAAATATTCGAAGAATTCAAACGGCTCAATTACCCAGTAATTAAAATATGTAGGATATATAATAAGCAAAGACAGCCACTACAAACTTGTGCCATGGACTTAACAGAGACTGAAGAAGCAAAATCTATATACAATGTAAACAACTTGATGAACTGTATAATTCAAATTCAACCTAGAATCAAACGTAATGCACCTGTACAATGCAAAAATCATCAAACATTCGGTCATTCTCAAGCTAATTGTCATGTTAAGCCCAGGTGTGTTCGCTGTGATGGTCACCATCACTATTCAAAATGTACTGATCCTAAAAATTCCAAACCGATTTGTGTTAATTCTGGCGAGGGTCACACATCAAATTACCGTGTATACCAAGAAGCTCGTAGGTCACGGGCAGATATCCTTTCAGCGAAAAACTCTTAACAAATCGCATCAGGTAACCGAAACACAAGAGCAATCTCCTATAAATTTAAACAATGAAAACTTTCCCGGTCTCCCACAACGCAAACTAACAGCCTGGCAAACAGAACGACTACCTTCAAACCCACAGCCTCAAATAGACATAACTTAACTCGTAAACACAATAGTAAATCAAATAATCTTAGCTATAATACCCCAAATCAAAAACATAGTACAGTCGTTAATGCCAGTTCTTCAAAATGGCAAATAAAATACAAGAAATAAAAATATTAAATTGGAACGCTAATGGTATTAAAAGACAGCAGATAATAGTTGAACAATTTTTGCATCACCACAAAATACATATTGCGTGTGTTACAGAAACACACTTAGTACTAAATGAAAAATTTAAAATACCAGTTTACAAAATATATAGAAACGATAGAACCTCAGAAGTAGCTTCAGGAGGTGTAGCCATACTAGTATCTAACAACTTTAAGCATCAAGCGATTCACGGTCCAAACACCCCAGAACTCGAAACAATAGCAATAAAAATAAATATAGGTAGCAATAATTACGAAATAGTTGCGGCATATAAACCACCAAATAAAAAATTCCCATTAAAAGCATATAATGAAATGTTTAAAAATAATACCAATAGTATTCTATTAGCTGGCGATTTAAACAGTAAAAATCAAATATGGGGATGCAATACCACTTCCAACCACGGCACAAAATTATTTACCTATGCAGTATCCAAGGATATTCATATTCTGGCCCCCCAATCTCCAACACACTATTCATATAACAGTAATGTGATTCCGAATATACTAGATATAGTATTGACCAAAAATTTCAATTTGCCCTTGATTCAAACAATATTGCCGGAATTAGACTCGGATCACTCCCCAGTAATTATCAAAATACCGTTAGCTCAAATATTACAACGTAACGAAACCTTGGGACGAATTAATTAGAATAAGTTTAAGGAGCTAATAGACAACCATATAATATACTCTAGTAAAATTCACACCAACGACGAATTAGATATGCAAGTGCTGCATATAACTCAATCGATACAGAAAACAATTGAACAGTCAACAACACAATATTCCGCAAGTATTAAAACTAGAAAACCAGTTCCATTGAAAATAGTAAACCTAATCAAAACTAAACATAACCTTAGACGATATTGGCAAACAACAAGGAGACCAGACCTTAAAGTAAAATTGAATAAAATTTCCAGAATAATTAAATACAGACTCTAACAATTTCGTTATTCTGAATATTAGAATATAATAAAACAAATTCACCCCAATAGCAGACCAATGTGGATTACGATCAGTCGAATCACCAAAGAAAAAAGCAGAAATCCCAATTTTAAAAATCGATACTGAAATCGCGTACTCAGACAAAAATAAGGCTAATTTACTAGCCAAACATTTTCAGAAAACCTTCACTCGTAATCCAATTAACAACAATCAGTTCAACAATTACATTTTACTTGAATCAGTGAAACAAGTTGCAACTGTCCCAAGAAAAATCAAATTTATATCACCTTCTGAAGTTAGAAAATAAATTAATCAATTAAAATCTAGAAAGGCAACAGGATATGATAATCTTAGCAATAAAGCCCTCAAAGCACTGACGACAAAGGCAATCGCGGCTTTAACCGCCATTTTCAATTCGGCATTAAGATTAGGCCATTTTCCTAAAAATTGGAAAACTGCTATTATCCTCTCGTTCAACAAACCAAGGAAAGACACCCAAAATCCATCAAATTATAAACCGATAAGTTTACTTCCAACTCTTGGCAAATTCGAGAAGGTAATATATACACGCATAAATAAATATGTTACAGAAATAAAGGCTATACCTAACACTCAATTCGGATTTAGAAATAAATACTTAACAATGCACCAACTCCTGAGACTTTCAGAATTCATGGCTAATGCTTTCCCTCAACACAAACACACCTTAGCAATATTTCTAGGCATTGAAAAGGCATTTGACAAAATGTAGCACCCCGGATTACAATTTAAACTACAACGTCTGGGTTTACCAAACTACCTCTATAAAATTATCGACAGCTTTCTAGCAGATCGCCATTTCCTGGTAAGAATCAATTCTACTTATACTAATCAATGTCAACCTACAGCCTGTGTCCCTCAAGGATCAGCATATACTTATCGGATATCCCAAAACAAGCTGACTCAGAAATCGCCCTCTTCTCTGACGATACCGCTTTATTCACAGCCCACGAGGATATACTCTGTGCTTATGACAACCTTCAGAACGACTTAACAACATTACTTACTAGGCTGTCCGGGTGACGCCGCGTCCATTGCGAAGGTGCCTACGTTTCGGTCGCCACTCTGCGACCTTCCTCAGGGCGCAATACGCCCTGAGGAAGGTCGCAGAATGGCGACCGAAACGTCGGCACCTTCGCCATGGACGCGGCGTCACCCGGACAGCCTAGTAAGTACTGACTCCGGCCGCGGAAGCCTACGCTCTGACTTAACAACATATATAACCTGGTCTGAACAGTGGAGAATCAAAATAAACTCGCACAAATCTCAAGCAAAAATCTTCACACTTCGAAGACCACCGACCCCTCCCCCCCTTAAAATTCAAAATTCGATAATAAAATGGCTTCCCAAACAAACAGCAGTTAAATATTTAGGACTAATGTTAGATGCAAAATTAACTTGGAAAGACCACATCAAAACGTACGCAAAAATTGCTAAACTTTGTCCTCTTCTAAATTCTAAATCAGCTTTAAGTATTGAATGTGGAACTTCAATTTATAAATCGATATTACGACCAACAATCTCGTATGCTAGCCCAATTTGGTGTAATGCAGCAAAAACACACATTATAAAACTACAAATCATTCAAAACAAATGTTTAAGAAAAATAACTAGAGCTCCCTGGCTTATTAGTAAAAAACAACTTCACAGAGAATTACGAATTGAGTCAATACAAGAACACATCCTAAAATCCTCGAACAAGTTCTTTGACACTCTTTCAGGATCTCCAGCCACGTCCAACTTCAAACTCGGCAAAAACTACCCAAAACCAAATAGAATATGCTCACGATTTCCCAAGGAAAAAATCAGACCTCTATAAATACTCAACGTCATTAATTCTCAACAGCTATTAATATAAAATAATAACATATAAATATTTTATTCAATGAATCTAAAAAATAAATTCACATCAAATCAGTTTTTTCAAAATTATACGCTGAACACAGCCTGTAATATTCAGGACAATTAGCGTGAGAACAAATGTCAAAGTATTATTTTGTAAAATGTTAACACCCCTGAAAGGCAGCAATGCCGAACAGGAGGAAATATATATATATATATATATATATATATATATATATATATATATATATATATATATATATATATATATAAGAAATAATCTTATACGGAAGATTTTTTATTAAGCAACAATTCTTCAGACAATTCTTTATCCAAGCGATTAAATGTACACGGTATGAGTTTTAGGCAACATGACGTCGCCGTAGTGTGAATACCGAATACCACATAGGTCTATATTTTTTTGAATGTCATTCATTGCAGTTAAAGTTTGTAAACTGTGTTGGTCACCTATATTCAATGGTAAATTTTGGTAAAATCCGTAGTTTGGAGGAGAGGAAAGAAACTACACAGTTAATGTTCCGCCGATTAGAAAACCGTTCATTTTATCTTAATTGCGATTTTATAAAATACCATTTTTTTTGTGAACAAATCCACCGAAGATAATGCATTTTCCACATATAATATGACACTACTTGTAAAGTGACTACTCAGTAAAGTTCTTGTAAACAACTTTTTTTGCGCCCACTGTAAAGTTTGAGATATTTTTCTTCTGTGATTTTCTCAATTGGTCAACGATATTCAAAATTATATCCAGGCAAAATTTCAGTAATTATCAAAGTGAACAAAGAGAAGTGTTTGGAAATTGTCCGGAGTTTCGGTCAACAAAAAAATCATTTAAAGTGCCTACGTTTCGGCTTTTATTTAGCCTTCATCAAGGCTATAACATAGGGATTTTCTTTATTCACTAGGTTCAATAAATTGAATAATCATCTAATACTAGCGTATATCACAATTTTGAAGAGTAGTGTATAAATATTTTGTATAATCACCATTTTCACTCCAGATCTCTCGGAGCTATCCACATTCTAAAGACTCTTCCTTCTACATATTCCTTCCTGCAATTGCTGGCTTTCATTTCCAATAATTACTTTCACAAAACACACCGCCTTGGCACAACAATCGCCTCATCATTACATGTCCTCTCCTTAACCTCTTCTACTGTCTAGGCTTCCGACTACGTCATATAACTTCCTTTTCATTAAAAACTATTGATATGTTTTCGGCAACATTTTTAATTGCCAAAACAACCCCGAAAATACTACCCCAAACTCCTCACATACTATATGCAACCATGTTCATCTAAACAATTAACCTACTAGGTACGAATTTGATTAATTATTCCAGTCAAAATTGTGTTAATATCCGGGCCACTTTGAAAAACATATACCCAATCATCCAACTCGGTATGCAGTGTTATATTATTTTGAACCTACATCACATTAGTTGCTACATTTTTATGACAATTAATATTAATTATATATATATATATATATATATATATATATATATACACAGATATTACACGCATTCATTTTCATACACACATACACACATATTACACACATTCATTCAATCCATAGAATTAATCAACGATGTCAAGAAACGCACCTGGTGTTTGAATAATGCGAGCGTTGCTTGTTCACGTACCTTGTGGGTGCGCGCGCGATGTGTGTGTGAAGTAGTATCAGCGCGCGCCTGTTTGCGCCAGGGAATGCGCGTCGCGTCGCGGCCAGGAGGCGGCGAATCCGCCCACGCGCCAGAGGCTGGCCACTTTCCTTTTCTTCGCTTTTGCGCCGCGCCGCGCGCTGATGTCACCCGCCCTCGGGCGATGGGGCTGAAGGATGCGTAAGCAGAACTTTTCAAATTGAGATCCCAGAAGTTACGTAAGAGTGAGCTTCATGTTCCTTGAGAAATTGTAATTGTGTTTAAGAACATATTTTTAAGGTAATCTGGAAGGTAAGGAGTCCAGAAATAATGAAATGCATGAACATCGAACAAACCTCAAAGAACATTCGTGTCGGCAGAATTCTGTTTCCAAACACACCCGATAGAATTTAACCATTTTTTTCATTTCGCAAACCCAACAATTGTTATGTTGAAATGCGTCCGATCTCAGAAACTTGGCAAATTAAGATCAATGATTCAAGTAATACTGTTATTGAAAGGAACCATTTCACCAAATTATATGATTCTGTATTACAGCGGTTTAAGAATTCCTTAAAAACTTTATTGGCTTATCTGGCTTGTATTTACAATTTTCTCATCTCAGTTTTCGTGTAGTCTCTGCCCTCCCTGCCCCTTTACCTCAACTATTCTCCTCCTCTCCTTCGACTTAACATCTCGTTTCATATAAATGCGACGCAACCAATAACTTCCTGAGTCATTCCACCGCCCATGTGACAGTTTGACAAGGCAGTTTGTCAAAATTTCATATTAAGGGTCCTACTGTTTTTGGTAAGTGTGATCTGTATATGTTAATTTCACTTCTAACATTTCTCTTGTTTTATGTAAACAATTACCTCTAACATTTTAATATTTGTGATTTTAATATTTTAATGTAATTTCTTTCGAAATTTTTAACCTCATAATGAGGACAATCTATGCCTGAATCTGTAGTAAATCTGTGTTTCTTACTATTTTGATTTTCCTATCACTATTTCAATCAATTCAAAATTTGATCCATTATTTTTTCTAGCATGAAGAAAGGCAACGATTTTTAATGAAATTATATTTTTGAAAATATTTGTATGAGTAACGTCTCAAGAATATGTTTCCCAGCAATACAGATTGTCGAAAGGTTGCGCATACAATTACTTTATAAAACATATAATATCATTTGAAATCACTGTCTTTACGATAGTAAAATATAATGTCATCATATATAGTTTTATTATAATTTGGTTTATGTGTGGTATTTTCTGTACAACTTCGTGACAATAGGAAAATTCACAATGACAGCTATTACATTTATTTCTTTGAAAACAATATGTTTTTAATATACTGAATCGATATTTCGTTTTGAGTCCTCCTTACATTTCAAGAGTAGCATTACTTAAACGTCCCTAATATTATTTTAAAATGCTTGTCGAAGTCAGAGCCTTTGGGCGCAAGATTCTCAGATTATGTACTTCAGATAGATAAAATCTGGCAGAATTTTACTGTCATTTTCCCTTAGTGTCGTCTTGTTTGAGGTTTCAGCACATGGAGATATGGAGAAGAGACCATTATCTAGTGTATATTTCAGCTTGTTTAAAATATATGTGGTAAAATGTTAGGTAAATTTCTTAAATAATTTTTTCAAAGGTTTATTTTTACCGACTCGCGAATCGGATGTAAACTTTCATTCATCTAAAGTAGCGATTCTTAACCTTTTTGCTATAAAATCAATATTTCGCGACCGTGCGAATGTGTATGCAAATAATTGTATGTGCTGCTGTAGTACTAGTTTTATCCATTAACTAGTGGAACCCGGCAGACTTGTTCTGCCCTTCATCTCAGCCTCTTTCCCCTTTCCTCTATCTTTCTCTCTCTCCCCGTCTCTCTCCATATCCCTCTCAGTCCCTGTCTCTGTCTGAGTGTCTCTGGGTGTATCTCGTGTCTGTCTGTCTGTCTCTGTCTCTGCCTCTCTCTGCCCCCCTCCCTGTCTGTCTCCGTCTCTCCTGTTCCTGTCCCTCCCTTTCTCCGTCTCTTCGTGTCTCTCTGTGTTCCTCCGGGTCTTATACTTCAACAGTGAATCTCAGGTGGAGTGTAGTTTGGTGGCAGTGGTGGAGTGTAGTAATCTCAGATGGAAATTGAATTAAAATGAAGCGCAATTTGCTTCAGTATCGCCATCTAGAGGTGTTACAACATTAACAACACATAAACCTTGTGGATGAAAAAATAAGTAGTTATGCCAACTTTCAAGGAGATTGGTTATACGGTGACGGAATTCACCGCTCCTCAACATTCTTACTTTATTTTTTTTGGTTCTTAACACATTTTCTTTTAAATACACGTCACGATATTTTATTTTCTGAAATTCATATTAATAAAACGATCGTTGAATACCTTTAAGATGATGGACAATGGGATTGAGACTAATAATTTTCTGTTGAAAAATTACCAGTAAAGAATTGATTAACTGTAGATTTAAAATAACTCCGGTCTTAAATCTCCGATTTTAAACCGTTTCTATACAATTACAGACTATACTGATTTTCAAAAAGAAAAATAATATTTATTTTAACAAAACAGTGATATATATTGAATTAGTTTACATTTGTATTGTATATGTTTTAAAAAGACTTAAAATAATGTACTTCAGCTTCTGGGTCAATGACCCTCATTTCTATCCGGTTTTCGTCCAGTTTCACTGATCCTCGAGCAAATGTTTAGATGGCCCCTTGTTTTGTTTCTGGACATAAATGTACCTTCGCTATGCGCATTTTTTGTTGAAATCTTCTTTATAATATTGTAGTGGTGGGAGAAGAGATAAGGGCGAGATGCTATTTTGTTAGCAATGCAGAAAAATCATACTTGCAATTCGTGTACCGATGCAAATAAGTTTTCTATAACTCAAAAACGAAAATGACTATTTTTCAAATATTGCTAATCTTGCGATTTTTAAAATTTATTTTTATTTATGTTAAACTTTTACTAATTTTTCAACTATTTATAGTTAAAATGAAGGGATTCTGAAACTCAAGAAAATGTGCACAGATAATCTCTTCCACCTACGTCACATACAGTTTTTACTGTTTTTTTACTGAATAAATCTAAATCTAAAAATTTAGATAAAATAAATGGCCTCGTTCTTGCATCTTTCTCTGTAGGGCCTAATATGTATATTACTCCGCTACCCCACCAGGCGGTATAGGACCATAGTGACCTGTGACGTAATGTTTCGTAGCGAACAAATAGTGCCGTAATTGCATGTCGCACCCCACGACAGCCAGTGGCAAGTCGAGCTGGCAAAATATAAAGACAACGCGAATAGTTCATATTGTAGAAAATGTAAATATCATGTTTGCATGAAGAGTAAGACATAGGAATAGTTGTGTTTGTAAGATAAGTTAAATACTAAGCATGCCCAACTTGATACATCTGTACCCAATATAAAGTAATTATATAAATACGTACGTATTCGAAAAAGTAACTAGTAGTGCTTCAGAATGTCATAGAGTCGTACTAGGTAGTTTTCTAATTTATTTGGTCCAGACTTGCCTCACTCTCATCCCAGCTGTCATTTATCACCACCCAATGTACATTTTTTTCACATTTTTTCAATTTTTCGTCTCCTTAATGATAGAACTGATATATGACTTAAGGAATATTATAGAAGAGTGTAACTTCGTCTCATATGGAACATTTGGTTTGAAAACTTTGGAGCTGTTTTTGAGAAAATGCCGTTCAAAGGTCTCTGTAAATGCGAATTTTGAAGCTCTTTGTCACCGAAATATTTTGAGTTTTGGAGAAACTTCATTAAAAATCATTTAAGCCCTTTGACTTACTAATGACATAATTATACAAATTACTTTTAATTTAAATATTAATGGCGTGAGAGATGTTTAAAAAAAAACATTTGTGTAATTTTTGAAAATATAAGAGAATAGTATATGCCAATCGCCGGTAATTTAATACTAACGACGTGAGAGAGATATCAAAAATATTTCGGTTATGTATTTATGTACTTTTTTTGTATTATAATTACGAACAGTGAAGGGCCAAAAAAGCTGGTAAAGCCATGCGCATTGAAATAAAGAGATCTGATGCAATCAGAAAACGGCGCTCCTGTCGGCAACGACTATAAAAGACAAGCAGAGTCTGGCACAGATGCACATAGGTTAAAGCTGCTACAGTGGCAGGTTATCACGACTTAAGTGAGTTTGAACGTTGTGTTATAGTCGGCGTGAGAGAGACAATAGCATCTCCAAGGTCGCGATGAAATTTGGATTTTCCCGTCTGACCATTTCACGAGTGTACCGTCAATAACGCGAATCCGGCAAAACATCAAACCTCCGGCGTCGCTGCGGCCGCAAGAAGATCGTGCGAGGACGGAACCGACGACGACTGAGGATAATCATTACACGTGACAGAAGGACAACACTTTCGCAAATTGCTGCAGATTTCAATGCTGGGCCATCAACAAGTGTCAGCGTGCGAACCATTCAACGAGACATTGATATGGGGTTTCGGAGCAGAAGGCCCACTCATGTACCCTTGATGATTGCACGACACCAAGCTTCATGCCTCGCCTGGGCCTGTCAACACCGACATTGGACTGTTGATGACTGGAAACACGTTGCCTGGTCTGACGAGTCTCGTTTCATTTGTTTTCGAGCGGATACAAGCGTGTACGAGTATGACGACAACCTCATGCATCCATGGACATTGCATATCAACAGGGGACTGTTCAAGCTAACAGAGGCTCTGTGATGGTATAGGGCGAGTGCAGTTTGAGTGATTCGTATGGGACCCCTGATGCTATATACGACACTGACATGTGCCTCGTACGTAAGCATCGTGTCTGATCACCTGCACCCATTTATATATGTATATATATGTATATATATTTATATATATATATATATATATATATATATATATATATATGTGTGTGTGTGTGTGTGTGTGTGTGTGTGTGTGTGTGTGTATGGGTGTATATATGTGCCATAGATGTATACAGGTCTGTGTATGTGTATATATTGAGTGTATATGCTCGAAAGGAGTGTATTGTAAATTGTTTTTATATAGAAAATTGTTTTTGAATTATAAATGCTCATATATTGTAAAACTGTAGGGTTATGGCTACCACCTGGCAATCAGCCAATTGTAGCCAAATAAAAATATTATTATTATTATTATTATTATTATTATTATTATTATTATTATTATTATTATTATTATTATTATTATTATTATATCCATTGTGCATCCCGACGGACTTGGGCCATTCCAGCAAGTAAATGCGACAGCCCACACCTCCAAAATTGTTACAGAGTGGCTCCAGAAACACTCTTCTGGGTTTAAACACTTTCACTGGCCACCAAAATCCGTAGACATGAACATTATTGAGCATATCTGGGATGCCTCGCAACGTGCTGTTCAGAAGAGATCTCCACCCCCTCGTACTCTTACCAGTTTATGGACAGCCCTACAGTATTTATGGTGTAGGGCTGTCCATAAACTGGTAAGAGTACGAGGGTTTAAATATTTTTTCGAGTCTTTGGAATCTTTATATGCTCTAGAGATGGTGAGTCAATACCATTTCATGGTATTCTATAACAATTAAGAACTCTTAGTGATATAAGTGTTATTTTAGTATTCTGTTTTTAGGTAATTCATAGGATATTACACATAATTCTATAAAAAAGGTACGTAAGTAATTTTCATGATAACTTAAAGAGGTTTCCTTTGAATATAATAATTTAATCAGAAAATTTTATCAACTTTATTTAATTTTCTTTAGAGATTAACGTTACACAGTGAAATGAAATTTATTCTTTGTTATATTTTGTTGGATACATAATTATCTTATCTTAAAACTGGTGCTATAAGTTAAATCAAATAATAATGCAGCAAGTAATGATACTTAAACTATGAGACTAATTGATTTATCACAAACCTTTTTATAACTTACAGGTTAATGTATAAATATTAATTGTAAAGAAAACTAGAAGTTTTTCACCTGCGTGAACTTTATTTATTTTTATATACATTCTTAAATATTGGACCTTTTACAAATCCTTTTCTTTAAAATCATTCTCGATTGGGATGTCAAAAGAAACGCCGAAGTAGAAAGTATCTCTTGCTGACAGCAATCATTTTAAAGAGGAGATGCAAAAAAGATTCTACATTACAATTGAATTATCTTAAAAAACATTCCACATTATGCAAACGCTCTCTCAAATCCACATTGAATTACACACACACGCTCACTCACACACACACACAAGCAGAGAATGCAATAAGGAGAATTACAGGTGCATTTAGGATAATCTACGAGGGGCATTTAATAATTAAAGAGAGAAATTGATCTGGAGATATAAACGTTTATTTTTTCAAAACTGTGCTTTTCCTACTTTTTAATATGATACCCACCAATATTTATGCATTATCCCCAACGAATTACAAGCTTTTTTGTACCGGCTAAAAATAACTCTATTTTGGTGCTTGAACCAATTTCCCACAAATGTTTCGACTTCCTCGTTATCCCGGAACTTCTTCCCATGTAATGCCTCCTTCAGCGGACAAAACAAATTGAAATCAGATGGTGATAAATCGGGACTGTGAGGGAAATGAAGCAGTACTTTCCAACCCATTTTGTCGATAGTTTCACGGCTTTGTTGAGCAGTGTGAGGACTTGCGTTGTTCTGCTGCAGAATTACACCTTTCCTCTGAGATCCACGACGATCTTATATCGTGGCTGGCTTTACCTTGTTCAAAAGCATATCTGAGTAGTATTGTCTGTTTATTGAACGCTGTTCATCGAGATAATCACAAATAAACGCACCTATAGCATGTACACGTAGGCTTCCGCGGCTCGAGTCCATTATTTCTAGGCTGTCCGGGTGACGGGCGAAACGTCGGCCTATCTGCCAACGACGCGGCGTCACCCGGACAGCCTAGAAGTAATGCACCTGTAGCATCCCCAAACGCCTTCAATTGCCGTGATTTTTCCCGCTAATGCGGCCATAAAGGTGTTCGTCAGTCAATTAGGTTCGATCACTTTTGAACTGTTCTACCAACTTATAAATATTTAAGCGCTTCATCTAACTTTCACCGTACACTTTAGTCATTCTAGAGTATATTTGAGCTGTTTTTTTTTACTTTTAGCAAGTAAAAAACAAATCATATATCGTTATTCAACCAATGTGAGCTTTTCAAGTCGACTCGCCACCGTTCAACTTAATTTTGAGCTTAGGAACAGAACAATGCAGATCCTCCGGATGATCGGAGCCAACGAGTTAGAACATAGAACACAGAGTGGCTCAAGTGCCTCCATCTTTGCAGTAAATTAAAGCCATTTGTTTTGCAGTCAAAGGGTCAGCCCTCTGGAGAAAAGGAGAAAAGGAGTATTCCGTTTGGCGCTGGTTAAACCCGGTTGGGCGCGGGCCGCGCGTAATATCAATCCTCTTACTCTGTGTCTCACGACCAAAAACCAATAATTTAGAAAAGAAATCAATATGTAAGGAGAACGAATTAAAAAACACTTTAAAAACACGTTGATTCCTGCATCGGTTATTGTTATAAGAGAGGAAGCTGTTGAAATGTTAATGTAGTTTCCATGAAGCCTGAAAGTGAATGTTATTGCAATAAGAAGCAAAGATCACAAATGTGGACGCAAATATGAAAAATTATATATTTTGGTTAGATGAATTTTTATAGTTATATGCAGAAAATACTGAAGGCATTGTGATTATTATTATTCTAACCACTAGTATAATTTAAATATAGGTAAACGAAAAGAGAATATAGAACTAAGATCTGATACAAACAACACGCCACCATCAGGCACCTCTCGTGTTTTCGTGTTTGGACTGCAAACAACATGGCGGCCCTAGTTCGTCGAGCGTCCACCACGAGCGCTCAAACCATAGGGCCAGCCACTCTATGTAGTATACTCTTAACTCGTTGATCACAGCTCATCCCAGTGATGCCCACTTAAAACTTACCATACTTGCCCCTACAAATTGTTTTTTCTCCAGACATATTTGACTCTTTAATTACAGAATGGCCTTCGTATTCGAATGCCGTGCATCCACGTGTGAGGGATACCAAGGCACACCCACACAAGCACCTCGTGCACCAGGCAGAATGAGAGTTCAATTTGGGACGTGGACGCAGGCTCATCGCACGTAGTTGGCGATCCAGTCGCGGTGCTTGGCGAGGTCCGTGAAGACGACGTAGTGCTGCGTGTTGCAGACGCGGTGGTCGTCGCGCGACACGCTCACGCTCACCAGCCCGCGCAGCACCCACGTCTTGGCGGGGCCCGCGCCCCGCGCCACCACCAGCCCGCCGCCGCTGTCGCCGTTGCATGCGCTCGTCCCTGCACACGCACGCGCCACGCCCACCTCAGCCACCAGCCGCAACTACTATAGAACGATTTTCTTAAGAATGGGATAAAGTGACAGTTCGCGAAACAAGTGAACATCACGAGTACTTCAGAGAAGTAAACACGTGCACCGTCACGAGTACGCATCTCACATTCAAGACTCGATTTTAAAACACACATAATACTTATCACAGAAAAACTAAATTCAATGTAATTTTTATAAAAAGAAAGAATTTTTACAGAAGAGCACAAAGCTCTGCACTTCCTAATTTCAATTATTTCTCGTGGCGCACTATATTTTCGTCGTACGAGGACACAGCCAGAGAGCGTCGTAACTATTTACAAGTTAGCCTACTGCAAACGAACAAATAGAGGAAGGAGAGTCTAATATGTCCAAGGACACAACGACCACAGACTCGTCAGTTGTGTTGCCAGCACTAGCTGTCAAATCATCCCATTCTAAAGAAAATCGGACAATACACGCACAATACGGGACGCTCCGCGAGATATCGGGAAACACCGATGCCAGCTCCGTCTAGTGGCAGGACCTGGTGAAAACTACTGCCTAAGCTCTGTGCGCTGTTGGTGTTTGTTTTCTGCTCGATTCCTTTTAATTTGAATGTCTTTCCGGAAAACGTATTTTACAATACTGTTCTTGACATTCTTCCTTATGGCAGGAAAAATTTGTGCAGTTTTTGGCTCTTTAATTACGAAATTCAAAAGAACTCGCATTCGTTCTTCACGTAAGAATGTTTTATCGAATGTAGATGAAAAGCATAAATTAAGAAACTCTCATATTATGACTAAGCAGTATATTTATGTAGTATAAGCCTTATTTGGCGCTGAAGGACCAGGTTCTGACACTAGGAGCGCTAGTGGGAACTTGTTTCCATCGGTTGCGTGGAAGAACGGCGAAGTGTCCTGTATTGTCTCTATAGTATTTGTTAGCAGGGCGCCGGCCACGTAGCCTCTCTGCAGAGCCTGCGAACAGTACTATCAATAGAAATGTTACGTTGCTAGCACGAATTACAACTTGTAACCAATGAAAACGGAAATTGCGTACTCTCCACAATAATAACAGATGCGGTAAGTGTGTGCTTTTTCTCAGTGCTACCAACATAAATGCAATTATTAGTAAAAGCTCGAGATTGGGCACGGTGCGTAGAGACTTCTGGTCCACGTTAGAAGCAATACAAGAAAACGTTTTACAATGAATCCTAGGAACAGACCTGATTACCATGGTAAGATGAGGGACAAGGAGGCAAAAAATGAGAATAGAGATGGACAAAATGGTATGTGAGCCTGCGGAACGGGTTTGAGGAAGGAGGGAGGGAGATGAGTGGGAAATGGAGACTGAGAAATCTGTCCCCATTAGCCCGCCGCCGCTGTGGCCGTTGCATGCGCTTGACACTTTGAATACGCACAGTAAAGAGGAGTTAGTGACTGTCATGCAGAGCAGGGATGCCATTTATTATGGACTGCGTAAGATGATTAGCCAAAATTGAACGTCCTTCGCATCCGTGTCGGGTGAGAACACAGCACGCCTCGCGCAGGCGCCCGGTCGTGATCAACCCTCCCTTGACGTACAAAGTGGTGAAGGTAAGACTTGTGAATTTTTTCTAGTAAATTAAAGAATTCAAAATCATCACAATATGTTTCTCTGAGTTACGCATTGTACAGCTTGCCCCCCCCCCCCCGTTTCAGAGCAGCCGGGAAACCTGAGGAGATCAACAATAAGGGGGTTGACAGATGTGGATCTTTCGAGTACAGTAAATATGGCGCGCAGCACATTAAAAGTTTTGATTGTGGTCCTTGAGGCTTTGTTCGTTGGACACCCCTGATATAGAGCGACAGCTTTGTAAGACATGGTGATGAAAACCATTAACTAATAAGCTAACTAAACACACATTGACGAATTGAGTGCGTGGACATAACCCACCGTTATGTTGACAGCAGTAGTGTCAAAGTGGTCCCATCTTTTAAAAACCTAAACCGTCAGAACGTATTAACTGTAGTACGAAATTTACGAACTAAACGGTGCATCGTGTGGTCGAGAGACAATCATACGCGAAGCAGGTGCGGAGGTAAAGGTGCTCAAGTGGCGTAGAATGCGGAAAGGCAATAATTGTGAGAGAGCGGAAGAAGGGGCTGTGAGAAGGAACGACACCTGCTGCTGCCGCGCCGGAAACGCGGTGCGAGGGCAAGGACCTGTAGCAAGCCCAGCTGTAATCTTGCTACAACGCCTGGCCCTTTCCGCGCTCTCTCCCTCCTCTGTCTCTTTCTCTCTCCCAGTCTCCCTCTCTCAAAATCTCTCCTGTCAATCTCTCTCCCGTCAATCTCTCTGCCGTCAATCTCTCTCCCGTCAATCTCTCTCCTGTCAATCTCTGTCTCCCTCTCCCTCTCTCGGTCTCCCTCTCCCTCTCTCGGTCTCCCTCTCCCTCTCCCGGTCTCCCTCTCCCTCTCTCGGTCTCCCTCTCCCTCTCTCGGTCTCCCTCTCCCTCTCTCGGTCTCCCTCTCCCTCTCTCGGTCTCCCTCTCCCTCTCTCGGTCTCCCTCTCCCTCTCTCGGTCTCCCTCTCCCTCTCTCGGTCTCTCTGTCTCTCTCGGTCTCTCTCTCCCTCTCTCAGTCTCTCTCTCCCTCTCTCAGTCTCTCTCTCCCTCTCTCAGTCTCTCTCTCCCTCTCTGTCTCCCTCTCCCTCTCTCAGTCTCTCTCCCCCTCTCTCAGTCTCTCTCTCCCTCTCTCAGTCTCTCTCTCCCTCTCTCAGTCTCTCTCTCCCTCTCTCAGTCTCTCTCTCCCGCTCTCAGTCTCTCTCTCCCTCTCGCAGTCTCTCTCTCCCTCTCGCAGTCTCTCTCTCCCTCTCTCAGTCTCTCTTTCCCTCTCTCAGTCTCTCTCTCCCTCTCGCAGTCTCTCTCTCCCTCTCGCAGTCTTTCTCTCCCTCTCTCAGTCTCTCTTTCCCTCTCTCAGTCTCTCTTTCCCTCTCTCAGTCTCTCTTTCCCTCTCTCAGTCTCTCTCCCTCTCTCAGTCTCTCTCTCCCTCTCGCAGTCTCTCTCTCCCTCTCTCAGTCTCTCTCTCCCTCTCTCCCTTTCTCTCCACCTTCAAAGGAAGCAGCGAGGAGAGAGAAATCGGGAAATTCTGTTAACTTGTTATTTTATACAATTAGTCTTCAGGTTAATTTTACAGTTCTTAAAGCAAAAATTACTTTGTGCAGGTTAGCACTAATCCATTTTTTTACCTCAACTTTCTTATATTCCCGGGTTCAAGTTCAAATTTCTGTGTATGAGGGTAGACGGTTGTTGCACTGTTTCCTGGGATTGCTTTCAAAAAAAATTCTTTGTTTTACGCTCAGCGTATAGCCCGGTAAGCTAGACTGGGCGGGTTTTCGCTGCAGAATGTGATAATTATTTTCATATTTTAATTTGTTTCTTCGGATCTAAACACTAAAATTATCATTTTCCCAGTGCCTTATGGGCAAATTTGGCTGCAGGGGGGGGGGGGCAGGGGGTTGGTTCTCAAAGCATTTTCAAAGGGATTTCTTAGCATAAGATAATAAAACACTTTACTCCCACGAACATTTGATTTTTTAAAATTTCTTTTCTTATCACGACAACAGGGGCACATTGTTTTACGTTTGGAGAAGACTGTCTACGCCATCTGGCAACATAAAATTGGTTCAATCTAAATTCTATTGTATTTATTAATTTTATCATTAAAGTTATATATTCCATTATTCTATTACTGAATTGAATCTTCTATAATTCGTTGGGAAACATAGTTATTCAAATAATCGTACTCGTCGTCGTGGCAGAAAGTATTGTTCCCTCTCGAAGATTGGTTTTGTGGTGAGGTGTCACTGGTATTTAAAATGAAATAATTATAGGAGTTGTCATTGCCATCAGTATTATTCATCCATCATCATCATCATCATCATCATCATCATCATCATCATCATCATCATCATCATCAGGAGTTTCCTGCTGTATGGAAGCCTCAAAACGACAAGTCGTAGTCCTTTCGTGGCTTCCATGCAGCAGAAAACTTATGATGGCTAAGCAATCGACAGCTGCTGTTGAAATAAATAAGTTTGTTGGTAATAACATTTCCTATAATTGTAGACTGTGAGTAAAAACCCTGCTAAGTGCCAAAAATGGAATTCCCAGATAATTAAGAAAAAGCTCGCGGGTCTGGTCTGATGCGCTGTGTAGTGGCGGCAATTTGAACCCCTAGTAATGACAATCTCAGATAGCTCATTTTACACCGTATCGCGCTTGATATTTACCACGCTTTTCAGCACAAAATGCAAATTTTCACATATTCGCACTTTGCTTGAGTTTCACTTATGCTCTACAATTATTTCCTTCACGAAGGTAATGATGAGGAAAACGAGCCCAAATCTACAGCTGATTTGCCCTTGAAAATAGATTTTATTACATCGCAGCGAATATTTTGTTAAGAATTCTTGCCAAAAATGCTCATTTGTTTCTGTATTTGTGTTCAACTTGTACGTAGCTTAGGGTAGACAGCCCGGAATTAAGAAAACGTGCACAGAACATACTTCTCCCCCTTGCACTTCACACGCAGTTTTAACTGTTTCTGACGTAAAATAAATAAATTCGCTCAGTCTTAAATTTGGAATGCACAATTTTAGTATTTAAATCGATAATTAGGCCATCAATGACTTATGCTTGTCCAGTCTGGAATAACACAGCTAAAACCAACATTCAAAAACTTCAAATCATACAAAACAAATTTTTAAGAAAATGTGCAAAGGCTCCTTGGTTCATTTCTAATACACACATTCAAAGAGAACTTCAAATAGAGCCCCTAAACGAATATATAAGAAATAACTGTGACAAATTTTTTACACTTCTTCCATCTTCTCCTTGCAGCATAAAATTTACAATGGGAAAAACATTAAACAATCCCAAGAGAATAAACTCACGATATCCGAAATATATGTTCAAACCCCCATGAAAATAAGTATCCTCTATAAGAATATACGTTAAAAATATGTTTTTTTGGTGTCTTTTTTTCGCTTCAATATATATAAAAAAACAAAAACAAATTGTGTAAAATATCAAGAATGTATTATGTGTAAATTATCTAGATATGTTAAATATATATATATATATATATATATATATATATATATATATAATATATATATATAATATATATATAAGTATGAAACTATGTAAAGTAGTTAGTAGTAATATACAAGAGTGAGAGGTTGTATGCCCAAATGTTATGTATTAAAATTATGTACAAACCCCTGAAAGGCATAACTGCCGAACAGGAAGAAAATAAATTTTAAAAAAATAATAAAATAAATAAAAATACGGCAGTTGTAGGAGAGCGGACGGGGAGGTGCAGGAGAAGACGCGTTACCGTTCTTGTAGCCGGCGCAGAAGGTGCGCTCGTTGCTGAAGCGCGAGTAGAACTCCGGGTAGCTGCGCAGGCAGGTCTGCTCCGACACGATGGGCATCGACGCCATCCGCAGCTCCTCCGTCAGCTCGCCGTACTCGTCGTAGCCCCAGCCCACCACCTGGAGCACGCGCCACGCGCGGCGACAAACACCGATGAGAACATTGCTGTAACTTAAAGACGGTGAGGCGGCGTGCTGCTATTTCTCGTCGCAAAAGGAAGAACTAGTAGAAGAGTTTGAGCGGGAACAATACTCTGTCAGTCTACTGCAGGGTGTAAATCTTTTAACTTCATAGCAATAGACAAACGCCCTAACATCATGTTTACAAAGGTAGAGTAACGTTCGTGGCAGAGATGCTGTGAAGGACAGCCCCACGTGGAGAACTCTTGCGCCGCCGGCAATGGGAGGTTCTGTAACACGTACCTTCCTCAGTCGATGTGCGCCCCCGTGATAATTATCTCTTCAGCAAAATGAAAGAAGCACTGCGAAGAACCCGGTGCAATACCAGAGAAGAAATCTTTCATGCTACAGGGAAGTCAGTAGGGGACGTCAACAGAAATAGACGCGCTGATGGTGTACGACGCCTTCTTGACATTTGGAAAAAGGTCATTAATAACGGAGGCGATTAAATTGAAGGTATGTAAATGTAAGTAGTTCTGTCAAAAAAGTCACTTCGAAGAAAAATACATTTCTCATTACTCTTTATCCAACACTTGTACTTGCTTGATGGTGCATGTGTGGGTAAAATAACTAGGTGGTGCTAAAACAGCACGATCTTTCAAGCCCGTACCTTCACGAAAAATTACTCGAAAAGTACTCAAATTCTCAAAAAGCTGTACAGATATTATTTCAAAATTATCTTTAAGGAACAGATTTCATTAAGGAAAAAATCTCTTTCTTTCATATTTTAGTTGAAGGAAGACTTCGAAAAAAAATAAATTGTTGCAATTTTTACAAAATTAGGGTTTTAAACGAACATTCGATCTGCTCCATTCTCTTAAACGTCCTTCACACTATCCAACAACAAAATGTAATAAAAACGATAGATTTTTTGAATATTTTGAAAATACGGACGGTGGGTTCATGTTAAGTACCGCTGTATGGCGAGATCCGGCGCCGCCCTACCGTAGGCTAGCGGAGTTTTTCCCTATCAGGTATCTCCCACCAGCGAGTCATCGCCCCAGCCGGGACAAGCTCTCAGTTCCCGGCCGGTCTCCCGGCATATGTGGTAGTGTAGTGTATGTTAGTGTAAGAGTGTGGAAGTAGGAAGTGAGGATAGCACAAGGAAGATAAAGATGAGATCGCGCGCGGTCCGTGGCCCGTTTGTTATTGTACTGCTCCGGCATTCACCTGGTGTTGATCGGAGAAACCACGGAGAACTACTGATCAGAGCAGCCGGCCATTAGAATTCTCCTCAAAACAGCGACTGAATTCCACCTAGCTGACAAGCTTGTGTCGAAAATCCTGCCACCGTCGGAAGTCGAACCTAGGACCTCCCGGTCAGAGAGACTGCAGTGACATCAGTTGACGTCCTGAGTCATCTCTCCCGGTAGATTTTTCGTTATTAACGACCCACAATAATTGGAAACAGGGATTGTGGTTAGAGAATTATTTTCTGTATTGAGCAACAGGATTTGTCCCCTTTTTCGTTTCAAGGATCTTGTAATAAGAGTTTTTCTAACAAAATTGCGCCGCATTACATTACTTTCTTTCTACTCAGTACCGATAATGTAAAAAATATTGAGTACAGCATTCATTCTGCAGAAAATCACTGAAATATATAGTGTGTCAGGAAAATTTTTAGAAACTCCTAGGGTTGTAGAGAGGTTAATGGAGATTGGTGCATATATTAACAGAGTTATGAGAGTATACATTGACATTTGACCCTGAATATTAGGCAACCCCGTTCACACTTCGTTCTTTGATGGTAGTGGAACCTGCCAGAGAGAGTTGCCTCAATGTCAGAGGAAGAAGCTGTTTCCTCAAAGTGTGACCTTTCAAGGAAAAATAATTCGTAAATGGATGCACAGCATAATCTGCAATCCTGCAAGCTACACATTGCCGTCATCACATGATGATAAGTGGTAAATAAAAGAAAGAATGCGCAACAGAGTTTTGTGTTCAAATTTTAGTATTTTATTGGTTTGTTTTGCCAAGGATGAAGATAATTTCAGAAAAGATGTGATTTTGTAATTTTGAACTTGATACAAGGCAACCTACAGTTAGAGACTGATTTGAGGTTAGATTTCATTTTTTTTATTATCTATACGTGCATTATTATCCTTCGTAATATTTATTGATATTGTGAGTGAGTTTGTGTTCAAACTTTTCATTAGTATTAAGTTACTTATGTGAGAGAATTGATAAAAATTTACGCGATGAAATTATGTATATAGTTGAATTAAGGAACGTTCTCGTAAAGCACGCATGAAGTTATAGCTAAACAGGTTTCCCAGGAAGCCTAAACGAGCGATGGACACCCCTCACCAGTTAGCGCGCTTCCTCCTAACCTGTCCACCGCGCAGTCAGCTGTTCAAAGGTCACGAGGAGGAGACGGCAAGCTCAGGAAATGTCTTCTGACGCACCTAAAAACGTCTCTTTAAGATGCGATTTTTCTAAATATTCCTTATTGAGGTAAACGGTTTCTTCAGTTGAGTTGTTGCTCATGTTAAATTTCAACATTCTGTATTTAACCTTTCTATATCTGACCATTCAGTACCACTTATTTAACATTCGTATGTAAGTATAGTGGCAGACGGTGGGTTCAAAATTCGGGGAGACCCAGACAAATGTAGATAGGGAATCATAATGTAAAGTTGAAAGCCAATGACTTTTGGTTTAGTGGTAAACTGTTATTGGCGACATTCTAAATAAAAAAAATATTTATCTTCTTTTAGTTTCACTTCCATCTCGAAATTGGCTTTTCCAATAAAGATTTTATTGTGTCCACTGAAATGCTGGATCTGCCTGACAATTGATCCATCGCAACCACAGAGCACCTCTGTCTGTGACCGCATCGCGCCTTCACAGGAGACTAGACGTGCCAAACCAACTCCAATGCTGGACAAAACGAAACTACTCTTTTCTTATTGGTTGAGGGACGTTGTCATGGCATTGGGGAGGCGCGCGTCAGCTTGGACCGCCTGTAGTAATATTCGTGCAACTTTTCTTGAACGATGACCTTGATCCCCCTCCCTTGTGCAATAAACAGTTGAAGGCAAAAGCTCACAGCGGGCACTAATGACAACCTTCCAAGCATTGAAACGTCGTTGGCGCGAAACAGAAGCTAGTTAAAGCCAGTTGCTTTCATAGTGTAGAACCCCTGTTCAGATTTATTGTCAATATCGAAAGAAATGGCTGAGTCAGGTCCAGGTTCTTCAAGGGAGTCAACTAAAACTCCCGAAAAAGTTAAGCACAAGATGCAGTTTTGACTTTCATTTCACAGACGTTGGCATTACTTAAAATACTCTAGTGGCAGACTTTGTAACTAATACCCCCACTCCACCCGAAATCGTCAATCCATCGTTCAAGAAAAGTTGTACGAATAATATCCTGCAGACACGCGCAGTGCCAGAGTTTTCTGCAGAAAAGTCGCCGTTTTCTCGCGCAGCCTTACGAAACTTTCTCTCTACTCCGTAGCAAGATAGAAAAATGTGCATGTGGGTGTCTTACGTAGCCCTCCTTGTTCACCACGTGGCTGAGGTCGGCCGACTCCTCGGAGCCCCACATGCACACGTGGCGCACGTACTGGGTGTAGGCCAGGCGCGTCGACAACTCCAGCACCGCCACGTCCGCGCGGAAGTCGCTCGTGTTGTACTGCGGGTGCACGTGGATGGCAGCCACCTGCAACCGGGTCGGGAAAGGGTTACTGGCGCACCTGTCATTTCGTCCAACTCTCAGAATAGTCGAAAACTGGAAAATTTAGAAATAATGCGGGGAAGTATGTGCTGTTATAGCACTTCCTAGTCGATTAAAGTGAAGAAGTGCGTTTAGAAAAACTATTAAGAGAAAGGAAATATCGCAAACGGTACGTCTTTTACGGTACTTCTTTGGCTCTACGGTACTTCTTGTTTTGTTGGGAGAAACCACGGAAAACTTCCTATCAGAGCATAGTCTCGTAAAACGGGTCATTTCCTTTTATCATTACCAAAAATTAATTTGTATACCATAAGACATCTAAAGTGAAAAAAATTACAATTCTTTAAATTCCGCTCCTAGTAATGAAGAAACGGCTTTTTTATTGTGTCGGAATAATTTCGATTCATAGTGTCTCGGAATAAATATAACAAACTTCTACGGCATGTGGGGAGGTTGAAAGTGACAGTTTTTGCCAATGAGCATACAGTAGGAAATTTAATACAGCGGAGTTATATGCATTGATTTGTGTGGAATTTACCCATGTTTCATAGAAACCTCTGTGACGGTCACGTTCTGTCGTAATGAAGGTTATTTCATTTCCTTGCCAAATTGTGCGTATAGAGTTGCATAAAATCGGGGGGCAAATACCACAATACTTTTTCAATTTATTTGTAAAGTAAATACCAAATGATCATATTTTGATTAAAAACATTTCCTATCGCATACAGCATCTAAAAACAAATAATTATCGACTTGTCACAATATACTTCTATGGTATGAAGTTTTTTGGCCCTCACGAAAAACCTGGAATTTGGATTAGTTTGGTACTTGTACAAATCCTATAATTTAAACTATACAGTCCAAATATTGCCATAAGTGTGACTTTTTGCTCTCCAAATTCATCACCACCGGAATTCAGCCACTCATTTCGGATGGTATCCTTATCTCTGCGGAAAAGTCAGTAATGCAGATATCGAAAATTCTACAAAGTAGTGTAAGTAATCTAAAGGGCTAAAGTAAAGGAAATGCAAAGATAATAAAATTTCTTCAGCACTTCATATCGATTGCATATTTGCTCATTTAACTATCTAAATGTTCGATAATGGAAGGAAACGAGGTATTTGTGAACATTCTTTTCGGATTTCGATCTAAGAATCATAAATGTCTCACATTTAAGTCATACTTATGCCAATGAACCCCAGAGTAGCTTTTCTCTGTATCTTTGTGTAGGTAAGGAGTTACTGTTTCATCGTGTAGGACATTTTCCGTTAAATACAAAATTAGCTCTTAAACATATACAATTTTTCTTCAAATATAATAAATTGAGGACCCTTCTTTCCCACTTGTTGATTAATTAATCGATTAGTGTATGCGGGCGCGTGAACTGATAAACTCATTAGTCGCGTAAGTGTAGTGCATGTCCTCATCGCGAAGTGGTGGCGATCTTTCGCCCCTGGATGGCAAGATCCGGGGCCGACCTACCGTCGGCAAGCGCGGTTTACCCCAACCAGGACCACCGGGAATCCCGGCCGGTCTCGCGCCATGTGTGGTAGATTTAGATTAAGATTTATTCAGCCAAACTAACAATAAAAACTATGAAACGTAGAGGGGGAAAAGATTATCTGCGCACGTTTTTTTGAGTTCCAGAATCCCTTCCCATCATTTTAACTGTAAATAGTTGAAAGGTGAGTAAAAGTTTAACATAAATAAATGAAAATAAATTTTAAAAATCGCGAGATTATCAATATTTCAATAAAATGGTCATTTTCGTTTCAGAGTTAAAGAAAACTTATTTGCATCGGTACACAAATTGCAAGTATGATTGTCCTGCATTGCTAACAAAATAACAACTCGACCTTACCTCTACTCTTAGCATTACAAGCATCAAGAGAGTTCAACAAAACGTGCGCAAAGTGAAGCTACATTTTCGTACAGAAGCAAAACAAGGGACCATCTCAGCATTTGCATAATGGATAAGGGAAAGTGGACAAAAACCTGATCGAGATGGGGGTCATTTACCGGGAAGCTGAAGTACAATACTTGTTACTGGTTCTTTACAATTATACAATCCACATGATATATAATGCATTAAATGTCATTGTTAAAATTAACATTATTTTTCTTTTTGATAGTCAGTATAGTCTCTAATTGTATAGAACCAGTTATGCAGAAGAAACGATTTTACTTTTAATGTAATATTGTGTACCTACTTCAATTGTTTAATGTCATCTGGCAGTGCGTTGTAAAGTAACGTACAAGCATTGTATGTGGATTTCTGACAGTGAGCCGTTGATGAACGTGTGCTGTACTTGTAAGTCTGACCTTGCCCTGCTGCACGCCCTCCTCGTTGGTCCAGCGGTGCAGGTGGTACTTGCCCAGGTAGGCGATGATGGTGTCGGGGTCGACGGCGCGCCCGGTCGTCGGCCTCGTCACGCAGTGCGCCGCTGCAAACACACAAGCAGACGGTTCGCCTCCCACGCACCCACCGCCCATTGCTGCGGCCTTGTAGGGATGCTTTACTCATTGGAGTATGCAAATAACGCTTCATAGTGTTACCTAAAGGTGCCGTTTCATCAGCGCAATTCACACTGTCATTTTCCATATAACTCTCAAATACACCATAATCATTTTCACATGATTCTCGAGATTTTACTCGAAACCACTATCCGTAGCTGTGTTAATTTTCCGAGAAATTTCGGGGAAGCTTTACAAGGTTCTTTCATATTATACACGCAGTTCAGGCAAATTAATTATGCAATAATATTTAAATGCACGCTCTCTTTTATCTGACGTGATATTGAAAAATGACGATTATAATGCGTCTTTTCACTTGCAAGTATGCAAGAAAATTTATAAAATATTTAAATTCTCGTTTGATTCAGCAACGAAATTGTAAACCATAAAGTTTTGTATGCACCACAGACGTTACTAGACCTTTTTTCCTCTCAGGCGACTTCCAACCCCTTGGGTCAGAGGCTCTCCGGTTTGGAACTCACCCTTGGGGCAAAAAAAATCTACTCAACGCCACCAATACTTATTTAACACGTTGTGCGAAACGCCGTTTCTTTCCGGCTTGTTTTCCGTGCGCGAAACTACTAATTTTTCACGGTGTGCGAAACTTCGCGAAGCGAGTGCAAAACATCTGTAAAGATTCGCAATTGTCTTTCGTCTTGACGACGACTTTGTTTATTTTGTGCAAACAATAGCGTTACGACACTGAATGGAATCCGTTTATTTTTGTACCAGTAAGGTATTTCTAGTTATTTGATATTCAATTTATATTCCTTTACTTGACGCACTGCGTTTCGCTCAAGGGTGTTAAAACATAGGATACGCAACATGGGTGCAAGGTGATTGGCGCCAAATATTTAAATTGATGTTTCTGCGTTAGTTTGTTATTAAGGAAGAGATTTACTTTCTCGCCTCACGAAGAAATAATAATAATAATATTTATTTCTGAATTATGGGAGGGACATCTAAGTTTGTCCCATGAGAAGTGGGTTGATGCGGAGTTTAGGGTGGCACGGATCCTTTGGTTCACTAATTCGGTTCACTATTTCTCGTGATTCACAAGATTATAGTTGCGCGGTTCGCTTGAATCACTTGAGAATAATTTGATTGGCATTGATTAATTTTCTTAAGTCAAAATATAACTATATATACAATATGACTATGAATCAATGTCATATGAAGCTATACATTATGCAATTACGAAACATTTTTTTCTTCATGACGACATTGACATTTTATATTTCAATTCACATCTAAAATTATACTTCACAACACTCTTTAAAAAAAGTATTAGTGTAATATACTGCGGATTATAGTGCATATAAAAATGTATTAAATAGACAAGTAGAAATGGATTAAGTAGAAGTTGCTTTTTTAGTAATAAAATATTGGCTTTGAGTCGTAATGAAAGTTGAAGTAGCATGGGATGTGAAATAGAAATTACATTTGTTGCGATAACATAAACAACACGCGAATAGTAAACCAGGATTCGGTTCAGCGAGTCGATTCCCCTCTCGTGAACCGAATCAGTGAACCAAAGGAACCGTGCCACCGTAACCTCCGGCTCAACCGGGCAGCGTTTTACTAGCTTAACGGAGGCGTGTGAGTCGCACCTGTGACCACGTGCTTGCTGCTGACGAGCGTGCCGCCGCAGATGTACTTGAGGTCGGCGCCCTTCACCTGGTAGAGCGCCGCGTGCCACGGCCACTGGCCGCGCGACGTGTTCTGGCCGTGCGTTATGAGCGGAGTCACGCTCAACGTGCGCCCGCACGCCTCGCCCCCGCCTGCCCAATCAGAACACACGACACAAACCTAAGCAAAATAATAATAATAATAATAATAATAATAATAATAATAATAATATTTATTGAGTCACATATACAATTATAATCGTGTATGACGAGTCAATATGCTTTGGGTGGAGAGAGCGAAGTTATATTACTGTTCAGGAGCAAACAAGGGGCCATCTCAGCATTTGCTCAAAGGACCAGGGAAACTGAACAAAACCTGATCGAGATGGGGTCATTGGCCTAGAAATACAATACTTGTTACAGTTAGATTAAGATATTATACAGTAGATAAATTATCTGCTAATAATTAACATTAATAATAATAATTACATTAATAATAATAATTACATTAATAATAATAATTACATTAATAATAATAATTACATTAATAATAATAATTACATTAATAATAATTACATTAATAATAATAATTACATTAATAATAATAATTACGTTAATAATACATATCAATTATGTTTGCAACTACATCAAAATTAACAATAGTAGTACATTCTATATTTATAACTTGAAATGGTGAGGAGGCAAGTTTTGACCAATTTTTTTCTTCTTCTATTCTCCTTCTATTTCACAGGATGTGATATGCAATTCTTTTTGCTTTGCTTCAGCTTGAAACAGTTCACATGAAACAGAAAGTCTAATGGGAAACAGAAAGTCTAAATAAGAGAGAGCGTAGGCTTCCGCGCCCGGAGTCCGTATTTCCTTGGCTGTCCGGGCGACGCCGCGTCCATGGCGTTACGCCCTGAGGAAGGTCGCAGAATGGCGACCGAAACGTCTGCACCATCGCCTTGGATTTGGCGTCACCCGGCCAGCCAAGTAAATAGTAAGCAAAATAAGATTTGGCTGTGGGTCATTCTAGGTTACTATTTGTTGGATGTGAGAATCGATTTCGAAATATCGACTGTGTCCATTGCCTACGGTTTCATTTATATAAAAAAATTTCAATTTTAATAAAAATGAAAACTAAATGATACAGCTATGAATACTACATCAACTAGCTAAACAGTTCTATGAATATTAAACAAAACTAAATTACTAAAATATCGAATGCTACATAAACAACGCAGAAAAAAGCCAAAAATCACCCATTAAATCTGAAAAAGCAGTCTTTTGTTCGCTCTATCGACTTCGATGCTATATATATTCTTGATTTGAGTATACGTACTGTGATTAATTCATTTCTTATGTCTTAGATTAAGCATAAGCACAGAAACTCCAAGCTTACAAGCTCTAAAGTTTAACATCTTACGTGTTATGCTTATGCGAAAGCATTGTGAGTGAGTCCGCTTGTAGTCGTAGTCCCAACTGTTATTTTAACGCTATGATAATGTTTGTTTGCATCGTGAATGAGATTCGGTTGCTCATTGGTTAGCCTACTCTCTGTCTACGACGCAACCTCGGGTTTGACTCCCGGCTGGGGCAAAAGTATAACTTTCCCTACAAATGTCCCAGTACCAATTGCTGTGTGACGATGAGAAATCCCTCCCTGAGGTTGTGAAGACCAGAATATACGGTGGAGGGATATCTTCGTACTAACCTCACAAACCCTTTATCCCATGGCCAAGAGGCTGGCCCACCGCTGGTCGGCCAAGGCCCGTATCGGGCTAAACAGGATTTGAATGAGCCTTTATGGAAATTTCTCTACATAAACCCAACATACCGGGCGCCAGCTAGCAGCGGCCAAGCAATCTCTGTCATAGCGGGATTATTCTTACAGTAGTGTGGAATGGCTGCGTACCTGGCGCGTGGGGCGGGCGCGTGGTGGGCTTGGCGGGGGAGGGCGCCCAGCCGCTGGGCTCCGTGGTGGCCTGCCACTGCGCTTCGCCCTTGTTGTGGCCCGGCGGCACCCCGCCATGGCCCGGGGGCACCCCGCCGTGGCCCGGGGACACTCCTCCGTGGCCCGGCGGCACCCCGCCGCGCTTCTCGAGGCCCGGGGGCCCGGCGGCGCGGGCGGGCTGGCGCGGCGGGCGCGTGGCGGGGGCGGGCGTGGCGTGGGCGGGCGCCGGCCCGAAGCGCACGTCGATGGGCGGGTCGGCCGGCCGCCGCGCCCTCGCCTCCTCGTACGGGGGCGGGGCCGCCTGCGCTCAGCGCGTTGCGTTTCAATTCCACGACAGACGAAAACGGCAAGTCACGTATGGGGGTAGGTAAGGGGTAGGTAAGGGGTAGGTAAGGGGCAGGTAAGGGGTAGGTAAGGGGTAGGTAAGGGGCAGGTAAGGGGTAGGTAAGGGGTAGGTAAGGGGTAGGTAAGGGGCAGGTAAGGGGTAGGTAAGGGGCAGGTAAGGGGTAGGTAAGGGGTAGGTAAGGGGTAGGTAAGGGGCAGGTAAGGGGTAGGTAAGGGGCAGGTAAGGGGTAGGTAAGGGGTAGGTAAGGGGCAGGTAAGGGGTAGGTAAGGGGCAGGTAAGGGGTAGGTAAGGGGTAGGTAAGGGGTAGGTAAGGGGCAGGTAAGGGGTAGGTAAGGGGCAGGTAAGGGGTAGGTAAGGGGTAGGTAAGGGGTAGGTAAGGGGCAGGTAAGGGGTAGGTAAGGGGCAGGTAAGGGGTAGGTAAGGGGTAGGTAAGGGGTAGGTATGGGGTAGGTAAGGGGTAGGTAAGGGGCAGGTAAGGGGTAGGTAAGGGGTAGGTAAGGGGTAGGTAAGGGGTAGGTAAGGGGTAGGTAAGGGGTAGGTAAGGGGCAGGTAAGGGGTAGGTAAGGGGTAGGTAAGGGGTAGGTAAGGGGTAGGTAGGGGGTAGGTATGGGGGAAGGGGGTACGTAAGAGGTAGGAATATGAGAAACCCTTTTTGTTTTGAGACCTACAAGGTGCAAGAATAACCCTAACTAAAGGACTCAGTTGCGGTTTCTTACTTCAATTAAGCTTAATATAAAATATGCTGTAATAACCTAAACTAATAGGTTTTATGTAATATTTAATTTTTCTAAATAGTATCTACCAGTGAATTGAAAACTCAGTACTGTTATATAGAGCACAAAACCTGGAGTAGTTTCTGAAGTTTCTCTATGAAAATCTGCCCCAAACTGTTCTATGTAAAAGGGGCATAAATAAGGTAACCATCATATTAAAACTAGACTCTTCACTCCCGAGTTACAGAAAACGTATTTGCACCAGAAAACCAACTACACATTTTAATTTTTTGTACTGCTATCAAAATAGCAATCCGCACACCCCTACTCTATTCGTACAACTAGGGAAAAAAATGATCTCAGCAAAACGTGCGCGTAGTGAAGTTACATTTATGAACAGAAGCTAAACAAGGGGCCATCTCAGCATTCGCTCAATGATTCAGGGAAACTGGACACAAATATGATCAAGATGGGGGTCATTGACCCAGAAGCTGAAGTACATTACTTGTTCAGACATACTTACTCATATATGATTACACATGAAACTAATTAATAAATATTATTGTTAAAATAAATATTTTCCTTTTTGATTGCCATTATTAGGAGGCGGCTTTTAATGAAATCTCATTGCCTGTTAGTAAAGACATTAATTTTGTGTTACGACAAAAGAAAAGGCTCATTTTTGGCAGGGTTCGACTATAAAGTGTTTTTTTTACCCTTTTTCAGTCATTTTGAAAGCATTTATCGCTGATTTAATCAATTTTAATATTATTTTAATGGTACTTGCTACAAATAATATTTAAGAGACGCAACAAATGTTATCCATAGCTTATTCGATTTCGACATATGTTTTGTGAAATTCAGTTAATAGCATTGTACAAAACTTCAGATGTTATTCTTTCAGTGCAGTATGTTATTGAAAACCAGTTTGGACTTCTGTGCGAGTGCAGTGTGCTTGAAAGCGCGAGGGAAGCACAAAACTGGACACAAATCTGATCAAGATGGGTGTCATTGACCCAGAAGCTGAAGTACATTACTTGTTCAGACATACTTACTCTTATATGATTACACATGAAACTAATTAATAAATATTATTGTTAAAATATTTTCCTTCTTGATTGCCATTATTAGGAGGCGAATTTTAATGAAATCTCATTGCCTGTTAGTAAAGATATTAATTTTGTGTTATGACAAAAGAAAAGGCTCATTTTTGGCAGGGTTTGTCTATAAAGTGGTTTTTTTTACCCTTTTTCAGTCATTTTGAAAGCATGTTTCGCTGATTTAATCAATTTTAATATTATTTGAATGGTACTTGCTACAAATAATATTTAAGAGACGCAACAAATGTTATCCATAGCTTATTCGATTTCGACATATGTTTTGTGAAATTCAGTTGATAGCATTGCACAAAACTTCAGATGTTATTCTTTCAGTGCAGTATGTTATTGAAATCCAGTTTGAACTTCTATGCGAGTGCTGTGTGCTTGAAAGCGCGAGGGAAGCAGGCCTCTCACCTGGTCGTAGTCGTCGTCCTGGGCGGGGGGCGGGGCGGGCGGGCGGCGGGCGGGGGCGGAGGCGGGGGCCGGGGGCGGGCGGTGGCCCGGGGGCCGCCGCCCCTCGCTCGCGCCCGTGGCCGTGGCCGGGGCCGGCTGGTAGGGCGGGGGCGCCGGGCGCGCCTGGTACTCGTCCTCCGCCTGCGGGCCACGCCACCAGCGTCACGCCCGGAGCAGAGCTCACCACTAGGCCACTCGAAATATGAACAATTAAACAATCACTTTGCCAACGTTTAAGTCTTTCATCAGGCCTAGTGTACAAACAAAAAACAACAAGAAGACATCTATATGAAATTACATCCACAATAATATGATATGCTAAAACACTAAAACTAAATGTGATAAACAAACCAAGTGCATACAATGTTATGTCACGTTTATTTTTAGTTTTTTAGCATATCATATTATTGTGGATGTAATTTCATGTTGATGTCTTTTTGTTGTCTTTTGTTTGTACTACATTCTAGGCCTGACGAAAGAATTAAAAGATCCTGAAACGTTAGCTAACTGATTGTTTAATTGCTCAAATTTCGAGCAATTCCGTGAACTGCATCCCTCAAAACAGCCATGTTTTCAAACGCACAAACTGCTTTTGGAAACATGGAGATGATGATGGAGAGTTTTTGCAGGACGTGAAGCAGCTTTGGGCCTCGCACACAACAACTCACACTCGAGTAGTGGTGGAGCCCGGAGCTTCCTCAACAGGTAGAACGATTGTTTAGATCGATTCAATGAATGGTTGGTTGGAATCGTTCGGCATCTGCGCTGTTATTGGTGGAAAGCAGCTACGGAGGCGATTCTTCCAAAATCCCGAGAAAATTGATTTTCGTAAATAAAGTAATTAATATCATAAGTCATAGGATTTTCAGTACACACTCACAAGAAACGAACATTATATGTCTTTATAAATCGTTTTATCCACCAATAATATCATCTTTATCGTCAAATTCCCTAAATAATCTCCAGGTGTCTGTCCACATACAAATGCATTTATGATGCATAATTAATCATGGAAAATTTATAAAATTAGTTTTTATTTTGAAATAGATGCAGTTTTTTCTGGCTTATAAGGTTTCAATGTGCATTAAATAAAAGAATCGTAGTTTACAGATGCATTTTTCAATATACATCAATTTAGACAGATGGAATGATTCTTAGCAGAAGCCTCGAATTTCCTCTCTCGAAATAGATTCACTCCTTACAGCGCCACCATGGATCAGACGGACTATGGAAGAACTACACGGAAGACCAACGTGACCACTCGCTGCAACTGTCAATTCAAAACACAGGCAAATGTTTTTGAAATTCGAAACGGAACTCCCAAAAACAAAGAGTATTTTCAAACAGCAAAAACGGACACTGCTACGACGGAAATACTCCAAAATATAAAAGAAATGTTTTATTATGACAGACCAGTGATTGATGTAGTTTGAGTCGAACAAATGTAATTGAAGAGCATGTGTCATTACGTGAATTCAGTGCACACACTGTCGACGCAGTTGGGGCCGAATTTCATACAGCAAGGCCGAGGGATCGATTGGGATTCGATATAAGTCACCCGCTAAATCTGTGGCAAAGTTAGTTTTATGAGGGAAAGATATGGGTGGGCTACTCCAGTGCACCGACTTTTGCTCGATCTGCGCAGCACCAGTTTGCGTCACGACCCACGTGACCACAGCATGGGCACTTCGATTGAAAAGTAAGACCAGATGCTGTCTGCTGTGTTGCATGGAGAGCGAGAAGTGTTGGGAAACATTTTGAAAGTGCTACAAAGTGACTATTTTCAGCGGCAACCAACAAGAAATAATACGATGAAGTGAACAAGGTGCAATCTTTAAAAGAAATGCTTCTATATCTGTTTTAATGACCTGTAACTGGCTAATGATTGTTTTGGTAACTGGCTGAATTTAAAATTGAAGTGAACAAGGTGCAATCTTTAAAAGAAATGCTTCTATATCTGTTTTAATGACCTGTAACTGGCTAATGATTGTTTTGGTAACTGGCTGTATTTAAAATTCCCGCTAAATTGTGACGCAAACTGGAGCCTGAAGCACATTAGCTGAATTCGGATAAGATTAGAGCTGCCAACCGTCCTCAATTTGGGAGGACAGTCCTGCATTAACGTCAATTGTCCCCTCGTCCTCCTTTGTATTATAAATGGCCTCCTTTTAGTGTCATTTATTTTATCACATGACTAACATGTGCTGCGTTGTATCGTTAATTATTTAATTTAGAACAGAATATACGAATATCCTTTTTCTGAACGCTGACACACACAAGAATAGTGTGTCTGTTTGGCGACTAAAATAAAAAAAGGAGACGTTTAGACCATCTTCGTCTGCATTTTGTAAACGAATCTTTTCACTTGAATCGCAAATAAAGAGAAGAAGGAAACAGGGCTGATGTTAGTCCGAATTAAATATACAAAGGCATATATGTTCGGCCTTAAGCCGCCATCCTGATTGAGGTTTTTCTGGGTTTACTCAATCGCTTAAGGCGTATGCCGGGATGGTCCCTAGATTTGTTCTCCCAGACGTAAATGTACAGCTTGTCCTCCCCTCTTAAAATGTTTCTACTCTAAATGTATGTAAATTCAGTGGTTAGGCGGAAGAGCAGGCCCTATGGCCCGAGCCTCGCCATTAATAAAGACATTATTATTATTATTATTATTATTATTATTATTATTATTATTATTATTATTATTATTATTATTATTATTAAAGGCATGCAGTGTGTTGGCTTATGGAGGGCCCTCCCTCTTACAGGAGTATTGTTGGCAACCCTACGCCCAGTAGCTCGCCCGCGTCCCGCGATTCCGTTCTGGGCCTCACCGTGCGCTCGTCCGCGTCGTCGGCGTAGGGCGGGCGGCGGCCGGGGGCGGCGGCGCGCTCGTACTCCTCGTCGGCCACGTTGGACGGCGGCCGCTTGCCCACGGCGTTGCGGTGCGCGGGGGCGGCGGCGGGGGCGTGGGCGGCGGGGGCGGCGCGCTGCGTCGTGCGGTCGAAGTTGTACTTGCTGTTGCTGGGCGAAGAGTGGCTGAGGGGCAGCTCGTCCTCGAGCGAGTAGTCCGGCCGCCGCCGGCTCGGCTGGCGCGGCCGCTCCGTGTACGAGTGCGAATCTGGAAACAGAATTCAAACGCATTCGATTCGATTCGATTCGATTCGATTCGATTCGATTCAATTAGATTCAATTCAATTCAATTCGATTCGATTCGATTCGATTCGATTCGATTCGATTCGATTCGATTCGATTCGATTCGATTCGATTCGATTCGATTCGATTCGATTCGATTCGATTCGATTCGATTCGATTCGATTCGATTCGATTCGATTCGATTCGATTCGATTCGATTCGATTCGATTCGATTCGATTCGATTCGATTCGATTCGATTCGATTCGATTCGATTCGATTCGATTCGATTCGATTCGATTCGATTCGATTCGATTCGATTCGATTCGATTCGATTCGATTCGATTCGATTCGATTCGATTCGATTCGATTCGATTCGATTCGATTCGATTCGATTCGATTCGATTCGATTCGATTCGATTCGATTCGATTCGATTCGATTCGATTCGATTCGATTCGATTCGATTCGATTCGATTCGATTCGATTCGATTCGATTCGATTCGATTCGATTCGATTCGATTCGATTCGATTCGATTCGATTCGATTCGATTCGATTCGATTCGATTCGATTCGATTCGATTCGATTCGATTCGATTCGATTCGATTCGATTCGATTCGATTCGATTCGATTCGATTCGATTCGATTCGATTCGATTCGATTCGATTCGATTCGATTCGATTCGATTCGATTCGATTCGATTCGATTCGATTCGATTCGATTCGATTCGATTCGATTCGATTCGATTCGATTCGATTCGATTCGATTCGATTCGATTCGATTCGATTCGATTCGATTCGATTCGATTCGATTCGATTCGATTCGATTCGATTCGATTCGATTCGATTCGATTCGATTCGATTCGATTCGATTCGATTCGATTCGATTCGATTCGATTCGATTCGATTCGATTCGATTCGATTCGATTCGATTCGATTCGATTCGATTCGATTCGATTCGATTCGATTCGATTCGATTCGATTCGATTCGATTCGATTCGATTCGATTCGATTCGATTCGATTCAATTCAATTCAATGATTAACCGCCGATCCGGATGCAGTAGGGCCATGGCATTCTTTGCAGCCGATCTCGGCTGCGGGTTCGAGTCCCGCCTCAGGCGTGGGGGTGGGTGTTTGAGGCTGTATGTCTGTGATTGTTCCTTCATCATCATCATCATCATCAACTCATACTTTATCCCCCAAAGGCTAGAAACCCTGGAGTGTAAAAATGGATTCGGCATAAAAGTGCTGATCCACCCACCCCCCCCAAAAAAATCACGTACTCTTGCCCCCGGGAGAATATGTCTGGGCCTCGGTGGGTACAAGCGACGCGTTCGCGTGGTCCTAGGGTGGCCAATTCGCGACAAAGAAAAAAGATAATTAGCCGATCCGGGTAGCCGGGAATGCTAAGATAATAGTACCGTGGTGATACATAGATAGATAGATTTATTTAAGTTCGCTATGAGCTAATGCTCGGTGGCAAACATGATAACAATTAAAATTAGAATTACTAAACATTTTCAACATTTACAATTGGGTTTACTATTAGAATTAGGGAGGCGATATAATAGTTCCAATTTATTTCTAGCTAACTCTAAATTCACTTCTAGTTTACATAACACTTCACTACACTACACTACACTACACTGCACTCCCCTTCACTACACTACACTCCCTTCCCCCCCACTACACTACACTTCACATCACTTCACTGTATAAGGGCCATGACGATAATAATTATGACAATAATAATAAAAGCAATAATAATATTAATAATAAAAGCAATAATAATATTAACAATAGCAGCACAATAAAGCATACAGGGACGCGGTGATCTCAGACTAAAGAATCGTGGGTTAGAGTCCCTCCTCGGACTTGGTTGTGGTTGTGTGTATGTCTGTATGATTGTAATTGTCCATTTCATCGTTCATCATCATTATCACTTCACCTCCTCCCCTAGTGTTAACAATCCTGGGTGTCAAAACGGATTCACCATGAAAACGCTGCTCCCCCGATAAAGAGTCACGTGCACCTGCCATCACTAAATATTACAGGGACGCGGTGGGTTGAACTTTGCGAGGTCCCGACATGGCCAATCTGCGCCCCCCCCCAAAACCAGTTGAATATTTGCGAAGGTTATTGCAAAACCAACGCTTCTTCAAACTTTTAAAAGGTCTCACTCACTTTCATGAAATTATGAAAACTTGTGGGGATGCGGGTCTTACGTAATGACCTTACACGCAAAGTAAATATGTGCTAGAGAATAGTAAAATGTTAAGTTGGTCGGAGAACGAGCTTTTATGAATACAATAGGGTGTTGATGAGAATTGGTGTGAAATCAGGGGCAAGCTGATACTTCTGCGGATATAATTGCATAAATAATTTATAAAATATGTGTGCATAGCTTTAAAGTGTTAAGAAGGTTAGCGACAGAAAAATACGGTTTGCTACGCGTAATCAATATAATATCAAGTTGCAAAACCTTAAAATCCTGAAAACCTAGAGATGGACGTATGACGATAGTAAGAGTTGACTGTATTGCGCATGGTTAAAATTTTACTTCTCATTAATTTAAACTTTTGAGGTTAAAGTTAAAGTTTAAATATGCTAAATTGAAGGTGTTGTCTGGTATCAAAAATTTACGAACAAAGCAAAATGAATTTTTGATACTAGACAACACCTTTAATTTACCCTTTTTAATTATTAGAAGGAATCTACCTCACCAGCGATCTAATTAATAAAGTTAAAGAGTTGAAGTTGCGACGAGCCACTGGGCTGTCCGAGACCACGAGACCGACGTGGGAGATCGGCGACGTTCGGTAACAGGAGAAATAACGACAGATTTTCAATATTCTTAGATTGATTAATTGATATATATTTCAATATAATATAATATAATATAAATAAAATAATATAAATATTTAAATATATAAAATATATATAAAATAATATAATATAAATATTATATTATATATAAAATATTAATTAATGTTAAATAATAAAATATTATTATATATAAAATACAATATAATATTTTTTTTTTTTCGTTGATCGGCCAACTAGGACCACGCAGGCAAGCACTCTGCCTTTACCGTGGCCCAGTTTTTATTCATTCTCACGGAGGCAGGTGCTTGCGACAATTCTTTGGGGGGACCAGCATTTAAGCTGGATCCGGTTTTTAACCCCAAGGTTGTTAGCCCTGGGGGTATGGGAGATGAAATTATGATATGATGATAATGGGGGTGAAAGGACAACACATATAGACATACACAAACACACAAATACACCCATGCCCGAGGCGGGATTCGAACCCGCGATCTTCTGGTCCGAGACCACTCTGGCACTACTGCCTTAGCGATCTCGGCCATCTGATCGGCACAATATAATATTATATTATATATTATATTATATATAAAATAATATAATATCAATATTCTTTGATTGATTAATTGATGTTTCCGGGCAAATCAACTGGTATGGTCAATAGTCTGGCTAGTGTAGTTAAAGATAATATCTCGCGGGGTGGTGGACGGTGAAATCAGGCCTCCACCCACATGTGCTCCTGCGGAGGGTTTTCCCTACTCGAGGAATCTCCCCCGCCCGCTCTCTCGTTCCCTGCCCTCTTTTCACTTTCTCGCTACGGAGTAGAGAGGAAGTTATGAAAGTGTGCACGAAAAGCCGCAAATTTTCGACACAAAACCTCTTATTACAGGGTCCTGATAATGATAAATTGGATACACCCAGTGGCTAAATTGAGAATAAACAAATCCTCTCGCATGTCGTGTAACCATAATTCATGTTTTGTGGGTCCTCGATACCGAAATATCGAATGACGGCAAACCTCTGTCTGCCCGTCTATCTGTCTGTCCGTCTGTGAACAATGCTAACTGCTAAACTGTTCAGCTGGTATTCTCCATAACTGATATTTACCGATCTATTTGTCTGATGTCGCGGCACTTTGAACTTGAAACAGATATATTAATTTTGGAGGGCAATTTACATAAAGCTCCTGGGACATTTTCCAAATTTTAAAAAAATATGCTTAATCGATTTTGATTAAATTTTGTTGTTGGATAGTGTGAAGGACGTTTAAGCGAGTGACGAGGTTTCATCTTCGTTGACAAACTGATATTTTTGAAAATTGCAAGAGTTCAAAATATTTTTGGAGTTTTTCTACATCTAAAATAATAAAGATATATATTTTTTCTCTTCATAAAATCTGTTTCTTAAAGATAGATTTTGAAATAAGGTCATGAACAATGTTTCGAAAATGGTAGTACTTTGGACATAATTTTGTTTGAAAGACCGTGTGAGAATGTACGAGCTGTCTTAATAACACCACTTCAGGTCGCAGAGGCTGCTAGCGTCGCGCGTGAGCGAGCTTACCTGATCGGCTGCTGCAGATTCGGCGCCCGTTGAGCTCGACAGCTCGCAGAACAGGGATCTCCTCCTTCTCGTCGAACTTCACTACGATGCGGACAGATTTCGGGGGCCCTGGCTCGATGCGCTTGTACAAATTGAGAATCGTGAAGCGTTTGTTGTCCAGTGTCGTAACATTTCCGTCCCAGTTGTGCTGTCGAAATGGAAACACATGAATTAGCTGAGCACTGCTGATGGATATAATCATAAAATATTATTAAATATTTGAGTGAACGATTAATTTACATGCATTCAGATTTATGCAAGGTCTATCTTTTCGTTCAAGGGTTTACTTTAAAGAGTACCGATGCTGCTCTCACTATTTTCTTTCACAGCATTAAAAACACGATGTCTTAATGAAATAACTGTAGTTCTTTAACTTACTATAGTAAGTTCTATTGTTTAATTATGTTGCGCAGAGCTCTCGAATGCGCAATAACTTCAGGTATTTCAAGTAGTGGAATTCTAACAATTCAATATAAACATAAGTTAATTAAATTATTAGACAAAAAGGTTAATTGGTGGTAAAAAAGTTGAGCTCGCCATCAAAAAAGCGTTTCATCAGATTTTATCGATACAGTGGTGTAGTCATACTTTCGAATTAATGTAAGGGGGCATGTACTAAACTAACCTTTTAAACCGCCGTTAAAAAAATGTTGCAAAAGGATAACATTCAACTCATAAAAATATTTTATTTTTAATATAAATATTTAACTTTAAATTATAAGCATAAAAATAAATAAAAAATAATAATTTAATCTAAATTATATTTAGGTGTATTATTTTACGTGTATTTATGGTATTATTTTCCAAAAGAAATGTGACTTAATGAGTGGACAGATGTGATTTCCAGTATTCTGTTACGAGCATATGCAAATTAAATATTATTTTCACAACAGTCGTTTACAAAACTACACTGAAAAAATATAAAATTCCCAACAACGTCGTCGTAGTAGGAACAATTACTACGTAAACAATACAGGACACTTAGAACCTTTTTCATACCTTTATTGAAAGACAACTGCTCACTAGCGAACCTAGGATGTAGCCTGTATAATCGACGACTAATTTCAATTTAAATACTTATAGAATATCTTTCGAATCACTGTGCGTAACTTCAGTGAACAAAAATTTTTTCAAATTTATACACTTCGGGCAAATTTATACAGGTTGGGCCATGTACCATGTGTGTCCGAGTGTGTCTCTATAGTATTTAGCTGGAATGAACGTGTTTTATGAAAACTTGGAGGTATTAGATTGAATGGAATCCTGATTAAGTGAATCGAGTGGGCAGTTATCAATTAATCTAACGTTACAGCAAACTGAATAGGTATCCTACACGTTTGGGCGGGTTTTTACTAGCCGCCTGTATGCGGCACACAGGTCTGTTGTCTGCGAAATAGCATTTTTCTCAATGTAGCTTAGTACCTGGCGTTCCCGGATATTTATCACTATCATCTTTGAAGGCAGGCTCAGCCTTAAGGCAGCACTTCGAACAGATAAATGTTTTGAAGGTTAGGGGATTACGAAGATGTGGATGGTGGTGGAATGACGAGAAAATCCCCGTGAATACACTTCCACCACCAAACCCTCCACGTGGCCCGACCGACATTCACACTCCGATCCCTGCTGTGGAAAGCAGGCGGTCTGGCCGCAGTGACACATCTTTAAATGGTCCTTTTTTCATTTGTGTTGGAACGAAAAGGGGTGGACCAGTCACAATGCACTCTGTCAATGACAGAAAAGTGAAACATACATCATTTTTCTTACACTTGCATTTGGTTTTTCTACCCACCTCCAGGCAACATTCCCGAAACCTTTTCTCGGTTGCTATATGCGTGGTGTGATTTTCTGCTGTTTTGAGAGTGTTTGAGTATGTTGGATTTGTGTGGTGAGGTTTTTGTGATGAGAAGTGAAACTGTTGTAGCCAGTGGTGTAGCATAACAATTTTTTTCTATGAAGGCTCCAACGCAGATTCACATATTATTAATCCGCTAATATCAAAATGGCACTTAGTGTAAGGTGAGGAATTTTATATTAACGTCACTGTCATTTTGTATTATTGGCACTGTTACTTCAGGCGGATCACTGTCTCTTGTCACTTCTTTAAGCGTTTTAGATTTCATGAAGAAGTGCGTCATTCCGAGAAGCTGAGTTGGTAGAGGTGTGTGCCTGTGATGTGTCTCCGCCATAGGTCGCAAATGAAGTCCAGGCTACCCGAAAGGCCAGTCTAGACCAGCCTTCTTCTTCTGAAATCAAACTGACTGTAGAAACTCTGCATACTGTCTCGCGACCACACGAACTGCGCATGCGTCAAAGTGCCCGAATTCTAGTGCCTTCCTCCTGCGATGAGGAAGTTGACAAATAAGCAGGAACTTCAAGACACAAAATCTACAAAGGGACAGGCGTGAAACGAAATTGTGATTTATAAAATTAAGCACATTATGAAGTAATCAAAACAGGTTTTGTTTTTCATTGTACGTTTGGGTAGGCTCCACCTTGCAGCTATTGGTTGTCACATGTACTGCCTACTAATGATGACTCTTCCATGCTGCTGCAAATTCATTAGGACGTTTGATGCGAAGCTAATAGGTACGGTGTTAAACTATTTGAGTTTCAGCGCTGTGGCGCCCGGAAGAAACATTTTCATCAGATTATTAGCAGAACTGTACCGTATAGAAACGAAGTCCACAATCAATCGATTTTCTGTAGAGTAAAAGGAAGAAACATTCTAGTGAAAATGGGCTTTCGGCTGCCTTCACACGGAGCCACTCGGAGGCGCAACCGAGAAGCGGCAGAGCGCACACGCAGCCACGCTGACCGCCACCGATTGCGAGAGTGGAAGGTTTCGTCATTAACAAGGCTGTGGGCTTTGGTGGCCGAAAGGCAGGCAGCAGGTGAAAACCGATTCAGCGGGGTGTCCGAGTGGTCTTAGTATGCAAACTGGATTGTAGGGCCCCTTCCCACGTTGCCACCGCAGCGCGCTTCCGAACGCCGCGGTTCGTTGCAAAGCATTGGTTTAAATGGAGGTCTTCCCACGTGCGGTGAGTTTGCGCTATTATGACGTTCGGCGGCGGACTCCTGCGGGCAGCGCACATGGACACTCGCCGTGGAGGTTCACCTGCTGCTTTTTACCCTTTGTTCGTCGTCGCGACACCTCCCCCCGCAGAACCCTCCCCGTTCCGCAGCGTGCGGCGGTGGCGGTATGGGAAGGGGCCCTTAGACATGTGTTCTGCTGACGGACGCGCGTACGCGCAGAGGGTGGCAGGAGTTCAGCCCTCGTGTTAATACCTCCGTTTCCTGCAACGTTTTGCCAGGAGACACGCCACTCCGAAGCGCTGCTGAGTGAAGGGGATGGTGGGGAGGGCAAGGAAGTCGAACGCATGTAGCTGGTTACCCGGAGCGCAAGCACCTCCGGGTACTCAGCAGCGCTTCCAAGTGGTGTAGTGTGAAGGCAGCTATTTACGGTGCGGAAGCGCGACTGCGCTGCTGATGGCGGGATTTCGCCGCTCGCGCAAAAACCTCCACTTGAATCAACGCATTGCGCTTGGAGTGTCGCCGTGTGAAGGGGATGGAGGGGGGGTCGAACGCAGGCAGCTGGCTGGTTACCCGGAGCACAAGCACCTCCGGGTACTCAGCAGCGCTTCCAAGTAGTGTAGTGTGAAGGCAGCTATTTACGGTGCGGAAGCGCGACTGCGCTGCTGATGGCAGGATTTCGCCGCTCGCGCAAAAACCTCCACTTGAATCAACGCATTGCGCTTTGAGTGTCGCCGTGTGAGGGGGATGGAGGGGGGCGAACGCAGGCAGCTGGCTTGGAGTGTCGCCGTGTGAAGGGGATGGAGGGGGTCGAACGCAGGCAGCTGGCTTGGAGTGTCGCCGTGTGAAGGGGATGGAGGGGGTCGAACGCAGGCAGCTGGCTTGGAGTGTCGCCGTGTGAAGGGGATGGAGGGGGGCGAACGCAGGCAGCTGGCTTGGAGTGTCGCCGTGTGAAGGGGATGGAGGGGGTCGAACGCAGGCAGCTGGCTTGGAGTGTCGCCGTGTGAAGGGGATGGAGGGGGTCGAACGCAGGCAGCTGGCTTGGAGTGTGGCCGTGTGAAGGGGATGGAGGGGGCGAACGCAGGCAGCTGGCTTGGAGTGTCGCCGTGTGAAGGGGATGGAGGGGGTCGAGCGCAGGCAGCTGGCTGGTTACCCGGAGCGCGAGGGCCGGCCTGCTCAGCCACACGTCGAGCCGCAGGCCCGTGAGCGGCGTGTCGGTGGCGACCAGCACCACGCCGTACCAGCGGTCCCAGTCGACGGTGGCGCCCTCGTATGAGAAGACGTCGGGGCAGGGCGACGCCGGCAGCGGCCGGTCCTCCACCTGCTGCCCCGACGCCGCCAGCAGCAGCGCCCCCAGCGCCGCCAGCGCCGAAGCGGCCGCCTGCAACACCAACCACTCGCAATTGCACGGGCACAACTGATTGCACGCATGTACGTTTCATTTAATGGTGCTAAAACAGCACGTATTTTCACTTAAAAATTACGCGAAAAGAACTTAAATTTTCGAAATTTTGCACAAGACTTTATTTGAAAATCATAGTTTTAAGAAACATTTCATTAAGTGAAAACTTATGAATGTTTAATATTTTAGTTGTAGAAAGCCTCATAAAAAAATTTGAACATTTGCAATTTTCGAAACATCAGGGTTTTTTAAACGAAAATGAGACCTGAAACATTATATTAAACGTCCTTCAGACTATTCACCAACAGCATTTTATTAAACCCCTTAATGGATTATTAAATGGACCCTTTTTTAAATTTGGAAGGTGTTTCAGGGTATTCCTGTAAAGTACCCCCAAAATTAAAATATCGATTTCAAATTAAGGAGCCGCAACATCAGCGTGATCAATTTCTTAATGTCCATTTCGGAGAAAATCGACTGAACGGTTTAGCCGCTAGCGTAGCTCACAGACGAACAGACGTTTGGCCGTCATTCGTTTTTTCGGCATCAAGGACTCACAAAACATGGTTTTTGGCTACACTAAGCGAAGATGATTTTTCCTAAATTTAGTAACAAGATTTATCCACTTTTTTGTTACCAGAGTTCTGTAAGAAGAATTTTCTGCTAAAAATTCGCCGTTTTTTCGCGCAGCATTACATAACTTTCTACTCCGTAGCGAGAAAGTACAAATATCGGCAAAAATACATATGTTTGTAGAATGATAATCATATAATAGATGTAATTATTATTACATGCATTGCTATTATCTCACTGTCGGTGTAAACATAACCTCGTAAATGTACGTATTATTAATACACAAAAAAAATTATGTATATGTATAAGGGGGTGTTCATGTTCCTGCTTAATTCTTCAACGTGGGAACAATGCCATTTAAACAAAGTTTGATACACGTTACTAGGGAATTACAATGAGGAATAGAATAAGCGGGCGTAAAGACATTCCTAGAAGGATTGGCGGGGAGTGATTACAAACAAAATTCGGTATGTACATTTTATCTGGAAAAAGGTCATAAAACGGTTTCATCAGGTATGTTGTATGTACCCAGGCATACTTCTACGACAGTTCAAGCCGGACACTCCGATTTTTATTTTTATTTGACCGCAACTACTTGGGGATCTTGTGGTGGAGCAAAAAAGTTTCAGGATGAACGGATAGCAACCCACAGCTCCTAAACCGGTTGGATTTGGGCGCGGAACATCTTGGTAGAAGATCGTAGGTGGATTTAGGCGAAGAGATACTTTGCGACGTAGGGGAGATTCGCTTCTTCCTTTTTCGTTGCCGCTCTCGCTGGTCAAGTCGCGCTGCTGTGGTTTCGTAGCTGCAATTACCCACTTCCTTCGACTCCTCAAGTGTCGGTTGCGCGTTATAAACACGTGAGCGTTTTTCGCGCGCAGAAGTCAGATGATGACGTCAGAGAGTTATTACGGCAGCTGCGCACGTTTATAATCTTCGGTCGGATTCCAAAGGTCATTTTCGGTTTTTGCGCATTTTGATACCGCCACGATGGCCAGAGCAACCTGGAACTTTAACAGCAGCTTCTTCGGCCCCAACGAGAAGAATGAATGAAGATGGAATGTGTTGTTACTTCTATCAAATTTGAATACTCATAGGAATTCCACTGCTCGTCTCTAAATAGTCGTATGTTACTTTTTTGACGATAATTAAGATAATCCGTTGGTCACAGACAACAAATTGTACGAGTATCCAGAAAGTTGCCAAACAGGTATCAAATAAAAATGAAGATAATCCTTGTAATGTGCGCGCATTTCGTGTGAGAATGAAGATCCTGGGGCGCCTCTGACCGGAGGTTCTGCGTTTTTGGTCCCGACGGCGGTGGCAGGATGGGAGCGCGCGAGCTACGTCGCGTCTGGAGGAGACTAGCGGCCGGCTGCTCTGATCGGTAGATCTCCGATCAACACCAAGCGAATGTTGGAGAAGGGCCTTAACAAGCGGGACACGGACCGGGCGCGATCTTTCTTTATCCTATCCTCACCCTTTCAACATACACACACGCACACACACACGCACGCACATACGCACACACGCACGCACACACGCACGCACACACGCACGCACACACGCACGCACACACGCACGCACACACGCACGCACACACGCACGCACACACGCACGCACACACACGCACGCACACGCGCACACACGCGCGCGCGCACGCACACACGCGCGCGCACACACGCACACACATACGCACACACGCGCGCGCACACGCACACACACGTACGCGCACACACGCACACGCACACACACACGCACACACACGCACACACGCGCACACACACGCACACACACGCACACACACGCACACACACACACGCACACACACGCACACACACACGCACACACACACGCGCACACACGCACACACACACGCACACGCGCACATACGCACACACACGCACACACATGCACACACACGCACGCACACACGCACGCACACACGCGCACACACACGCACGCACACACGCACGCACACACGCGCGCACACACGCGCACACACACGCACACACACACGCACACACACACGCACACACACACTTACATACACTACACTACCACACATGTTGGGAGACCAGTGAGGGGCTTAGAGCTGGTCCCGGCTGGGGCGGTGCCCGCAGGCGCACCATCTAGCGGGGGAAGGTCATCTCCAGCATAACACATACACTACATTTACAGGACTAATGCCCTTAGCAGTTGATACGCCCGGAAAAACTAATCAGTTCATCAATTGAGATGCTGGTGGAACAACTGTTGGCGAACAAGGAAGCCATTCATTCTTTACTCTGTGACGATGGTCGTCGTCGGATGGAAAGTTTCTGTTCTTGTTTCTCAGAATTAACTGAAAGCGCCACAGAACTACCTAGAACAAGTAACTCCAAAATTTAAAAAAAGTAGCCGAATTGTATAAATTGAGTGCTTTTCTTATTTTTACGTTATTTTTTATATTTGTACGCATATATTCATTTTTTTGTAAATAATAAACAATTTACATGTGTTTGCGAGTGTTTATATCTCTCTGCAATTCAAATGTTTGTCTAGAAAGATTTTTTTCAAATCAACTTTTGAGTTCTTATTGCGGTTCGGAATATCCAAGAAGTGTATTACACAAAAGTTTAAAATTGTTTTAAGAGCTTGTTTTCAAAGTTTCGACGTTTCCTCGCCAGACACTATATAAGTTGAATAATTGGAATGAAAATTTGGTAATAAAGAAAACATTTGTCATCGCTCACATTGCAAGTGAAGCTCTACCTTTGAAGGTGCAACTTGTATTCACTAACTATATGAAATGATGATCACTTTGGTTGCGCTCACTGACAAGTTACGTTGAAGGAGTTGACAGTGGAAAACGGTAAACTATTCAGTTTGATTTACTAGAGCACCCGTGCGAGAACTCTTGCATGTTTATCCCCACCCTTTCCTTATCCATTCCATTAACAAGTAAAATTGTTAATGAAACGTCTTTATCTGTTAAAAATGTATGAATGTAACTTCGTACTTACAGAATATCAAACAAAAATAAAGACATCTCAATTGAGGTTGGAAACAAATTATAAATAAAGATTTATTGAGTATTATGGAGATATTTCTTGAAACAATTCACAACACTTCCTTAAAAATATTTGAAATAACTATTCAATATTCTTTGACAGTCCGCTTTTCGTGATAGTTACAAAACATTAAAACATATTTTTATTCTTGAGAAAGCTACGTGACTGAAAACGCCGACTTCACAATCACCCTGATAATGAAAGTACTGGTACAGGTAAAACACAAACCAATCCTAACAGGACACGTCTTTGCTCTACACTGTACTCCCATATCCCTTCACAATTAGGTACACAGAATTTGAAGACCTCGGCAAAACGTTAAATGTTTTCACTGGACACATAAGAAACAATCTTCATCGGAATCAAACAACTATTAATAGTACTTCTAGTTGTTGCTGCGAAGGATCAACTTCTTGAATTAATAATTATGCGAATAAACCTGTGTAGCTTCACTATGCGCACGTTTTGTTGCACTATTCTTTTGCTTGTAATGGTCTGAGTAGTGGTAAGGGCGAGTTGTTAGCAATGCAATCATTCTCGCAATTCGTGTACCGATGCAAATAAGTTTTCTATAACTCAGAAACGAAAATGACTTATTTTTCAAATATTGCTAATCTTGCGATTTTTAAAATGTATATTTATTTATTTATATTAAACTTTTCTTCATCTTTCAACTATTTATAGTTAAAATGAATGGGAGGGAATGGAAGGGATTCTGGAACTCAAGAAAACGTGCCCAGATAATCTTTTCCTCCCTACGTCAAATACAGTTTTTACTGTTATTTGACTGAATAAATCTAATATAATCTAAAACCTCGTCAGTCTGCGCAAACCGTGGTGTACACCGAAAGCATAAATAGTATAAGATGGAGGAATTTAAGCCTTCCAAGCGTAACCTGACAGAAATGGCTACCATTAGTAAGGGTTGAAGTGGAGGGGGGGCATTGGTAGAATTGATAAGTGTCGAATCGGCAAAAATTTAATGGAATGTTCAAGAATATTTCATCCGGCAGATAAGGGTATATTTTTCTTTGAAGCGTTGGTGAACGTTTCGTTAAGGTCGAAGGCCTCAACATTTTAGTTTTTAAGTCCCTAGAACGTTTAGGAGTAATATAACGATATAACTGACTGCTGCGGGTTGCGTTTGACATGAATATTTGATTGCGTCTTTAAACAAAACATTCATATTTTTGAAGTCAAAGTGCAATTCGTCACGTCTTCGTGAAATTCTCTTTCTTTAGAGACAACAATTATAAAGATTGGCTGCGTATGTGTACTACTAAAATATTATACGAGACGATACTCCGGGTTTAATGCAATGTCTCCTGAAGGTCACTGGCTGGAAGGATAGAGGGCACTGTGCTCCAACCGGGAGCTTCAATACCAAGAGTTTAAATCGTATCGAAGCTCGCGATTGGACGATAGTGTCTCCTTCTCCTTTTGGCTGGTGACCATGAAGGAGGCATTTAAATCGGAGTATAAACATTTTTAGAGATACGATCTAGTCGTCTGTAGTGTAAGAGGGGGATGAGAACTTCATTATAGTAATATTGTCAAATAATACTTTAGAAATCAAGTCAGTTTCACACGACATAGTAATTTTGTCATTTAATTTTCTGGTATTTTATTAGAAAAGTGAATCGCTATTAGGAACAAAGTATAGGAATTTCATGACATAATTAGGGGGCAGATTTTGATAACCTAAAATATAACCAAAAAATCAATTAAATGTTCGTAAAATGTTTTTAAAATGCTCTAAAAGCAAAGATAAATTAGTAATAATTTGATCAATTCTAGTTCAGATGAACAAGTCAAGGTTTTGGAGATATTATGATGCAATCGAGCTTCTATCTTTCTTTCAAGAGAACTCCAAACTTTTGGTTTGGACTGGACCAGGAAATCTGCGTCTTAAGCTATCGTGAAATCCGCGGAATCGACAGTGTTGCTGAAGGCTTCACAAAAATCTTAAATTACATACTCACATGGCAATTTCTGAGAGAAGAAATTGAATAGGCTAGTCAGGAATTCTGGGAAGAACATTTATTGCATCTCGTAAATATTATTTGAAGTACCATTAAAATGATAATAAAATGGATGAAATCCGTGAAAAATGCTTTAAAAATTCAAAAAAAGGTAACAATGCCTTATTAGTCGAAATAAAAAAAAATGCAAAAAAGTCATATAAAATGGGTCTTTTCGTTTGGTAATAACATAATATGAATTTGTATACTGAAAAGAATCATTCTAAAGTTAAAAGGAAAAAGACGTTTCATTAGAATTCGCCCCTTCGTCATAATGTTTGTGTTGAATTTGTTGGAGTTGTCTCTAATACCCAGCGAATCGAGTCCCGATGACTCACGCTTTTCGCCTGCGCATTACCTGTTTATCCGCGCCGCTCCGACGCAATCGCAAACGCAAGCGCGACGCGAGCGCGAGCGCTGGTGGCGCCGTGGGGCGGCGAGGCAGAAGGCTGCGTGGCGGTTGACCTTCGCAGGCGAAGCAGCCGCCGCGTCGGCGCAGGGAAGTCCCTCATATGCGGCGCGCGCCCGCACCCACCCAACCGACCCCCGACGCCTTGGACCGAAACATTTCAAAAGCTTGGATTTGCGGGTGCATTAGTTTGCCCTCGTTTGACCACGATTGCCCACCAGTAAAAGAAATTTTACCAGGCCCCGTTCACAAATAGAGCAAAAAAAAATTTTTTCGGGACAACTTCGCGCTTTTACGAAATTACAAGATTTTGTCTAAAATATTAAAAATACCAAAATTTGAAGTGCACTTTCGTTTTTCATCGTTTGTCCACTTTTAATCACCGACTATATTATATTTACCACGTTTCCTGTAGCAGATGGCGAAAATCGTATTCCAAAGCATCCAGAAAGCAGGAATCGGGCCCCCCAAAAATGTAAAATGCAATTTTTTTAAAGAATTCGTTTGTCTACTTTTGCCCATCCTTGGGATTAACACTTTTGCCAATTTTTGAACCGTAGCAGGTAATGTGGGCAAAACTCCTCAAACGTTGGCCAAAACAAAAGCAAATTAAAAGTTTGGAAATTTTTAATTGTTTCTTGCTAATTTGGCGATTTTGAGAAATGGCGGAAAAAAGTTTTGTCAAATTTTAAATTGTAGCTGGTAAAACTTTTCCTCACAAAAAATGCATTTTTCAAATTTTTGGAGACCATGTTCACGGTTTCTGGGTGCTTCGGAATGCGTTTTTCGCCAATATCTGCTAAAGAAAACGTGGTAAAAAATAATGTAGTAAGGGATTAAAGGTGGTCAAACGATGGGCAAACGAAAGCGCACTTCAAATTTTAGTATTTGTTAATATTTTACGCAAAATCTTGTAGTTTCGTAAAAGCGTGAAGGTTCCCGGAAACTTTTTTTTTTTTGCTTTAATTTATGGACGGGGGCTGGTTCAAATTTTCTAAAGGATGGGCAAACGTGGTCGAACGATGGGCAAACAAATGCACAAGAAAATTTAAAATTCAAAATTTTTTTCGGACCAAGTTCACGGTTGTCTTCAATTGTGCGATATTGTAGGCGAGTTCGGAACCATCAAACCAGTGGCGACTTTTAGAGCCTGTGTATCATGACACCACCAACGAAAAGGAAGGACAATACATTTTCACCACAAATTTGGGAATAAAATATCGTTTCTTCAAAACTGTATTCATAGTAATTCAGTAGAACGAGCGTTTAGCCTTTCGATGCTCTATCAATATCAACATCCTCTCTTTAGACGCCTAGGGCGCACTGAGGTGCTATCTGTTGGCCTGTTTCCAAACCGCTAAGCCACCTACGGATTATCAGATTCTGCGCAATTAACAACGCTGCGAAGCGTTCAAACTGTATGCGTCTACAAACTATATGCGACTCTTATGGATGAGACGATGCCAAAATTCAATTGGCGCAGTAGTTCACGTTCTGTTCGACGAAGTGCACGAATGGTTCTATCTGCGTTGCGCAGACTACCTCTCGCTCTGGTCGACCCCGATGCTCTGCTATTTCGTACGCCTTTCCTTGTTTCGCAGCCGGCGAGGAGGCGTGAGGCTTTCCCTCTTCCTCCCGAACCCTTCTTCAGGGAACTCAGGAAGCTGTGACCTCGTGAGATTACTGTGGGCGCTCAGGCTTTCAGGGTGAGTATTTTTATTTGTTCTTATTATTACTATTATTATTATTCCTATTGTTATTAGTTTTATTATTATTTATCTTAATTTATTTGTTATTATTATTATTTTGTTTTCTCTGATTAATTTTCATTATAACTTAATAAACACAGAGTCGTAAAATTAAATTAAGTTGCCCACGAATTTTATTTTAGACTACTAAACCAGTTTTAAAACATCGCGTCGATGTTTAACAAATCGATGGTTTTTGATCGATGTATTATTAACATCAATGTTTTCATTTTGAACTTCGATAATTGGCAACGTCGCTGTTATGTTATCGATGTCGCATCACTAACTGGCGCCGCCAATAGACTTCCATATCGGCCGCCTCTGCGTCGACCACTCAACGCCAATATTAACCCTAGCAATACTTGATCCAGAAATGGCCCTGGTGCAAAATGCATGATTATTTGAACAAAGTTGCCTTAGTGAGCGATTTCCCCGATTGTGAGCTTCCTAAAGAGAGACCCTTCGTCGCCGCCCGCCACGGTCCTCGGCGCCACACTCCCTGGAGGTCCTAGACGGCCACACAACCTGTCTCCAAGTCGCTTAACCTGCGCGACTCCGCGTAATTAACGAATCCGGCTGGCGACGCCGGTTTTGCTGTCGTGGTCTTTCTGTAGAACCATCCCAGCTTTCGCCCGGGTGGCCGAGGGAAACGACAACCCGGCTCTGCAAGGGGCTTGAACACGGGCCTCCCGAATGTGTATAACTAACTAAATAGCTAACTAACTAGCTAACAAACTAAATTCATAAATAAATAAATAAATATAAATAAATATAAATAAATATAAATAAATATAAATAAATATAAATAAATATAAATAAATATAAATAATAAATAAATAAATAAAATAAATAAATAAATAATTTATTGGGGGCGAGTCTCAGGCCATTTAGCCTGTCCAGTCATAACGCTACGCCCTGATCCTCTTCGCTGGGTGGGGCTGGCGGGTGAGAGGATATTAACAGTCGCAAATCGTCAGGTTTACGTGAGTACACTGGAATTTCCATTTCGCTGTAACACATGACGTCGGTTTTGATTTTACTCGGAACATCCAATTAGTGTTGAAAGACAAAATTGTCACTAAGGGTTCAGAAAGCCTATAAAATTGTATAAACCTTGTGTCGTGAACCGTCAAAGGCAGAAACGCGAGTAAAAAGAAATAAAAAAAAAGAAATGTAAGCTTCTAATGATAAAAGCCCTAAACACCGACACTGTGTCTCCTTACCTAAACAAAGATGTAGGAAAAGGACCCCGCTAGGGTCAATTGCTGACTTCGCCCTCACCCATTGGTTTGAGACTTCTGAGTATCGGATGCCGTGCAGGTAACGCTTTGCCTCCTCGCCTGGCACGGCGCCACAGGCAGCCACGTGGCGCCGCGCAGTGGGCCCCACGCACACCAAAGCACCTTGTGTCTTACGACCACCCTCTTGAATTGAATTGAATTGAATTAATGCCTTATTTTACGTGGCGAGACTCAGGCCATTAGGCCTGCTCTTCCGTCTGACCACGTAAATTTCGCTACGCTCGTTTCACCAACTAGAAGAGAAAGGAGGTATTTCTTGGGCGAGAAACAGGCGATTTGAATTTAGCTCAGAGGCGTCATTTAGGCTTGAGGATCTTTTACATGCAAGTAAATCTACTAACATGGGACAGCCGGCTTTACTTCCCCTCCGAAGGAAGGCGCACGAAGGATTTTTTCGCCCTGAAAAATCCACGGCTTCGATCGGGTTTGAACCCGCCAACTTGGGTACAACAGTCCGAAACGCTAACCGTTACACCATCGCCGCCGCCCTCTTCGGTGCCGCAGGGAACCACAGACGTCCCCACCGTGCCTCTGACAGGGACGTCCGAGGGTTCAAGATTTTCGACACTAGCTGCATAGCTAGATCGAAATTTGGGCGCTGTCTGGAGGAGAATTCTAGCGGCCGGCTGTTCTGATCTGTGGTTCCGTGGTTTCCGCGATCAACACCAAGCGAATGCCGGAGCAGTACTCTAACAGACGGACCATGAACAGCGCGAATCTTTCCTTCCTCTTCCTTGTTCTAGTCTCACCCCTCAATTTCACACAAACACACACTTATCTGCACTACGCTACCACACATGCCGGGAGGCCGGTCGGGAGCTTAGAGCCTGTCCCGGCTGTGGCGGTGCCCCTCTGGTGGGAGAGACCTGGTCGAGGGAACCCCCGCTATCCGACATGTAGGTTAGCGCCAGATCTCACCATCGAGTGGGGAAAGTTCCCTGCCGCCTCGCGCGATAAAACATGCACTACTAACTCAGTCGGCGGCCCGGAAACTTCCATTCATGTGCTCATTTGTCCGCCGCCGTTTGCCGTTGGGGCAAGCGCTGCGCTGAGCAGGTCTTCCAGCCTTTGGAGCAGTCAGCGCAGGAAATCCCCTCGGTGGAGCCCAACCGGTTTCTTCCAACTCGACACAATTAAGGATGGGCGATTCCGTGGAAAAGTCTATTCGCTTGCACAAATGTCCTGTGGCTCGGCAGCCCGACCAGCGGTGGCCCAGCCTCTCGGCCACGGTTCGTGTGGGTAGCACGAAGACATCCCTCCACCGTATATAATGGTCCGTATACAAGGTTAAAACGTCCCTACACCGTATATGAGGTTAAAAAACCTTATGGTGGACTTTCTCATCGTCTCACAGCAATAGACACTCTGACATTTGTAACGAACGCGCACAATTATAATTTTGTCCCGGCCGGGAATCGAGCTCGCTAACCAACAAGCAACCAACCAGCTTGTTTTTACACATGTAATATTCTAACAAATCGATGCGTAGAATTTGTTTACATCTGCTTAAGAGAATTGTAAAATTAAACGAATTGAGAAGAATGACATTTGAAAAGCAATGTATTCAGTAAATTAAAAAAAAAAAAAAAAATAAAAAAAAAAATGAGGGGTTCAGGATAAAAATGGTAGACCCCAACCGACCTCGCATTTTCAGATACAAGTATGGCGGTAAACTTCTCTCATATACCTAACATACGCTGAAATATCGAATGAACTGGCTGTATCAAAACATTCAAATTCCGCCTTCAAAAATTTGTTCGAAGTGAAAATGAACGTGAACGAAAACGTAATTTTTCTCTAAACGAAATTAGGTTGGGTTCTTCTGTTATTATTGTGAGCGCCTTAATTGACTGAAAGCTCGAACTTACCGAAAGGTAAAATTTCAAATAAACTTCGTGACACTTATTTGTATTTATTAGTGTTAAACATGTATAACGATACAATATAATTTAAAAGGTAAAATATTTTCAAACAAAGCACTCGCAAAGCAAATTGCTGGTTATACATATATATATATATACACGCCCACACGTGCACATACACACAGAAACATATGCACGAACATTCGTATACACACACCGATTCGAGTCGAAGCAAATTCGCGATAAATCGATTCTGCCAAAAATCGAAGAGTTTATTTTTAGCGACGAATCTCTTTTATAAATCTATCATTCGTCCCACAGTAACTTGCCCTAAATGGGTGCCACTGCAAAAGCACATACACGCATGTTAGAAGTTATTGAAAATAAATTTCTAAGTCAAATATTAAATGATTCTTGGTTTATTGGCAATGACCAAATTTTATCAGCACTGGCCATATAGATTCAATAAGTACGTGGATATTAAAATTATCAAATCGTTTGTATTCTTTCTTCCATCTTGTCGAACAACTAATATATTTAAATTATTCAAATCATGTAATTATTTTTCCCGCATTACGACTTGTTATTTAAAAGATATCTTTCAGCCCCCTTAATTGGCAGTATGAAAATCAAGCTAAAATAAAATATATTAGTTTGTTAATAAGTTATTATGTAGGATCCTTCCTGAGTAACATTAGGTATTATAATGCAAAGTTTGTTGAATATGAATAGTTTATTGATTTATGAAAATATTGTAAATGTGCACATCCTTGAAAGGAGTTGAATGACGTACAACTAGAATAATTATTTATTTTTTTAAAGGAAATTGACGAATCTCATTTTTGTTACTTTTCTACAAATCGATGTATTCTCTAGAATCTTCTGCATCATGTGAAATATTGTGTTCAATGTTGGTGTTTGTTAAAGAGTATTCAAAAATGCATTGAATGCTGTCTTTGAACTATAAGAAATGTTGGAATTCTGATGAGGTATTGTTGACGTAATAAGTAGAAGTAAGAGATGTCATCTCAATCAACATAATATGTTCATTAAGATAGCAGGCTTTCATTTGCCGTCATCATTAGTCTACAAATACAAACAAAATAGAATATAAACAAAATACCAAGAAAATACAAAATACCTTGTAAATACCAAAAGCCGGTTCTCTTAATAAACATATTATGTTGACGGAGATCTTTTACTTCTTGAACTATAAGACTGAACTTTCTTGAAAATTTGGGTTTTCTGGGGATTCGACATTTTAAAAATAAGGTCCTTGATTGGCGAGTAATCATTCTTAGAAATATTTGATTGTGTATTAATGGAATCTTTTGCTCGTCTCTGGTAGACAGGAAACGCAACCTACGGGGGCCAATATTCGAATGTAATTTTAATTTTATTGAGAAGTGTGCGAATAATATGTTTTGAATTACTATACGAGTATGTCTAAACCCCCAAATGCAAAACATTCATTTTTTGATGTCCGGAATATATTTTTTTACATTGTCTATCTATATGCATTATCTCCAATTACAGGGTATACAAAATTTTCCCTATACTCTTTTTGTGTGCAAAAGTGATACTATTAAAAAGGATAAGAATACAAATAGAAACTGTAACTTGATATTATAGTCATCCGGATGGCCGAGATTGTTAAGGCAGTAGTGCCGTAGAGATCTCGGACTGAAGGATCGCGGGTTGGAGTCTCACCCGGGCATGGTTGTATTTGTGTTCGACCTTTCACCCCTCACTATCACCATATCACATCATACTGTTACCCATATCGTTAATATCTATAGTGGTCGCTAATGACCTAGCTGTTGATGCGACCTTAAATTTAAAAAAAAGATACATTAAAATTGTACCTTAAATTAATTGCAAAACTTTCATTACATGCTTTGGCTTTACCTTGTATTCATTTTAAAGGAACTCCACATGCACCGTTCGTCTTTCCAAGTCTCCCTGCTATTAGTTTGAACGAACTGCGAATACTGTACTATTATTAAATACCGAAAAGTATTCCTAAAAATCAAAGCATAATTATAATGTAAAATGAAGTTCTATTAATAACGGTTATTAGCATGTTGTAAAGCATCGCGTGTTTTGTGAAGAGGATTTTGGGTATAAAATAAGATTGGGACCAACTGCTGTAAACAGGCCTCTTCCAACACATTTATGAACTTAAAAATCTCATTAGTCTCTTCCGGAACATTCACAAGTTGTTGACCTTGAATTCCAAAGACATTAATCACTGGTCAATGTTCTGCCAATGTAACGGCAATCAACGACAAGCACTGAGAAAATCTTCAACGTTCGTCGATGAAAATACTATTTTCATGTCAAAAAAGGACTAATTAAGTATTATTTATCGCAGATTTATTGATTACATTTCTGATATTATTTTGTTAATAATTGAACCACACACTGTACATGTCAAATATTTTTCATTTACATTTCATCATTTTTATTGTAAGTACATTATTGATTTCAACTACGTTCAGGGTTTAAATATTATCATATCATCAAGTTTCTATGACTTGAAATAAAATTATGAATATCGAATTACATTTACTTAAAACAATTATATAAATTCTACATCACTCAAAAAATATAAATAATTCGTACTCCTTACACAGAGAGAAAAAGTGTGGGATCGCCCTTCTGCATCCCGCAGTCAGTTTCCCTCATCCTCGTTTCCCAACTAATCATTTTTTACTTTTCGTCGCCTGAGAAGGCGTAGTCCAACTGCGTCCAGTTTCCTTCATCGGAAGGAGTAAATATTTTTCTAAATGTTCGAGGTTGTGTACGCTAATTCAGCGAGAAAAGAAGATGCTTGCGATAGGAGATTTCAGGTTTTGATTCCATAAGCCATTAGGAGACGAATTTCAACGTTGGCAGTGCTCCCAAACAGCATGAAATTGTTTGTTTTTTTTAAAAACAGAGGGAAGAAGATAATTTTAAACGAGCAATATGCATAGGAGCCTAAACGTAGAAATCAATCATAACAGTAAGGAGGAAAACAGGGCGGGATGCAGTTGGATATGCCTTTTTGAGGAGGTACATAGCCGGCCTGGGAAAAGGTCCCTTCCTTCGACTTAACAAAATCATATAGCAGCGAAGCACGGTTTTAGATGAAGATTCAAGTCGACGCACGTCAAGTGTACACCCTGGCCAAAAGAATAAGGCACAATGCCCCACGTCTAAATCGACATCTGTCATTCACATTGATTGATTGTTAGTGGTTCCGGTTAGTGGCTACTAGTGTCTTTATTCCCGTATTGCTTTTGTATATTGCTTTCCCTCCTCTGGAATAGCAGTGGTATTTCCCGGCTATATGGAGAGAGCCGGTGCTGACATACCATCGGCTAGCAGGGTTTCCCCAACCAAGTATCTCCCATCAGCGGGGCATTGCCCCAGCCGGGACAAGCACTAAGCTCCCGACCAGTCTCCCAGCATGTGCGGTGGTGTAGTGCATGTTAGTGTAAGTGGGTGTATGGGGGTGAGGAATGTACAAGGAAGAGGAAGGAAAGATTGTGCGGGTCCGTGCCCCGTTTGCTAGGGCACTGCTCCGGCATTCACCTGGTGTTGATGGGACAAACCACGGAAAACTACCGATCAGAGCAGCCGGCCGCTAAAGTCCGGGCTCCTCCAGACCGGCGCGGAAGACCCGCCGCCTACGCAGAATGGCTTCAGTGGAAATTTCGCGTCACGTGTTGCCTTACGAGCACGTTCAGACCTGCGCGGCAGGCGAGCATCGCGGCAGCGGATTCGCAGAGTTTTCTTACCCGCGGAAGACCCGCAGCCTACGCGGAACGGCCGCAGCGGAAATTTCGCGTCGCCTGTTGCCTTATGAGCACGTTCAGACCTGCGCGGCAGGCGAGCGTCGAGGCAGCGGATTCGCAGTTTTCTTACCTGGGAATTTGAGAACGCAGTCGGACGCGTTTCGACCGCTGCCGCTCGAGTTTCGTGGGAGGCTGCCCGCCGCGGGAGTGTTCGCTCCCCTCCGGGTCGATCGCCCTTGCTTTTGTTTATCGGAGGAGGAAAAGTGTCACCAAACGCCGAGTCACAACTGACGCTCCGGACCTCCGTCACGCGGCTGCCACCGCTGCCTCCAGAGCGGAGGATTCTAGAGGGCCGCACCCGACGGACAAGCTGGTGTCGAAAATCCTGCCACCGACCAAACTCGAACCTAGGACCTCCCGCTCAGAAGGGCTGCAGTGACATCAGTTGATGCCCTGAGCCATCTCTTCGGTATCTGGCATTCAGGAATGAAAAAAATAAATTGCTTCTATGTTTCGTTTAGAATGTTTCCATTTATTGAGGAAATAAAATTCACAAGTTAAAGTACAAAATATTACGTAACAATGAAAAAGGTCTGTGACCCCTAGTTGGGGATGACGGCAGTTAATGAGTTAACATCCTTAAGAACAAGCTGTATAGAAACGTAGAGTAAACGCTTTCGAGATAATGAGAAACGTTGGACCCGTGCGAATATTCCGCTCTGTAACGCGGAGTATTAAACGTGAAAACAATTGCACACTGAAACTCAAGTTCATTCGGCCCCAGACTGAATTACAGATTCACTACTTTTCGGGTGCTGTGCGGTGCACATTCTCCCGTTTACTGAGAAGGAAAGAGAGGCGCTTGGATGCAGGGAGGTGGAGGCGAGCACAGGGGACGGTCCTCGCAGCAAATGCAAATGAAGCGCGCGGGGCGCGAGCAACGGAGCGACGGAAGAGAATGAGGTGAGGGAGAAGGCAGAGCGGGAGGGGTTGGGTTTGGCAGGTGAGGCTGGTACCAGGGTGATCCGCCTGTTGCTTCCTCGTATACGTAATATATACAGAATAATATGTACAGTGTAGACAAAGATGTGTAATTCCCAGAAAGTCGAATTTAATATTTTAACGGAAATACAAGTTGTTAGATTCCCTGACATCTCGTGTGCCAGAACTTTTTTTTTTTTTGCAAAACCACTTCCAGTCGTTCATATATGATATCCATACGCTAATCCTTTCATAATTTCTTGGTCTGACATGCAATCTGAGTTACGTTGAGAAACTAGATCCCTTCACCCAGAACAATGGTACAAATACCGAGACGGGGGCCAAGGCTACGCCCACTTCCTCTTCCACGCACCACTCAACCACACACGCCGGCTGACCGGTCGGCTGCTCAGAGCTCGTCCCCGCGGGGGCCGTGCCCCGCTGGTGGGAGATACCTGGTTGGCGAAAACCACGCTAGCAGACGATAGGTTGGCACCGGATCTGGCCGTCCAGCGGGGGAAGATCACTGCCACTCCCGCGACACAAAAACGGACTACTCTTACGGGACTAAAGGTTTTAGCAGTTGACGCGCCGTCACCAATCAATCCAACTAGCAAAGTCGGGGAGTCGATACACACTCTTAAAGGCACTTTGAATCTTGACCGTTCAGACCGCTTTAAACCATTAATAAATCACAAATTATTCACTAAAAACGTACTCTGAATAATGAAACGCCCATGTAACTTCCTTTGAAGTACAGTGGGTGTAAAAAATGATGGCCCATTTACAACTCTAGAACTAATAATCTGTTAGTATAGAAAAAGGGATGTCATTAATGTATAACGCGTAAAATACACGATTAAATGTTAAATTTCAAGTATAACATATGAAAGAAACAGAAGACAAATGCAGTATCTAAAAATGCAGGATAGTTGTATAAAGTGAACGAATTGTCGAAGTAATAAAGCAAAAATAGTAAAACGTTTCCAGCACATCATAAAAGGTGAAAATAGGCACCTACGACAAAAACTAGTACTCCAAGAAAAACAATTACAAAATTAGTGTAAATATTTGCAAGAAATGTCTGAACTTGTTAGTAGACCTCGTTTAGGAGTACAATCAATAATTGTTAGATCTGTGAGCATATAATTGCGAGTAATTGTTCCCGAACAGGAAGCCAAAGGAATTCACTGAAGTCGTCAAACGAATAAAAATGAGAGCGTAGGCTTCCGCGGCCGGAGTCAGTACTTACTAGGCTGTCCGGGTGACGCCGCGTCCATGGCGAAGGTGCCGACGTTTCGGTCGCCATTCTGCGACCTTCCTCAGGGCGTATTGAATACGTCCTGTGTATTGAATGTGTATTGAATACGCCCTGAGGAAGGTCGCAGAATGGCGACCGAAACGTCGGCACCTTCGCCATGGACGCGGCGTCACCCGGACAGCCTAGTAAGTAGAGTAAAAATGACCCCCAAATTAGTGATGTGGCATTGGGAGAGGAATTGAGAAGACGTGATGTTCATGTATCTATTATTATTATAGTGCGACTGTAATCGAACGTGTACATAGACTTTAAAAGAGCAAATTACACTAAAATATTTTTATCTTCTTGCTACTGCTTACACAGAATAGAGAAAGAATTCTAAAGCTACGGGAAAAAACGGCGAATTTATGACACAAAAACTATTATTTCTGGGCCCTGGTAAAGAAAATGTGAATAAATCTTGTTCCAATGTGTAGTACAATGCTTCCTCTAACACGTTGTGTAGTCAGAAACAATGTTTTGTGAGTCCTTGATTCCGAAAAATTTATTGATGGCAAAACCTTTTTTCATCCGTGTGTGGTCAACTCTGGCGCCTAAACCGTTCAGCAGATATGATCCAATAATAATATACCCCAATCGCTCTGGAATTCGAAAACAATATTTTAATTTTGTGGGTACTTTACATGAACTCCCTGAGACATTGTCAAAACTTTCAAAAACACATGTGAATACTAGATTTTGGTGTCTTGCAGCATTGCACTCTTCAGAAGGCAAAAGTTGTCAGATCCAAAGACTTGACATATGTGTTTCTACATATGGCAACGCGCTGAATACAAATCCGAAGTCAAAATTTAGATTCAAATGGACAAAATTGCAGCAATGGATATTTGAGAAGTTCATTGTTGAACGGCGACATGATGGGAAAGATAAAATAAGGTGATTTTATTTACTTTACATTAGTGTTAGAATGCCCTTTACGATCAAAAATATGGTAATGATATGGTCGTTTCGAATGTATTCATAATGCGATGTATTGGATGGCCTTTAGTTCCGCATGTTGAATATACAAGTATAATTATCCTTGCTTGCCTGTACGATGTGCTCGAAATAATGCGAGCTGTCACTCATGATGGGAGGAAATATGTGCTGTTGTAGCTCCAATAAAGGTAGGTATGCACTATAGACGCTTCGTTTGAATCGGTTGATTTTGACTTTTTCAATTTAAAAGTAAGTTTTTTTGTATGGCAGAAATTCCAGCAGGCCCTCGGTGGCTCGTTGGCTAGCGTGTTCGCTTTCCACGGCGCAGCCCTGCGTTCGATTCCTGGCTAGGGCAAAATCATAACTGTGCGCTTTCCTTATAAGTATCCCAGTTCCTATCGATGTGTGATGATGATAAGTGCACCTTAAAGTTAAGAGAATGAGTATATTCTGTGGAAGGATGTCTTCCTGCTAAGCACACGAACCCCTTATCCCATGAGCGAGAGGCCTTTATTGGAGCATCGAGCCAAAGGACAGAAATTACAATATTGGAGTATTCCGTAACTGCAACGTTCCAACGATGCGAGAGACGATGTGCTGTTGCAGCGCGTCGCTTTACGTTTGACCTGTGGGGGGAGGCGCGCGGCGATTACGGCGGGCGCCGGCGTGACGGAGGCGTTTTTGCGGCGCCGCGGGCGGAACGCGCGCTTCCACGCCGCAGACGGTCTCGCGGCGCGCGCAGCAAAGCGAAGGATAACGAGGCGTCCGCGCCGCGCCGCGCAGGCACAGCCAGCCTCCGGCCCGCGAGGGCCCCCGGCCACTGCCCGGCGAAGGAGGAAGCCTTAAGCACTAAAGAAAGTTGCGGATGGCCTCAAACTAAAAGCTTTAAGGGAAAAAAATAGTCACTGAGGCCATTGATGGCAGTGCGGCATGCTACTACACGCGCACCGGCAATATACACCTGGCCCCGCGTGAGTACAAACAGATAGCGCGGGACAGAGTCCGCAGAGGCGCCCTCCTCCACCCCGTGCCACAGGAAGCTAGCTGCGGAACAACAACACCAACGACAACAACACCAACGACAACAACGATCTGCAACAACACCAGACGACAAGCTGGAGTCCCTGCGTAGATCTCGAATAGATTTATGTGTTATAAAAAATATATGTATAATACTCATAGAAGTAAGAATTTTCATTAAGCCAGACGGCAACTCAAATGTATAAATGTATATATGTATGTATAAATGTATATATTAGATTAAGAAATAAATATTTGTGTTTGAATGGGACTGTCCGGCTTTGGCCATGGAGATGGTTGGTAGTGATTCAACTACTGAGGTAAATAGTCCCGTAAGTGTAGTGCATGGTTTTAATGCGGGGACGTAGAGGTGATTTTCACCCACGGGATGGCAAGATTCGCGCAGACCTACCGTCAGCTGGGTGGTTTTCCTCAACCAAGAATCTCCCCCCAGCGGGGCACCGCTCTCCCAGCGTGCGTGGTAGTGTACGTGTGTGTGTAAGGGGTGAGGATAGGACAAGGAATGAGAAAGAAACATAGCGCGCGGTCCGTGGCCCGTTTGTTAGGGTACTGCTCCGGCATTCGCATGGTGTTGTTCGGAGAAACCACGGAAAACTACCGATCAGAGCAGCCGGCCTCTAGAAGTCTCCTCCAGACAGCGACTGAATTGGACCTAGCTGAGAAACTAGTGTCGATAATCTTGCCACTCTCGAGACTACAACCTACGATCACCCATTCAGAGGCACTTGTCCAGCAGATATCACTTGATGCACTGAGTCCCCCACCCCGGTTATTGTCAATGAAAAAAAGGGGGAAAAAGACGTTAAACACTATTTTCTCACAAATATTTATAACTTAAAACTAAGATGAAATAAATGAATAAATAAATAAGTATAACTTTCTTGATGAAGTAGAATTCAATTCACATTAAGCAAAGAATCCCTTAGAAAGGAACATTAAAAAAATTGCATTTGTTTCATTTTCAGTTTTATTCATTATGAAGTAGGCCAGTATTTCTCAATGGAAATCACGTACTAAGTCGCCCAGACTGACAAAATCAGAAGAATCGAATTATTTAATTTTTTGAGAACGATATCGATAAAGCATGCACCAGCTCTGTTCTCGCCATAGGTGCGTTTTCCCTTCCTAGAAACCACAACTGACTCTCTAAACACTCTTGTTATGTGGTACATGAGCGCAATATACAAAACGGCGAATTTTCAGCAGAACATTTTTTTTAATGACATACGAATATATCGCTCTAGATGTTCCCATCTGCCCTTATTAGTGCATTTTATTGTCTAAACACTGTAATTTTAACAGATCACAAAATTAACAGAATGAACGATTATCTGTTGTCATTTGTCCATTCCATCGTTTTTTAGTTCAATATTTCTCAATATAGTATCCAGTATTACTCAATATAGGTAAATATAGTAGCAATATTACTCTACATTCGTACGTACAAGGCAAAGCAAAATGAACTGGCCGAATATAATGATTATAACCTAATATTTAATCAGCTCGAAGAATCTTGACAATCTGCAATGACAACTCTATCGGAGAAAATTATCGGTCGTCTACTCAATGATTTCTTGAGAATTTTTGCTTCAGTTGAGACTGGGAATATAGATTTATGATAACAATTGCCTTCAAGGGTGCGGTGCTTGTAAGGAAAGTTCGCTTGTATCAAATTCAGTTGGCGTATGTTTTAGCATCTGACCTCTCCTTATGGTGCGTGGTTCCAGGGGTGTCGTAGATAAACTACGGGTGCTGCAAAAGCGCACACTTTCTTGCATTATTTGTAACCGCTCGGCAATATTATACTACAAGAAACTAAAAAAGGGTTAAACAACAGAAAGTTTTTACGGGTCGGGACTCGACATCTGGCCAATCGAGATATCTCGACATGCGCTTAAAAAGTTAATTGTCTCTCCCATTACTTCCAACACGCAAGTTTCGAAAATTCTGCGAGTTCACGAAAATGAGACCTGCACCAGTCTATTAAACGCACCTTGATTTTTATCCTTTAAAGAAGTTTAAAAACAAAATTGGGAGCAGTTTTTGTGAAAATTTATTTTTTTAAACTGCATTAATTTCAAGCATATGTATCGCGAAAACGACTCGTTTAAAAAAGTTCTTGTATTTTTTTAAAACATGACTTTGTTTCAGGCAAACATTTCTATCTTCAATTTCGTAGTTTTGAAATGTTAACGTTTTGAAATTTTTAAAAATACAGATCGTTTGCCGGAAATGTTAGTAGCACAATTTTTAACCGTCTTTTGATACATACGAGGTCAAAATTTAAAGAAAAAATTGGAGCCTTTTTGCGAAAAAATGTTTAAAATAAATTAAAAATTGCTTATATTTGACACAAAATTACTCTAAAACTACTCAATTTCCAAAAAGTGTACATGAACTTATTTTATGTCTTTAAAAAGCAGATTTCTTCAAGGAAAAAATATTTATCTGCAATATTTTAGATGTTGAAAAAAAATCAACTCTTGCAATCAGCGATTTTAGCAAAAATGAGACCTGCACCATTCTCTTCCACGTTTTCTACGCCCTCCGAGGACAAAGTTTAATAAAAAATTTTGCCGATTTTTGAAAAAAAAAATTGTAAATATTGAGGCTTCATATGAAGTACCCTAAAAAATCATAATATCCATTTTAAACTCACAGAACCTCGAGTTCACTTAAAGCGATCGAGGAATGTCATTTGTCGAGAAAATCCGCTGAGTGGTTTAGACGCTAGCATTGACCACAGACGAACAAACAGGACGAGCGGACAGACGTTTTGCCGACAATCGTTTTTTGGTATCAAATTTAATTTGTCACTCTATCCATCAATGTTTACTCTTGTATGAATTCAATTTCACGGAACTATGACTTAATAGTAACTTAGTTGAGCGGTTGTATATTGATATGTATGTTGACTTTATATTGACTTAACTTAGTAAAGCGGTTGTTAAACCGTCTTTCAGTCTCCCTTTCATCTCACAGAAATTTAATTCTGGACGCACGAAAGGGTAACACTTTAATGTCACCATTCAACTTACGTTAGGTTTAACGCCCAAATCGTCTTGCCAACGAACCGTCTATTAGATTTAAGTTATTCGCCTCTATTCATTCCTTCTTTCAACCTCAAGGACTCAATTCAACTTCAAGGATATCCGGAAAACATCTTTGCACACGAAGACAAATCACTTCGCTCATGTGATAATCTAATGTGTAATCATTCCCTGGCAATTAGGACTGCCAACAATGTTCATGTACAAGTCATATCCCTCAATGGTAAAAAGGAAGACATTCGATAATCCAAAAGAAAAATTAAAATAAATAAATACAATAAACGCACCAACACATTTATCTAATTAGACTAACATCAGATCCATTTCTTTCTTCTCGCCATTTGCGATTCAAGTGAATATATTCGTTTACAAAATGCAGATGTAGATCGTCTGAGCGTCTCGATTTTATTTTAGACGCTAGACAGACGCACAATAATACGTGCGTGTGTGAGCGTTCAGAAAAAGGATTTTCAGAACTGTTTTATATTTTAAATTAAACAATAAACGATACAACGTAGCCGATGTTAGTCATGCGATAAAACATTTATGTGTCATGTGAGAGGACAATTGACGTTAATGGAGGACTGTCCTCCCAAATGGAGGACGGTTGGCAACCCTGCTGGCAATTGTCATCTTACCCTCACATCCCCCAATGGATCATTCGAATTATTACCCAGAATAGTAATAATATGTTAGATGGGGGTTGTAGGCGGTATGGAATGTTTAGCACCAATAATTGAGTGCTAATTGTGTATGATAATTAATGTGCCTCTAATTAGACTCATTGCAAGCTGTTGAACATAACAGGTTTTCTTATCATTGAATTTTAATCATGTAGAATTAAGTAAGTTCGATGGTAAATGGTTCGATGGGGTTCATTATTACTTAAAATGTTCATTGATTTTAGTGTATTAACATTTTATAATGTTTTTGACCGTGAGTTAGTAAGAGCGACTTTCAATATATAGCAATAACCATGCGCAAATTGCTTCCAACTTGTTGAACGAGTACTGAATAGTGATTAAACATACAGTTTTATACATTGTTTTGATCAGACGACTATTTTGAACACTGGTACTTAATAGAGCTGGTTTGCAGGCTATTTACTGCTGGAAAAGTAAGCGTAGTTTATCTATCAACCCCGGGAAGTAGTTCGTTCTTGAGGCGTTTAAGCAAACGGCGCGACGCGGCGCGTTTAGCTTAAAGAGGTTCTTAGTTTGTAATTTCCCATTAGTAAGTTCTTTCCTTCTCGAGAGAGAAAAAATTCTTTAGTAAAAAAATACATCGATAATTTGCAGTAATATGTAACATGTGGAAAAACATAATTACTCTATCTTATTTCTGAACTTATTAAGGAATAGCAAGATTATCTCGTCAACATCCGAAAAAATTAGTCTATTTTAAAGAGAGTAATAGCGCATCCACAAACCAGTTTAAAAAAATATCACGAAACAAAGATCCCAAAATTTAAATGTCAATTAAAATATTTTCTGCTGGGTCTTTCTACACAATTAATACCTTCAGCATCAAAACTTAATTATATCTATTTTAGCAATGCTATGAAAGCACTAAATATATCTTATCTTGTATAATTTTAAAAGACTAAATATACTTTAATCTTGTCAAATTCCTTTCATTCGGTAGGTCGAATAGGCTTCTCAACTATCAATCACGTACTCAAAAACAGATATAGTCAACTAAAAACGTTTCAATCCATATGGAAGCTAGCGTCGTTCTATTTCCGTTTCAAGGATACGGTGAAAGAAATATATAGGATAAACATACTTAAAGTGAATATTTTTCCGTTTCAAGACTGTGATTAAAGAAAAACGTAGAATCACCGTACTTCATCTTTTTAATAAACCTACGATTTTCTACAACCCAATGCAAATTGCGATTGCAGATTTTTTGTCTCACCTTTGTGAAACCATATAATTCAAAGGAAATTGTTTTTCGTCACAGAATCTTTGCTGTTGTCACGCGAAAAGATTATGAATTTTAAGCTTGCAAATATGGTTATTTGCTCGTGACAAAGATAGTTTACGATGAGCAATAAGAAATATTGGCTAATTTTCGATTTTGATGTTTATTATTCTTTCTCAAACCACTGTACAATTATTTGACGCGGTGGGCATGAAATAAGAAAACGACTGGAAAGAACCCTAATATTACACTGCGTTTATGATTGTTAGATGAGATTGCAAAAGCCACTGCCTGTTTCATCTCTCATTTTCTGCCCTTCAGTATCCCGCCGTGTATTCACAAACATTAAATTGCCCGAAGGTGCTGAGTTAAACCGAAACCTTAAGTCCTCTGCAAACAATCTGACTGCAAATGGTCGAAATGTGAAGATTGTATCTCGCTCCGTAGGAATCCGTCTCCGTGATCTCGAGAGAAGGACGCGTGCACATCGACAGGTGGCCTTGGAAAGCGAAGATTGCAGGAGACCTTGGAGGAAATAGAGCGTTTATATGGATTGGCTTCTTTACGCAATACTATGACCACACACTACTTCATAAGAGTGCGCTTACAAAATTATGCTATTTTCAAATTTTTCCATGATATAGTTTGTTTTTTCACTTTATCATTTACAATTTTCGGGGAGAACATACGCGGACATTCGTTTGTTGAATTATACCCCCAATATTCCTGCTTCGAAATAATTGAGGTATGATTCAATCTCTCCAAATATAGGCCAAACTATACAGAAAGTAGACTAAACAGAAATAATGTTTTTTAGTCTTAGCGATACTGGCCAGTACTCTGTAATCGAAGTACATTACAAGGAATTTTCTGACGTGCATGAGATTGATGTTTCCAATCGCGTCAGCCGCTATGGTCGTTATTCCCTTAAGTGTAGTTTTGGAGGAGTCTGTGATGGAGTGATGCGAGCCGACCTACACGCCGCATGGTCCAGGCTGCACGGGCTGAGACGGGCCTGTGCCGCGGGGGCTGACGTTTCGGACAACATATTGTGGCCTTCATTAGAACGTCAGCAGCACGCTCAGAGAAAGGCCACAAAACACGAAGAGCGAAACGTCAGCCACCGCGCCACACACGCGGCGCGTCCCGGTCAGCCTACACCAGGGTTCGATGTACACGTAAGCTTCCGCGGCTCGAATCCATGAATTCTCGCCTATCCGGGAGACGCCGCGTCGTTGGCTGGGAGGCCGACGTTTCGCCTGACGTCGCAGGCTTCCTCAGAGCAGTGAGGCGTCTCCCGGATAGCCGAGAATTTATAAAGCAGGGTTGCCAACTGAAGGCCCGCTGGCCGCATTCGGGCCGCAGGGCCCTTTACTGTGGCTCGCGAAAGATTTTAGTCAAGTTAGAAGTCCATTGGGTTGCCAGTTCCAACTGGGAATGTCAGCCATCTGAGCAATAATAATCCGCCCAGTTCCGCTAAAAGCCTGAGGGGAGAAACCAGATGAGCGGACTCTCATACTGGGCCTCGTAATTCCAAAATAGCAGCACATTTCTACATTGATCAAACTAAATACTTTTGTGCGTAAAGCCTACCGAGCACAAGCCATCAATACTTGTAAAATGTTTAAAATAATCTCAACTCTTGTGTATGGGACATATGTTTTAGAAGCCATCAATATTTGTACAATTTTCATAAAGGGGTGAGTACAATTGATGATTTAAGAAGAAAAAATGCAACACATCATCCAAAATTCTCCCAGGAAACAATAGATTCCGCTCATTGGGTGAAATTCTGCAAAATACATTTTCTTCCTGAAAGTCGATGCTCTTTTTCGCTCAATTGGGGCTTGCAGGGGGGGGGGGTCCTCCTCCACTGTAAGAGCCTGCATCTACTTCAATCTTACATTCTTATAAATTATATTAATTAGACCAAAGTGTCTCAAGAGGATAGGTATCGACCCCTTGGGAGCCGATGAAATTTTAAAAGGGGTCAATAAAAATCAAGGGATCGACTGAGAGCCAATGCCTAGTATGAACCGGCGACTGATCGGTTAAACCAAGATCTCAGTGATTACAAAAAATATTAAAGAAGACGTTGACAATTGTTTTCTGATTAAACGAGTTCTACCAAACATATAATACAATACACATTTCTTTTGTATTCTTCGGTAAGATGTTTAAAAAATTCAATAAATTATAAATATGTATTCACAATGTTACTCAAACGCGTAAGAAAATATGTTGACAAAATATGTACACAATTCTTCACCAAATATTTGTACTCGATCCCTATCAGATAAGCTATGGATCACCAGTTTTAGAACCAGAGGTAATCTCGGATCCCAATGACCTGGCATACTCAGAAGTCTACGTACGGGTACAAAATAAGATTTGTATAGATGTAGAATGTTCTTGTTTTTTGGCAAAATATGCAAATACACATTGTGGATAAATGTTTAACAAAATAGAATTACTTACGTTCATTGAACGTACCATAACATTTTTACTTTCTCGCGCTTACGAAGAAACTTCTTAAGAAGAGAAGTAATGGGATGCTACGCGAAATAAACCGGCGAATTTTGAATTGAATTGAATTGAATTTGCCTTATTTTACGTGGCGAGACTCGGGCCATCAGGCCCGCTCTTCCGTCTGACCACGCAAATTTCGCTACGCTCCTTTCATCAACTAGCAGAGAAAGGAGGTATTTCTTGGGCGAGAAACAGGCGATTTTGAATTTAGCTCAGAGGCGTCATTTAGGCTTGAGGATCTTTTACATGCAAGTAAATCTACTAACATGGGACAGCCGGCTTTATTTCCCCTCCAAAGGAAGGCGTACGAAGGATTTTGTCACCCTAAAAATCCACGGCTTCGATCGGGTTTGAACCCGCGAGCTTGGGTATAACAGTCCGGTACGCTAACCGTCACACCATCGCCGCCGCCCGTCACACCATCGCCGCCGTTTCTGCCGAATTTTCGGCAGAAAACTCAAATTACAGGGCTCTGGTAACGAAAAAGTGAATACATATACTTGTTAAATTAAGAAAAAAACTCTAACACGTGGTGTAGCCAGAATCCCTGTTTTGTGGGTCCTCGATACCGAAAACTCGATTGAAGGCAAAACGTCTGTCTGCCCCAAACGTCTCTCTCTGAACAACGCTAACGGCTAACCGGTCAACCGATTTTCACCAAAGTTGATATTTCCTAATCGATCTGGCTGAAGTCGCAGGTCCTCGAATTTGAAACCGATATTTTAATTTGGGGGTGGGCACTTTACATGAAGTCCATGGGACATTTGCAAACTTTAAAAAAAATGGCGCAAGTGATTTTGAGGAAATTTTGTTGTTAGATAGTCTCAAGAGCGTTTAAGAAAGTGACGCAGGTCTCATGTTGATTAAAATCTCTAATTGAAAATTGAAAAAATTCAAAAAAAATCGGCGTCTTCCTACAGGTAATATATTAAAGAGAGAGGCTTTTTTCCTTAATGAAATAGTTTCCTTAAACATAGATTTAGAAATAAAGTCATGTACAATTTTTCGAAAATTCGAGTATTTTCGCGTAATTTTACGTGAAATATAGGTATTTTTTTCATTTTTGTTAAACAATTTTATCTCAAAAACAGCTCCATCGTTTTTGATGAAATTTTGTGTGTGGATAGTCTAAAGAACCTTTAATAGAGTTGTATCTTCTTCTCGGATAAAATCTTGGTTAAAAACAATTTTTTTTAATGGAAAAAATTCAAAATTTTTTGTGTCATCCTACAACTACAATTATGAAGATACAATTTTTTCTTAATGAAATGTGTTCATCACAAACAAATATCCAAATAAGATTGATTGTTGAGTAATCTGTTGGAAGGTTAAGTTGAATTTTTTGAGTAATTTGGCGACAAAATCAGTCGACCGCTCCCGAATTAAGGCTCTCACAGACCGGCGCGGGAGATCTGCAGCTTACGCGGAACAGCCGCAGAGGAAATGTCGCGTCACGTGTTGGCTGTTCGGCGCGGTCACGTGCTGCACGGTCAGATCTGCGCGGCAGCGAATTGGCAGCGTTTAATCCGCGGTGGATTTGGGGGCGCAGTCGGACGAGTTTCTACCGCTGCTCAGCCTGCTTTCTACGTCTGCCTGCCTCCGGGAGTCTCGCTCCCCTTGCTTTGGTTTGTCGGGTGGGGAAGTCTGTCGCCAAGCGCTGAGTCGCAATTGAGGCGGATTCCGCCGCCGCGTCTAGCGCGGAGCGTTGCGCGCCGCTCCCGCTGCGGTCTCCCGGCTTCACTGCGCTTCCTGGACGCAAAATGAATAGTGATGCTAAGCAGTTGGGTGCTACGTCAGTGAGCATTTGAATGTTATTTCAGATTTCTTTGTTCGTTTCTTCTTCGAGCAAATTTTAAAATTAATCTTTTAGAAATTGTTTTAAACCACCTTTCATTTGCGTCATTTGTTTGTGTTAAATGTGAATACGAATATATATTTCGCTTTGCTTAATAAGATGTGGGAATGAAAAGTAATGAACGTAGAAACCGAGTAATTTTGATGAATACAAAAATACTAGATACTAAAATATATTTTTTATCCATTTTCATTTTCTTGCTAGCGGTATGAACAATGCTAATTGGCAAAATGTGTATCCAGTAGTAGTGGTCATTGTTGGTAGTTGGAATCCATTGTTATAACTCACCGTCAGCGAAGCAAATGCAAATCGGTGACCCGATCTGGAAATCGCGTAATTTTATTTCGTACTCTTAGTCTCGTATGGTGTTCAATCGAGTGTTTAAGCATGAAATGATCCCTCTACAATCCTATTTAGTAGTAAGGAAAGCGCTCTGAGTTTGAATTTAATTTTAATTAATAATAATAATAATAATAATAATAATAATAATAATAATAATAATAATAATAATAATAATAATAATAATAATAATAATAATAATAATAATAATAATAATATTTAAAAAGGATGGACAAGGTGCAGATCAATAAAGATTCATCATTTATGCGGCTCAAAAGAGGAAGAACGAATCGGACACAGTTCTCATAGCTGCTCAAGATCAGATCTTGAGAACACGACATTATAATAAAGCGGTTCTCAAAATTTTCCACGATAAATACGACATGTGCCAGGAACAACTAGCAACCATTGATCATATCATCTCAGCTTGTCCATTTCTAGCGAAGGCCGAATACTTGAGAAGACATGACAGGGGGTGTAGCTACCTCCACTGGCAGATCTGTCCAGCCCTCGAAGTTCCAAACATACATGTCTGTTGCACAGTGTACAATACTGTACGTTCAACAAATTCAAACTAATTGCACGATAGCGGCACGCAAACCGGATATTGTAACCCTGGATTTGGAGAAGAAACGTGTCTAATTGTGAATGCGGCTGTGCTGGGCGATCAAAACACGAGTTTGGAAGTCGAGATGAGCGGAATGTGGGGCGTCAAAGCACAGGTCGTCCCGATTGCTATCGGCGCTCTGGATTTGTTCCGCAATATTCGTTTACGATCTTCGCTAAACTCCCAGGTCTTTATAAAGACTGGGAAATCCAAGACACTGCTTTATTTGGAACAGCCCGCATTTTGCGCAAATTACTGTAGTCACCAACAGTCATTAGATCTGCTTCTTAGGAAGCCGGTAGAAACCTGGTGTAAATCTATATTGAACGGACTCATAACATCTTTATTTGGGAATTAGAGGAATAATAATAATAATAATAATAATAATAATAATAATAATGACAATAAAAATAAATAATAATACAAATTTAATGTATCAGGTATAATCAAAATAAGTGGTTATGTAGTGAATAAAGAAGTCAGACACCCAACCCGGAACTCGCGATATCTCTAATTCGCTGAACATTTGTGATTTCACATTGTAAACAAATTCAGCTAGCAGCGCCGGTTTTGAAGTCGTGGTCTTTCAGTACAACTATCCCAGCATTCGCCTGGATGACCTAGGAAAGCCAGAAAACCCCCGGTCAGGATGGCCGGCACGGCGATTGAACCCAGGCCTCCCCAATGCAAAGTTAGCGCGCTAGGCCCTGAGCCACTTTGCTCGGTTTCGTGAAAGGTGCTACAAAGTATGCGATGGTGCGGCGGCGATGGTGTAAGGGTTAGCGTACCAGACTGTTGTACCCAAGTTGGCGGGTTCAAACCTGATCGAAGCCGTGGATTTTTAAGGGCGAGAAAATTCTTCGTACGCCTTCCTTCGGAGGGGAAGTAAAGCCGGCTGTCCCATGTTAGTAGATTTACTTGCATGTAAAAGGTCCTCAAGCCTAAATGACGCCTCTGAGCTAAATTCAAATCGCCTGTTTGTCGCCCAAGAAATACCTCCTTCCTCTGCTAGTTGGTGAAAGGAGCGTAGCGAAATTTGCGTAGTCAGACGGAAGAGCGGGCCTGATGGCCCGAGTCTCGCCACGTAAAATAAGGCCAATTCAATTCAATTCAATTCAAAGTAAAACTGCGAGAGATCGCATATCGTTAAATTAGTTCACAGAATTGTCATCCCGACCGAAACTCGAACCCGGGCCCCCGGGTTTACGTTCAGATGCACTAAACACTGAACTTCCACGACGTCCAATTCTTTGACCGGTTTCACAGGCCTGATGTATTGCCTATTTATGACATAACAGACAACACCCTGACATCTTATTGGAGAGGAAATTGCCCTCGGAAATACCTTCCGCAACAGTAAATGCTGTGATCGTGTTGCTGAGTAACGAACATTTTAATGATTAAATTTCTTCAATGAATTTTCACTCTGACCGGGACTCGAACCCGGAGACATATTTCCGGCTGCAATTGTCTCTCCAATATGGCGACAGAGTGGTAGCAATTATATAATGATAGCATATATTACATGAACAGGAAAGCAAAATTCATTGGACAAATTTTCATACATAACCAATACTTAAACATAATTTCGGACTTTAAAATAGTTGCAAAAAGAGGAAGAGGGAGACGTAGAATTAACATTTTAGGCCCGCTTCACACGGCGCGGCAGAAGCGCTCGGGACCCGCCGCAGAACACCCTCCGGCGACGACGGACAAAGGGGCCGCAGCAGGTACCTGCTTCGGTTCCTTTCTCCGTCGTCGCCGGAGGGTCTTCTGCGGCGGGTCCCGAGCGCTTCTGCCGCGCCGTGTGAAGCGGGCCTTAGAACAACTTCAAACCGAACTACATTTCAAACACTATGCAGAGATGAAAAGGACAGCGGGCACAATGTCCTGGTGGCAGTGACAAAGTACTTTTTGCCTTTAGGATGTTATTCCATTTAAGAAAACTTCAGCCAACCGAATTGAACAAACACATTTTGTTTGTGAAAATCCCGTTTATTTTTTACTTGGATTCTCCGACTTGTTCCAAGGTCGCCCTCTCTTCGCGTCTCGCGCCCTCGGTGAAGAGCCATAGTGAAAGGATCTTGCCGAACCAGGAAACTCCTACACCGACCGTCCAATGGAGTGGAATGGGGGGAAGTTGCTTCAACCTACAGGCCAGTGGCGACCAGTTGCTATATCTAGAAACACGCACTAACAATCCTGTGTTACTGTTGCAACGATGCGACGGACAAAGGCAACTAGCAGCGCGTGACGACCGCTGAGGGCATCTTGAGTGCTTCATGACAGGCTATCGTATTTCTTATTGTCTCCTTGATGTGTTCCTTTCGAAAGTGCAGTGCCTTGTCAACAAGCAGGACACGTCAGGAGAGGAAAATGTATTTTGTGTTTGGTGAGCTTCTTATTAGCATCGACCGAGGAACATGTTTTCTTATACATAAAATTAAAACTCACTCATATTTAAGCTAATAGTTTTGAAACTGTGGTGAACATTTATTAGATAAAATAATTTACTAGCTCCCTCAAAACATCGTTCAAATGCAATGATTTTCATAAACATTGGATACTATCTTTCTTTTGTGTGACAATCCTGTGTATTGCACTTTACATACAATTTGCTGCAGAAGCGTGGATGATATTAAACAAAGTTTGATATGATTCATATGAGTATTGGTCCATTTTTTATTATTGACAGACCTAGCAATGGGAGGATAATTAAGAAAATATTTTTAAAATGTTTGGTATTTTCCATCTGTGTGTACTCAATCTACCGGACATGTTCCTTCCTTTAATACCAGTAAATTAATTTTTGTGTGAAAAATGAATGAATGCAGCAAATATATAGATATTTCAATGTAATCAAAGTGGAACTGAAAAGTAAATAAAAATAGAAAATAAGCTTTTGGGGCCTTTATAACAACAGAAACTAATTACAAATTTTACGTAAGAATTGGATTTTCATATTCGTATCATCAGTATGTCCAAATTTCCGACATACACGACATTTTAGTAAATTAGTTTCGTGATGCAATTTGTAGTATTAGCTTATTTAATGAGGGTGGATTTAATAAAATGACATTTGCTTTTCTTTTCACTTTAGAACAATGCCATTTAGTACAGAAATTAATTTTACGTTATCATAAAAGGAAATTACCCATTTTTATATGCCATTTCTTTGCATTTTTTCGTCGAATCCGACAAGTATTTATTTATCCTTTTCCGTCTTTTTAGTGCATTTTTTGTGATTTTATCATTTTAATGGTACTTGATTGAAATAATATTTACGGGGTGCAACAAATGTTATCCACAGAATATGAGTAGCCTATTCGATTGGTTCACTCAGAAATTGTAATATCAGCCGTTGTATGTAATCTAAGATACCTACCAGCGTCATTGTCCGTTTGGCCTATTTCGAGATAATTAAAGACAGACATTTCTTACTAAACAACAGTCCAAAGCAAAAGTTTGCAAGCTGAGTGCACTTGACCGAATAGAATTCGTTAGCTTCGATTACATCACTATCGTATCCAGCAAAGGTGTTCATCCGAACTGGTTTTGTTCACATTTTTACGTCATTTTTCTCTGCGTCTAGGGCATTTTAAAATCATTTTAAGAGCATTTTGATCGTTTTTAGGCTATCAAAGTCTACTCCCTAGTTATGTACATGGGTTCTTACTTAACAAACTAGATAAATTGTTTCGCGCTGCGCAGTTACATACCGTCATATCCAGCAAGGACGATGCACTCAGCAGAGCAGATCCACGCACTTGGCCCGCACTTGGTCTTCTCGGAGCAAAGCAGATCCACGCACTTGGTCTTCTCAGAGCAAAGCGGAGCCCGAGGGGCGCGGGCGAGGAGTTGCTACCCGGGCACGCAGCCTGCGCCGTCCGCAGCCATCGCCGGCGACTCGGGCGGCGTCGAGTGTGTGCAGCGGCGTGGCGAGCGCAAGGTGAACTGGCTCACGAGGAGTCGAGCCGCCCGGTCGTCTCCAGGACCGCCCCCCCCCCCCCACGCCTTCGCCCTCGACGAAGGACTCCTCCCCCCCCCCTCCACGCGTCGTCTCGACAGGAAGCGCAGTTAGCCACACGACATGTTTATGTTATTGTCATTCTTCTTCTTCTTCTTCTTCTTCTTTTTTTCTTTTTTTTTCTTTTTTTCTTCTTCTCGTGTCCTTGACAAACGTGCAGGGCGACGAAATGTCACAGAAATTATTTCAGAATATTTACGAAATTAATATGAGCAAAATTACTGAGAACGAATGAAAATCAACTGCATCTCGTTGTGATGGACAAATTGCAGTGTTTGGTAGTTTTTTCCAGAATCAACTAGGCTCTCTAAAATATTTTGTAGTTGGAGCTGGTGCTATTGGCTGTGAGTTACTAAAGAATTTTGCAATGATGGGTATGGGAGCCGGAGAATGTGGTCAGATGACGTCACTGATATGAATCGCATTGAAAATTCTAATCTCAACAGGCAGTTTTTGTTTAGACCCTCAGAAGTTCAGAGAGCGGAGTCTAGCACAGCTACCAAGATAATAAGGCGCATGAAGCCTGCAGTAAATGTTGCGTGACTTCCAGCAGCAAATATGCTCCGGAACAAAAGTACACAAAAAAATCCAAAAAGTAGCCCTCTCACTGCTCAAGAACGGCAAATAAAATAATCTCTTGTAACTAGGGAGCGGATTTTTATGATTTTGCATATTTTTTGTCCATTGCTTCAGTGCAACGCTAAGTAAAATTTCTTGACAATGGGTTAGAACATGATATTGGAATTAATATATTGTGCATATGTGGCCTATTTTTCTTGTTGGTGCATATGCGTGTAATTATAGGGGCATACTTCGCATATTTCGTTAAAATACAGACTAATGTATAAAACGTTTCATCTTTTCATAGAATCTATTTATTTGTGAGCGTTCATTGATTCGAAAGAGCTTGTCACAGTTTGCGTTTTTGTATTTTATATAGATAAAATTATTGTGAAATGTAGGATATTTCTTAATAACATATTTTTTAATTCAGTAAGAAGAAATGCAACAAGACACACAATGTTCTTCACTAAGATGAATATTTACTTCAATTGTTTCTCTCGCGAAGTAGGGATGACTACTATATTATGTTTACACAAAAATAGAACAAAATATAATTTTTCCAAGCATGCTTCTCTTGAATTTTATCAAGAAAGGTTTATAGAGGAAATGAAATATTGTTAATTTTAATTGCATATATTATATAAGTGCATATTTCAAAATTTTTAGATTGTAAATGCATATTTTTAAATGCATATTTCAAGGTTTTTAGGAAATAAAAATCCTCTCCGACTTATAACACTTATAGATTAAATATTTTAACAAAATCTCTTACTGTACTATACTAATATGTAGTATATAATTCATTAAACAGTTTCTTACATACCAAGTATATCAAAAAGGTTTTTGTTCCGTAAGGCAATAAATGAGTAGCAAAAATTTAATAACGGACTGCACCTTCCTTGACGACTTGATGCCGCGTGATATCAGCTGTCTTATAAGCAGCTATGCACTGAGTATGATATTCTGCGCAGCATCATTAAAAAAGATGAATCACAGTCAAATATTTCTATTTTTCAGTCAAAATCGAAATGTCTCATTGTATTTTGATATTTCCCGAGTTCCTAGTCCGGGTTCTTAACGAAACCATAGATCTATCTCACATTTTCGGAAGCAGCATAATTTTGTTTCAAATTCTGCGCAAATAGGAAATTGGAAATTAGCAATAGCACTATCATTCTTCCTCTTCTGCTTATCGTTTTCTTGACACACGTGTGTCATAAAATGTCCCAGAAATGATACCCGTCTTTGAGGGAGTTTATTAAATAATTCAATATTATGCATGATTCTCGATGATTTCAACTTGTGAGACTTGGAGATCTATTCTTAATAGAAATACAAGTTGGATTTCACTTCCGTTTCGCACTCTAAAATAAAAGTACTTACTACTGGCATGAAGACGTCCATATCCATACATTCGATTCATCGATGCGGCTGGAATCGGATTTAGGGAACTGATCAAAGTATGGTGGATTGTTTGTTTTTTTATTTTCCCCTTTCCAATAGCCCTGGAGAGCTGGGAATTTATTCAATATTGGGCTTACATGCTGCTTCAGCCTGTAATGCTTGCGAACCGTAGGGAGGGCGGTATCTTAAGTATGCAACTTAAATCTAATTATATATTGAACTAATAACTAATGGCAGTCGCCTCTTTGGGCTTACGTAATGAACATTACATTTTCATTTGTATTTACAAGTTCTTTATTTGTTTTATGTCTTCTTGGTCTATGGCAGATTGCAGTAGCTGACTTTTCGTAAATACTAGAATCCAATCTAAGCACAAACCGAAGCCAAGATACGTTAATTGTAACTCACACTACTATACTTTTTAAGGCAAATGTAATCATCACCCTACATTACTTTTCTTTTATGTTGGCATATTGTCGATTCATAAGAAAAGTAATACATTCCAAAACGCGTAATATGTATTTATGTGAAGAAATATATTGATAACCTAGTCTATTTTAAATTCTAAAAATTTCGTGAAGATAGTTCACAAGGCAATAAAATACTTTCACTTTCGAGGGTGAAATCAACTTCCACTTCGGATGTAGCGATTCTTCAGTCGACAATTTGTTAGATGTGCAACTTCTCTTCGGCATCGACTATACAGGGTAGATATTAGTACCATCGTTGATAACATTCAAATTGATAGAATACTTTTACTTATCCATCCCGTACTGAAGTAAAGGGAAGAAAAAAGTGTTGCAATCACCTCGACGAATTTATGGTCGTCAGCACCGTCTTCAAAGTTCTTTGAACTAAAACTTTGCACTCATTTCAGAAGTAAGGTGTATTAATGGTGCTCACAAGATGGTTAAGATTGGTGCAGGTAATGAGGACAGAGTTGATTTTTCCCGCAAATCGGGATATAAGTATGTATTGAAGAATGAGTACTGCATAAGTTTGTCAAATTAGAAGCTTTCGAACGATAATTTGGAATAACTTCAGGACAAAGACATAATATTGTCGTTCTGGAGATCATTAAGGTATTTTAATTTTGGAGGGTAATTTACATGAATCCTTTGTGATATTTTCAAAACTATCTGAAAAATGGCAACAATTAAAATTGTTTTTATCAGAGTAGATGAATGTGCATTTTTAAGTATAGATAGTGTAGTTATAATCTTATTACAACCTCAAAAAGTTCGAAAAATTCAAAAGTTCAAATTTATTTCTGAACCTGTCCTGTACCTCCAATATTAAATCAGAGATTTCTATCTCATTTCTTTCGCAAATTATCCCTCAACTGTGGACCTTTAAATGATGACATGTGCTTTTACTTTCTTACAACGCAGTAGAGAGTAAGTTATGCATTGTTGTGCGAAAAAAACGACGAATTTTCGACAGGAAAACTCTTATCACAGGGCCCTGATAACGAAAAGGTGAAAAAAGCATTTGCTAAATTTAGAAAAAAACCTCTATCACGTGGTGTAGCCAAAATACATGTTTTGTGCGTCCTTGATATCGAAAAATCGAAAACGTCTGTCTTTCAGTCCGTCCGTCCATCCGTCTGTCCGTCTGCATGCCTGTTTCCGTCTATGAACAACGTTAGCAGTTAAACCATTCAGCCGATTTTCTCCAAAATTGACAGTTCCCAATTGATTTGGCTGATGTCGCGGGCGATTGAATTTGAAACCGATAACTTAATTTTGAGGGGTACTTTACGTAACGCCCTTGGGACATTTTCAAAATTTTCAAAAAAATGATTCCATCGTTTTTGATTTAATTTTGTTGTTAGATAGTGAGAAGGACGTCGAAGAGAATGGTGCAGGTCTCAAGTTTGTTGAAAACCCTGATTTTTCGAAAATTGCAAAAGTTCAAACTGCAAAGAAAGTGATTTCTTCCCTTAATGAAATCTGTAATTAAAGATTTTGCGTGAAAATACAGGCAAAAAAGTACGCGCTGTTTTAGCACCACTAGTTTCCAGAGAAAATTTTTTATCTGATGTTTTGGAAAACCGCGCATTACAACTAGTTATATTAGTGTAATGCCTTTCGCTGCAGGTGTAGTGCTGCTAGCAGCGATTCCAGGCAATTACAATTGCTTCCAGTACAGGATGCAATAAAATTGGGTTCGCAGGGAAGCTAAGTTCCCTGGAGGAGCCTGGTGGTCAGCGAGGTTTCAATTACATAGACCAAGTCCGATGAAGTATGAAATTTTAATATAAGAATAGAGCTGCAGAGCAGCGTGATGTGTACACAGCAAAGTCTGTAGGCTGTCTCTCCCGTTCTCAACACTACAGGATCCTTATATGGGAAACAGAGAGTTCAACGAGGCCATTACGCCGCCTCCCCCGCCAGGGCTCGGCACGCCCTCGACGCCATAAATTGACAAGACTGTCAGAGGACTTCCCTTTTGTCATTACCCTTTGTCATTGCCCTTTTCAAAACTTGCGAGTTTCCCAAACGTCTCTGTTTCCACGCTTGGATCGTGTTAGCATTGACAGCGGTCCGAGTAGCGTAATCACCCGTGACCGTGGCCTGAGCGCCCTTTCCCGGCGCGACCCTAATTTAAGCGTGAAGGGGTAATATTTCTTTCACTTACAGCTTGAAAGAAGTATTCATTGCTCTTCTTGAACAATGCGTACTTCACATGTACGTCGGTGCTTTTACCATTACATTAGTATTCTTGTCTATTAAACAGGAATACAAGTAGTCCTCAAAGAGTAGAAACTATTTTATTTGGGAATGTGTGGTACTGTTTCTGTTCTTTGCAATGTCTTATTTTCTTATTACGTCACCGAGATGGAAGCAGGCCGGGTGTCACGCGAAAGAGCCACCTGTTGTGTGGTCTTGTGGAAATGCGCAGGGACGGTGAAGGATGTAGATTCGCGAGGGCGATAGTCATGCAACAAGAGCGGCTGGCGCTGGCGAAGATGTTCAAATGTTAAACTTGAGACAGAGATTGCAAAGAAACACGCGGGAAAGATATTCCTGACATGAACACGGATATCCTGGCGCTTCTGTTGGAGAAACGTTTAGTATAATAAACGTACTTGCAGTGCTCCCGTTGACGCTAATGAAGTACGTGAAAGGAAGAAGCATTCGTTTGGAGCAGATTTTAGATATGTGTACGTATGTAGATGTGTGAATTTTTTAGTCCGCTAATGTGTGTGTATCCTGAATTACTGCGAGAATTCCTCAATGTGTAATTTGGTTCATGTTAGTGTTCGTGATAAAGTAGCTTTATCCATCGTAATAAGAATACATAGATGTTTTATGACGTGTCTGCTTTGAAATAAATATAATATAAAACGGCCTAATAGTGCAGGTTGTTTCTCAAAAACCTGAAATGTTTTATTGTTTATGTATAATGTACATATACTTTAGTACTTAATATATATATAATGAATATAGTTAATACTTATATTAACCATTAATTTAAGAAATAATTTTGCAGAAAACAATTTTTATTTGAAGAAAAACATTGTCTTCTTAATATAGTTGTTTAAAGGAGCCCGAAAAAATTTAACTTTTGCAATTATCGAAAATTCAGAGCTGGGAGTGAAAATCGGAGCTATGCCATTTCTACAGGTGTATTTTTTACTAAGGTAATGTAGAGAGAAATTTGAGAATGATCCGAGGGATTTCATGCTACTTCTCGAAGATTCAAAGAGGAAACCTTTGCCCAGTAGCAGGGCTTCCACTAGGGGCCGACCGGTAGGGGGAATATTAATTTTGGCAAAACTCCTAGGAATGGTTTACGCGCTAGTGTTGTTAGGAAACAGACAGATGGGCAGACGGACGGACCTTTTGAAAATAAAAAAAAATAAAAAAAGGATTCTTTATCAGTGGACTCCTTGTATTTTTAAAATCTCAAACTCGATTTCCGCACCGTTGTACAACTTTTTCAACACTAAGTGTTTGGCTCTGTACACGAGTTAGTACATGCGAGAACGTATTCTACACTGATGTTTGTGAAAGTTGCAATACCAAGAAGGAGACACACTATTACAATGAAATTTATTCCACTGATTAGCAATATCACAATATGCGAATGATTAGAATTACAGAACATTTTGACCTTGAGTATTCGGTACGGTGTGAAGCCGCCACGCGCTGCCATCAGAGCCTCTAGACGTCGTGGCGTGGGTTTAAAGAGATCCTAGGTGTGCTGCTGGGGAACACATTGCCACGCGGTTTCTTTGTGCGACCACAAAGCACCGACAGTGGCTGCAGGCGGACCACAAAGAACAAGTGGCCGATCGATCACATCCAAGACAGGTTCGATGGGCGACATGTCAGGCGAACGTGTGGGCCAGGGAAGCAGTGGTGCCCGTCGATCTTCACAGAAAGCTTGCGCGTTCCTCGCCACATGTCGGGCATTGTCCAGCTGGCATGTGAGATGCTTGCAGGTGAGGCAGTACCTCCTTGATGTATCCGTTGCTGTTCAGATTGCCCTCAATACGTATGAGGCGCGATCGCGCATTGTAGCCAATGGCGCTCCAAATCATCGCACTTGGTGTTTGTCAGCTATGGCGCGGAACAGGGCAGGATGGCAGATTGCAATCACTACGGTAGCGTCGAACACAGTACGTCGTACGCAGCCATCGCTGTAAACACTACATTTTGCCACTCAACTCACCAGTGAACACGTTCACGTGCCCATGCGACGATGGTGTAACGGTTAGCGTACCAGACTTATACCCAAATTCAAGGGTTGATTGAATTGAAGCCGTGGATTTTTAAGGGCGAGAAAATCCTTCGTAGGCCTTCCTTCGGAGGGGAAGTAAAGCCGGCTGTCCCATGTTAGTATATTTACCGCATTTAAAGATCCTCAATCCTAAATAGCGCCTCTGAGCAAACTTTAAGTCGCCCGAGTGATGCGTCCTTTCTCCGACAGGTGCGCAGCGGCGGCGGATGAAAAGGGGAGTGGTCCGGCGGGAGAGCGGCGTGGGCCTCATGGCCGGAGTCTCGCCTCGTAAAATAAGGCAATGCAATCATTGCTGTCTGAGGCGTTGATGGTTTGTGGTCGACGGAATCCGACGCAATGGTGGCGTGCCACCAGTCCAGCCCTCAGCAGACGGCGTCGTCGCAGACACGACCACACCCGTTGCAGTGGTCCAAAGAAGACTCAACACTGTGGACGACGCCGTTCTGTTGTTTACGACCATGCGGGCAATGTGGCGGTCATTTCGCGCGGTGGTCACATTGTGTGGTCGACCCTCCTCTATCCATTGGTTACACACATATGTGACTGTCGTAGCAGCGCCCCGAGGGAATGGCCGCAATACACCTGCTTCCCGGAGACCGATCATTCTGAGCTCTTTGAACTCTGATGCTGATTTTGCGTCCTTTGGCGCCAACTAGGTACTTGCTTGCAGGTTTGCACGTCATTTAATGGCTCTACACCGACTGAGTGTGGAGTAACACAGACCTGACCTGACCTGACCTGTCACACAAAGGAGGGCGCTGCTAGGCCAACGTGCATGTCATCTCTATGCAAATTTAATCTCTTCTAATAAATACAAAGTCCTACGCACCCGTCAATTTTTAAATGATTCCGACCATTCCTTCTAGATGTTACAATTTGCACAAACAGCGGTGTAGAATGTAGAAACATGTACGCAGAAAGCTGTTATCTGAGAGTCGTGATTTGGGGATTAATACTGGCTAACGTTGAATATTATGTTCTTTTCAAGCATAAGAATATAGTAGGTTTGTTCTTCCTAAGTCAAAAGATTCTGTTGATTTTTCAGATTTTTAATGAGAAAATAAAAGTCAATCCATTTTTCAAAATTCCATTTGCAGATTATTAGAGAATTTGGCATTTGTGAAATTCTAAAATTTTTTATTCATTATAAACCTTATTTAACCAATAAACATACAAAATATAGGAAATACTAATAAGAAATACTTCTCTACTAATAGAGACTATACTTCAAGATGTGTTACAGATTGCACATTTCACGTACGTTGGAATTTGCAACAATTACGGGACAAAAGTACGTAAAAGAATGCCATTGTCAACTGACGTGGAATAGCTTCGCGTTATGTACTATAGAATAACACAACAAAACTACAATAAATTTCAATATCAAAATGTTATGATGTGAAGTTTTATAATTATATTAATAATTTTATTTTTATTATTAAGTTACTAATTTATTTTTATTATTTACTATTTATTTTATTATTAAGAATAATTTTATGATGTGAAGTGAAAAATGAAAAGTTTGTAAGTAGTATATAAATAATATATTTATCTTTCATGAAGAATCATATACACTTTCTTGTGCACGTCAGGCAGTTTAACTTAATGTATGCTTGTGTTCAAATTCTTGAAGATGTTTGTCTACAGAAAAAAAAGTTTCAGGATCTTTTCTTCTCAGACACCTTTTTAACATTATTTCTAATGTAGAGTGAAGGAAAATAATACATTTCAGTTCCTAACGTTGAGATAGCTTAATAATACCGTTGAGCATTACAGCTACCCATTCCAGAATCAATGCCAACCAGGCAATTTACTCGTAAAACCGGACTTACTGGTTTGCGTTTTTTGTGGACGTCGTGGAGAACAGCTGAGTGCGGAGACGGAGTGGTGCAAGTTCAATGCTTACTTGCTTCTCTAGCTGATGCACTCGCTGAGGTAGCTCAGGGCACACACTCACACTCCGTTGCAACGTCACTCACCGGAAAGTCCTTGGGTTCGAACTCCGGTGATTCGTCACCTACTGAGGTCATTTGTCCCGTAATTGTAGGATATGCCTTCCCTCGCTGTATGACGCCATCGGCTAGTGGCGTTTCCCACGACGAGATATCTCCCACCAGCGGGGCACAGGACAAGCTCTAAGCTCCCGACCGCTCACCCAGTATCTGTGATGGCGTATTGCCTGTTAGTGTGTGTGTAAGTAAGGGGTGAGGATAGGACAGGGACGAGATAGGAGAGATTGCGCGCGGTCCGCGGCTCGTTTATTAGGTTACTGCGTGGAGTTGACCGCAGACACCACGGGAAAATACCGATTAGAGCAGCCGGCCGCTAGAATTCTGCTGCAGACAGCGACTGAATTCGACCTAGCTAACAAGCTAGTGTTGAACATCCTGCCGTCGTCGGGACTCGAACCTAGGACCTCTCGTCAGAGGGACTGCAGAGACATCAGTTGATGCTGTGAGCCATCTCTCCCGGTCCCCCAGTCTTCGTCGGTCTCGTTCTTTCACGATCGTTTTGCGGCCGCAGCGATGCCAGAGGTTTCATGTTTTATCGGATTCCCGATATGCACGGTACTCTCGTAAAATGGTTGTACGGGAAAATCCAAATTCCATCGCGACCTCGCAGGTGCTATAGTCTCTCTTACGCCGACTATAACACAACGTTCAATCTCACCTAAATCGTGATAACCTGCCATTGTAGCAGCAGTAACCGATCTAACAACAGTGCCAGACTGGCGGTTTTATAACAGTCACTGACGACAGGTGCGCCGTATTCTGATTGGTTCCGGATCTCTTTATTTCAATACGCATGGATGTGTGAGTTTTTTTGGCTAATCGATGTATATTGAAAGTGATAGCTGATAATATGGAGTTTTCCGTGGATTTTAGATTTGTAATATAATTTTATAGTTCTATTAGTCATTTTCTGATAGTCATGAAGCCGTGTCATTAAAAAAAGCATACATCTCTTGACAGAACTTCAAACAGATTTTTTTGAAATGTACCTTGGAATACGACATTTTTTCACCATGCCGAGTTTCTAATTTGATGACGTGATTTTTGTGTCCGTTTGCGTCCAAGCGTTTTTATTGCTTTTAATTTCCAGATGCATTGGGTGAAGAGAGCTCTTCAATTTATCGCAGCAGTATTTTTGCATTCAGAGAGCGATATTGAAGGGAAATATCAGGTGACAAGAAGAATATGTTATCAACAAAAAATAAAATTTCATGCCAACTTTTCACTATGAGTTTAAAGATTTTTTCATTCTGTGCATACATTTTTAAAATGATTTCATTGACGCTGCAATGGAATTCATCAGTACGCCAGCACATTTCAAAGTAAGTGCCATTCTGTAGTACCATTACTTGTTTTTGTCAATAGAATTACTTCAAATAATTCCTTGTAAAGTTTCTCGAAAACGCTTAACTTGTGGGTGAAAATGAGCTTCAAAATGTAATTTTTCAGAAACCCTTAAACATTTTCTGTAAATTGGCTCTAAATTTTTCAACGAAAACTTCCACACGGATTGAGATTTTACTCTATAATATTCTTAAACGCACGTTCTAATTACACCGTTAGGGGACAGAATGATTGAGAAACAAAAAAAAAGTGGAAATCTTTTTTCTACTATGAATTAAATTTAATAACAATCAAACTCCATCCTTATATAACTACGAGATAAAGAAAAGCTAATAAATACTCTGAGGAAATGTAGTTTGGGCTGTGATAGCAACTAAGAAGAGGGTGAGGCAAAACAAAAAACCTAATCGAGGCCAAAAAATTAGAAAACTAAATAGTACGAGAAAGTCTTTGCTATTTCTTACAATCAACAGGGAAGATCGACGCCACCGCCCGAGTAAAACGTGCACTACGCTTACGGGAATAACGACGTTAGCCATTTACGTACCCGCAATCACTGAATTGAGACAATTGTCATATCTTCGGATCAACATTTGTGTCTCTGTGTCGTAGATGTTTGCCGCCTGGGATAGAAACCAATGTTTGGGATCCACCTGCACCTCTCCGTCCCTGATTTGCACCTGAGAGGAATTTCTCGAGTTGTAATGGTGAGGTGAGGTGGGATCCGCACTGCAGGATGGATGGTCGCGTCGCTCGCGGGGCAACTGCTGTAGAAGAGTTGGGAGCCGATCCGTGTGTGAGTGTTGTGTAGGAAGACAACCCGCTGTGAGCATCCTCATCGCTTACACGTCAAGAAATCGTTCCTGTTCGGTAAGCATTAGGTCCATCTTATAATTCGAATAATATATTTGACTACCTGACATCTGGGGTGGAGGTAGAGCGGCGTTGCCGCATTCTCGGGCGGCAGACACGTGGTCGTGAGGTCGTTCTTGCATCAGATTACAACAGTAACAAGAACCAAATCGCAATAGGAAGTCATAACAGTAGATAACACAAAACCGCACATGTGATGCATAACCAAATAAGTAATGGCGCTCTTCAATTTACAGTTGCTTCGCTCGGTAAGATTTCATTTTTTCTTAATAAGTATCGGTAACTCGACGGTAACGTCATTACAATTTGAAGCCTCTGATTGGATAGCGGAATCTCCTCCCCCCAGTCCGCAGCCTGCTATCAAGAAGACAAAAACTTTATTCGAATAACAATGACGTTGAGTAGAAGGAGACTGTTAATCACTGGCACCTATTCTAGGTGACAAACCATTACGACAGAGAGAAGCAAACTTTGATCGCAAGATAAAAAAAATGTCTCAATTACTTAAGAAATAATTGAGAAAAGAAATACTGTATTATCCGCGCAAGTTTTCTTGAGCCCTCGCTTTGCTAATTGCGAGAGGAGAGGGGAGTTGAGTTATTTTGGCGAAAGTAATTGTGCATCAAACTTGCTCTTCCTTTTTCGATGCAAAATAGTTGATACTACACGGGAGCAAACATTTTGGTTATCAGATTTTTGTCCAAAACGTTCGTTGCTATCATTTATTCTTAATTCAACTACTATTGGAAAAGGAGTAGGGGTAGGTATTCTGGAGCTCAAGAAAACGTGCGCGTATAATAATTTGTGCTGTATCTGCTACAATGAAATTTTCCTATGAAATTATATTTTCTTCTTGTTCACAACCTTGGGAATCATTCTTTTCGAATGGGCCAAGTACTAAAGATTGCGTGGAAGGAGGGCACCTGAAAACTGGATATAAAACGATTGAGAGCCGAACATAATGGAGAAGAAAGTGATAACACGTTTTTTTTCGGCGCCGACTATAGGACTATTAATTTCGCGTCTAGTTGGGAGCTCCATGGCGTTAGCAATGAATTATGGGGCAAGTAATAAATATATAGTGAAAGGAAGGCACCTCAAAACTGGATGAAAAACGGTTTGGAGCCGAACATAATGAAGAAGATGGTGTTAACACATTTTTTCCGGCGCCGACTCTATAACTAGTAATTTTCCGCGTAGTATGGCGCTCCATGCCATTAGCAATAGATTATGAGGATAGATTATAAATTTCGCTCACCCTTCTTAAAAAATAAATAAATGTTTGATTTTCCTGCTGCCTGACTCAAACAGTCAGTTGGCGCCAGCAGCGCCAGGGGATGAAATGCGCCGTGCTGTCTCCTCACGGGGAGATCTGGTTACATCGCCTCCGCCTGCCTCCCCCTCCCCCCTCCCCCCGCGCCCCGCTCGGCCGCTCGGATTGTGTCTCGGGAGAGCAAACCGCGGAGCCAAGATTGTGAACGAGGACAGCCGAGCAGGCCAGCGAGGCTAGCGGAGTTGTCGAGCGAGCCAATCGGACTTCCATGGCGCCAAACTTTAATTCGATACGTGTCAGAAACTAATTTTTGTTACTTTGCAGATGATTTTTGTGGTAAGTAATCGCATAAAATGCGTTGCACACACTCAAGGATGTTTTATGTTAACGACAAGACCCGAGTCTCGTCCTCAACTCGCACACGCGTAGCAAAGCGTCACAATTCCGCGGGAAAACGTCTGATTCAAACTCCAAAAAAATGAAAACGACTAGTGTGCTAGATGGCTCGGCTGTCTTCGTATGAGTTCGCGGCTCCGCATTTCGCTCGCCCAGGCACAAGTGTGCTTGTAAGCTGCCCAAGAGCTGTCATTGTCAGCCATACTACGAGTATTAAAACTGATTCAAACTCCAAACCAATGAAAACGACTAGTGTGCTAGATGGCTCGGCTGTCTTCGTATGCGTTCGCGGCTCCGCATTTCGCTCGCCCAGGCACAAGTGTGCTTGTACGCTGACCAAGAGCTGTCATTGTCAGCAATACTACGAATATTAATACTTCTGATTCAAACTCCAAACCAATGAAAACGACTAGTGTGCTAGATGGCTCGGCTGTCTTCGTATGCGTTCGCGGCTCCGCATTTCGCTCGCCCAGGCACAAGTGTGCTTGTAAGCTGCCCAAGAGCTGTCATTGTCAGCCATACTACGAGTATTAAAACTGATTCAAACTCCAAACCAATGAAAACGACTAGTGTGCTAGATGGCTCGGCTGTCTTCGTATGCGTTCGCGGCTCCGCATTTCGCTCGCCCAGGCACAAGTGTGCTTGTAAGCTGCCCAAGAGCTGTCATTGTCAGCCATACTACGAGTATTAAAACTGATTCAAACTCCAAACCAATGAAAACGACTAGTGTGCTAGATGGCTCGGCTGTCTTCGTATGCGTTCGCGGCTCCGCATTTCGCTCGCCCAGGCACAAGTGTGCTTGTAAGCTGCCCAAGAGCTGTCATTGTCAGCCATACTACGAGTATTAAAACTGATTCAAACTCCAAACCAATGAAAACGACTAGTGTGCTAGATGGCTCGGCTGTCTTCGTATGCGTTCGCGGCTCCGCATTTCGCTCGCCCAGGCACAAGTGTGCTTGTAAGCTGCCTAAGAGCTATCATTGTGGCAATACTACGAGCATTAAAACGTCTGATTCAAACTCCAAACCAATGAAAACGACTAGTGTGCTAGATGGCTCGGCTGTCTTCGTATGCGTTCGTGGCTCCGCATTTCGCTCGCCCGAGGCACAAGTGTGCTTGTAAGCTGCCCAAGAGCTATCATTGTCAGCAATCCTAAGAGCATTAAAACGTTTGATTCAAACTCGAAACCAATGAAAACGACTAGTGTGCTAGATGGCTCGGCTGTCTTCGTATGCGTTCGCGGCTCCGCATTTCGCTCGCCCGAGGCACAAGTGTGCTTGTAAGCTGCCCAAGAGCTATCATTGTCAGCAATCCTAAGAGCATTAAAACGTTTGATTCAAACTCGAAACCAATGAAAACGACTAGTGTGCTAGATGGCTCGGCTGTCTTCGTATGCGTTCGCGGCTCCGCATTTCGCTCGCCCGAGGCACAAGTGTGCTTGTAAGCTGCCCAAGAGCTATCATTGTCAGCAATCCTAAGAGCATTAAAACGTTTGATTCAAACTCGAAACCAATGAAAACGACTAGTGTGCTAGATGGCTCGGCTGTCTTCGTATGCGTTCGCGGCTCCGCATTTCGCTCGCCCGAGGCACAAGTGTGCTTGTAAGCTGCCCAAGAGCTATCATTGTCAGCAATCCTAAGAGCATTAAAACGTCTGATTCAAACTCCAAATCAACGTAAATGACTTGTGTCTCGGGAGCGCACCAGCTCCCCGATGGCTCGGCTGACTTCGTATGCGTTCGTGGCTCCGCATTCGCTCGCCCGAGGCACAAGTGCCCGCTCGCCCCGCCAGGACCAGGGGCAGACATCACCTCTTGGTGGCGATGCGAGAAGACAACACTGGTCAGGTCTGGTCTGGTCTGGCATAGCGCTCTGGGGAGAAATGGATTTGTGTTTTTCACTATTTTTTCTTAAATAATTCTACGCCTTGGATTCCAACTTGCGATTCTGCTGTGAATGGTGTAGATCCAGCGATTTTTTGCGCCACTAACAGAAAATGTTTAAATTGGCGTATTACCATTTCGTGAGAGCTGCATATGTAGTTTCATTTGTGGCGTTGCTCTTGCAATTTTTCCCCTGTTTGTTCTCCCTAAATGGGTGTGGATACCACTTATCTCCTCTTTTTCTGCAAAAGTTTAGCAAATTTGTTACGAAGGTCTCCGTGTTGTTAACAGAAGAGCATGGTAAAGAAGAAAGAAAAACGGCGGGGTGGGTGTTTTCCGTAAGGTCTCTTTGGCGTGTCATAATTGCACGACACGGAACAGAAGGTCAGAGTTCCAGGCGACTTTGTGGAAGGACGCTGCAATTAAGTGTCACCGCTGTGACGAGCTTCTGCAAAAACGAGCGTCATCTATATTTAATTTGTCATTACATAAATTTGTTGGTCACTACTGGACTCACAGATAGTACGCTGTTTCTCACATTATATCTCCCGTACGCAAGAAGAGATAGACTGGCTAAGTAACTTATAAACAGTTGTATTGTTGCAACGACTCTGCCTGGAGGGGGCTTGGGTTCGAGTTCTGAAGGTGGTGGATTTTCGATACTAGCTCCAAAGTGAAGTCGAATTCAGCCGCTGCCCGGAGGAGAATTGGAGCGGCTGGCTGCTCCGATTAGCAGTGCTCTGTGGTTTCTCCCAACAATACTAGAAGTACCATAGAGCCAAAGAAGTGCCGTAACAAACGAACTAAGCGTGATATTTCCTTTCTCTCAATACTTATTCAAAACGTATTTCTTCACTTTAATCTGCTAGGAGTGTTTTCACAGCACATACGTTCCCGCATTATTTCTAAATTTTCAATTCGAGATGATTCAACAAAATGACCTGTGCTATTTTTTTAGCGTTCCTTTTTATATCCGTGAAAAAATAATTGGAGCGGTTTTTGAGATGTTGTTTATAGATACCATAAATTTCAAGCATAAATTACGCAAAATCATTTTTTTCAAAAAACTATATGATTTTTTAAAAGATATTTTGTTTAATCCAAAAATAATTATTTTTAATTTTGTTGTTTTGAAATGTTATAATTTTGCGATTTTGAAAGTGCAGACAGTTCGCTGGACATGAGAATAACGTTATTTTTATCGTCCGTTGACGAGAAGAAAATTTACAGATAAAATGTGGATACATTATGAGGAGAACATTGTTTAAAAAATAAAAATTGTTTCTATTACACGCAAAATTACACGAAATATACTAATATTTTTTAATAATTGTTCATGTGCTTATTTTAATATGGTTTTTAAAGAATGAATTTCATTTTTTAAGAAAATTTAAAACTGTTATTGAGGCTACATTTAAAGTACCCTCAAAATCAATATATCTGCTTGAAACTCCCAAAGCCTTCAATTCGTTCAGATCGATCTGGGAATATAAATTTTGGAGAAAATAGGTTGAACGGTTAAGGCGTTGATGACAGATGGACGTTTTCTTAGAATTGGTTTGAAGAGTCCTTTAATTTTTCAGGCAGACATTCATTCATATAATAAGTTTTTATTAAAATCTTCATAACTTATTCATAAAATAAGTTTTTAGACCTACGTTTCGAAGGTTATTTGCCTTCATCTTCGAGTCCAATAAATATAAGTGAATATAATATTAATGAAATAATTCTACAAGTTATAAATGACAATAGATAAAATGGTTTAAAGAATCTATGGCATACCTTTTTTCAATTTGTTTTTTGTTTATGGCAATTATTTCATAATATATTTTTAATTTAAAGCTTAAGACTAAAAATTTAGGAAAAACAATTAAAATTATAATTTAATTAAATACGAACTTTGCGACAAATTGCATAAATTAATAATTTAAATTTATAATTCACCTTAATACAATATATGCAATATTTCATGTGATACTAACATAACAACTAATGTTTTTATATAATATTAAAGCGAGATATAAGCGCATGAAAAAAGTCTGGAAAAGTATATTTTTCAACGAGCGTAGAATGATAACTATTATTCACGAGTTGATGTTTTTCTACGAATTCGTAATTTCTACGAATGAATAATAGCCATTCCTCGGAAGTAGACGACTAAACTTTGTCTACGACTTTCAAGTTGATGTTTGAACAATACTAAATGAAAACATTTAAAACATTTTCATTTTTTGAAATAACGTAACATTCATTGTACTTATTATTTCATTAATTAAATATTTTGTTACAGTAACTTCAAACAAGCAAACAAAACATGTATTACAAACATAAATAGTCTAGATTTACGTTTTTTGAAACATTAATTGTGAAATTAAAGCAATTGGTGTTTTTTATTATTGAGGGAGTTGACTCTTGATTTGAGCCGATGCCATTTAAATAGAATTACCAGTAGAACAAGATGTTTCTTGAATATGAGTATTCAATGACAGCTGTAGTATGCTCTACCGATTGCAGCATTGTGTTTGTGGTAGACAGTTTATTCGACACAGAATCATCCACATAACCTTCAACCGACGTACTCCTCCAACGACATTTCCGACCTGTCGCGGCAGAGCTGTCACCCTCTGTAGGCGACTGCTAGAATCGTCTCGTGTGTAATGAACTAATTGTAAGACGATGTGATTGGTCGACATACGTGAGAGAATATTATCCTCGCACGGCTTGTGGAGTCGTCTTCATTAGTGTATACGATAACGTGCAGGACGTGCCTACTCTCTGGAGTCAGAGGCGGATTTACGCCTAGGCACAAGAGATAAGTGCCTACGGCAGCACGTTTGGGAGCGGCAAAATTTCTGAACTAAATATTTATCTATTAATTTCTAAAATTTTTAATACGAATAAATAATTCATATTATACGTTTTAGAAATTATGCAGATTTAAATGCATGTAATTTTGAGAGTTTGTTTGAAGATGTCTTATTCCGTTCGTATTTTTTAGTGTCAAATGTAGACGTTAGTACTTTTAAGAATTAAAGGTAGACCAACGGTAGAATAATAAATATGCATGACTATTAAAAAAACAATGAATTTAGTTATTTCTATATATAAATATTTAAAAATTAATTGATCTCCCGTAGCAAACATTGAACACGTATAACTTATTAATTAAATCAATTTAATTTTAATCATAAATATGTGTCCAACTTTAAACATGAATTATACTTTATTACATATAACATTTTTCTGGGTTATTAAAAAAATAGGTGGAAAATGTTTGCGTGCCTGCAGATGACAAAGTTGTTGATCCGCATCTGTCTGGAGTAGTCGTAGACAATCCTTCTTAGTCAATAAAAAATCACGAGAACGATTAAAGCAAATATTGATAGGCGTATTGTGGTTACAAAAATGAACTGGTATACGAAGCTATTTTTTTTAAATCTGTGCGACGTACTCTGGACAAGTTGATTTAAATCCAGCAAAAAACATGTTTTTATCACGATTTTCAACATAAAAACTTTTATCCGCGGGGGCACTTTTCCCTTCTTGTTCCGCTACTCCCTTTAACGAAACACACATTAACATAACCCTATTTTATTGTCCGTGTACCCGCGTATAATGCCGGAAGAAGCTCTGGAAAACCCCAGAGACAGGTTTGTCGACACCGGCGGCGTCGACCTCAGACTGTTCCTCCTTTTCCTGCAGAGTTGGCACAAGTCATAGGAACGTGACATAGCCAACAAAGATTCTTTACACCACCAATGCGAGACCGGATAGTGCACCCTGCGAACGTAAAAGAAATATTCACAGGTTTAACAAAAAATACTGAGAATGCACAAGTAATGGTGTTGATTCTAAAATATGGAAACGATTCATTTGCAAATAATTTCCGGAATTTCAACATTCTCTAACACGGTCTATCCAGGCCAACGATAATCTTATTATAAATATTTTATTTGTTTTTGTAACAGATCGAATAATCTATTCATTGGTACCGGGAGAGGTGGCTCAGTGTATTAACGGATGGCACTGCAGTGCCTCTGACCGGAAGGTGCTAGGTCCACCACTCCCCACACTAGCAAGATAGCTAGCTCAAATTCAGTCGCTGTCTGGAGAATTCCAGCGGCCGGCTGCTCTGATCGGTAGCTTTTCTCCGATCAACAACAGGCGAATTCCGGAGCAGTACTCTAACAGACGGACCACGGATCGCTTGCGATATTTCCTTCCCCTTCCTTGTCCTATCCTCACCCTTTACACACACACTTACATGCATGACACCACAACACATTCCGGGAGACCGGTCGTGAGCTTAGAGCTTGTCCCGGCTGGAGCGCTGCCCCGCTGGTGGGAGATACCTGGATAGGGAAAACCCCGCTAGCCGACGGTAGGTCGGCGCCGGATCTCGCCATCCAGAGGAGAAAGATCCGTCAGGAGCTTAGAGCTTGTCCCGGCTGGGGCGGTGCCCCGCTGGTGGGAGATACCTGGTTGAGGGAACCCCGCTGGCGGTAGGTCGGCGCCGGATCTCGCCATCCAGAGGAGAAAGATCCGTCAGGAGCTTAGAGCTTGTCCCGGCTGGGGCGGTGCCCCGCTGGTGGGAGATACCTGGTTGAGGGAACCCCGCTGGCGGTAGGTCGGCGCCGGATCTCGCCATCCAGAGGAGAAAGATCCGTCAGGAGCTAAGAGCTTGTCCCGGCTGGGGCGGTGCCCCGCTGGTGGGAGATACCTGGTTGAGGGAACCCCGCTGGCGGTAGGTCGGCGCCGGATCTCGCCATCCAGAGGAGAAAGATCCGTCGGGAGCATAGAGCTTGTCCCGGCTGGGGTGGTGCCCCGCTGGTGGGAGATACCTGGTTGAGGGAACCCCGCTGGCGGTAGGTCGGCGCCGGATCTCGCCATCCAGAGGAGAAAGATCCGTCAGGAGCATAGAGCTTGTCCCGGCTGGGGCGGTGCCCCGCTGGTGGGAGAGACCTGGTTGAGGGAACCCCGCTGGCGGTAGGTCGGCGCCGGATCTCGCCCTCCAGAGGAGAAAGATCCGTCGGGAGCATAGAGCTTGTCCCGGCTGGGGCGGTTCCCCGCTGGTGGGAGATACCTGGTTAGAGAAACCCCGCTAGCCGACGGTAGGTCGGCGCTGGATCTCGCCATCCAGCGGGGGAAGATCACCGCCACCCCCTCCCCCGAGGAAAAAAAACATGTGCTACACTTTGTCGTGTAGACGTGTTCAGGACTAACGACCTGAGTAGTTGACGCGCCCGGAATCACTAACAACCAACCAACCAACCATCTCTTCATTGGTTGATTCCCTTCTTCATAGATCATGCAAGTAAAATCATTAAAAAAATAAATGAAAACTGTTTTCACTTTCTTGGAGGTGTTGTCAACAACGAATGTCAAATCTGGACTTCCCTAACACACTTGAATGAATCCAGTTCTAACTAGTCACAAAGGGTTTTGTAGGTGATAATTTATTTTCCAACGTAAGTTGGGGTGAATTAAAATTCAGAACTAGTTTAGTGGGATGCAATGACAACTCTGGTGGTATATAAGCAAAAACAACGAAAACGGGAATTGAAATAGTGAGTATCCTCCATTTAAAATAAACATTGAAACTAGTGGAAAGGAACGAATGCAATTTTAACTGTCCCGGTTTGAACTTGCTCGAATACGTATATTTCTGGCGGAAATCCCAATGGTTCCAGCTGTTAATTCGAACACAAATGCTCACTGGTAACCAACAACACGGGCTTCACTTGGAACACTGTGTTACTAGAACTTCCTATTTTGTTTCCTTTCAAAAGAAAATTCCTAAGTTACTAGAATTAGAACGGAGATGCTGCAAAATCGCCAACACCTGTGATGTTGAGATTACTGAAGCGGGTCGCAGAATTGATTGCTGAGAATTTACTTGACGTGATTGGTGACGATGTGTTTGTGTCGGCCGATTGCTCTTATCACTGCTTTCTGTTTTTCCCCTTACCATTTCCAGACGAATGCCGTAGTTTTTCGAAGAAAATGATATTTTCTGTCGGTCCCTACTGCCGAGAAAGTTTATATTTCTGGCTCCTATACTACGTTGTATACGCCTATTTATGCTAGTCTTAATATAGTAGGTATCCACTCCTGTGAGTCCTTGATAGCGAAAAAGTGGATTTTCTCCAAGCAGCCCTAGCGTCTGCCCAACGCCTGCCCAACTCGCTTTAACGAGCGCGAGCGCGCGTCTCACGCTGAGTGCAGCCCCGAGGAGGGGCGTGGGCCACGACAGGGAGAGGGACAATGCAATCATGAACTGGCTCTCTCCCAATTAACCAATCAAATTCTTTGGACTGATCATGGTCACACAACTCAATCGGAAGCAGAACACAGATACAAAAATTGAATTGACTTATTTTACGTGGCGAGGCTCCGGCCATCAGGCCTGCTCTTTATCTGACCACGCAAATTTCGCTACTCTCCTTTCACCAACTAGCAGAGAAAGGAGGTATTTCTTGGGCGAGAAACAGGCGATTTGAATTTAGCTCAGAGGCGTCATTTAGGCTTGAGGATCTTTTACATGCAAGTAAATCTACTAACATGGGACAGCCGACTTTACTTCCCCTCCGAAGGAAGGCGTACGAACGATTTTTCGCCCTAACCGTTACACCATCGCCGCCGACTAATTATTCAAATCATTCTAGCCAGAATCAAGCTAATACAATTAAAGCCTTTAATTAATATATCCAGCCCATTATCATACAATTCAGATATACTAATATACAAAACAATAATAAGACCCTTGCTACTATACGTCTGCCCAATCTGGTTAAACGCAGCAAAATACAACCAGAGGAAACTGCAAATAGTACAAAACCAATTTCTCAGAATTATTTCAAACGCTCCCTGGTATGTCACCAATAATCAGTTACACAAAGAATTCGACCTAGGACTATAGACCATCATATCACCTATCTAGCTATCAACTTCTTCTCAAACATACCCCAAATCCCTTCACTATCAGTTCAGAGAGTCGGCAAAAACCCTTCACATAGAACGAGAATACCAAATAAATTTCCCTTTCACATTTTCCTCAAGAAATTCTCCGAACTAGATCCCGATGGGTAACCTCAACCTCTGTATTAGTTTTAAGTTTTAATTTAAAGTAGCTGTTAAGCCATCCAACATATGTATAGTTAATTTAAACTGAACTATGTATTCACCATCTGTGTAAATAAATTTAAAAATCAACTGGGTAGGCAGCGCCTTTTGACGAAAGGGGAAATTCAGGAGAAGCTGAGAGTTGGGCTCACTATTTTCCTAATTATATAAAATGTTTAAAATTAATAAAGTTTCAAATTCACCAAAAACGTTCAAATTCACCAAAAATTCATACATTCTCTATACCAGGCCTGGATAGAAGAGGCAGTGTGGCCGACATGACACGTGCCATGGGCGCCTCTTACCAGGGGCATTATATAGCTTTCGACATTCACAAAAAATATTTTTTCTATTTTGGAATTAAACTTTACAAAAAGGATGAAATAAAATTAACTTTTCAAACGATCTAGCTACATTCGTCAATTGTGATTATACCTGCGTTAACTTAGTCTACATGCAGAAAAGCAAGAAGTATTAATGGTCACATTTTTCGGAACTCTTGAAGCTCTATGTGTGTTCTTTTCAGTATTTACATCATGCTGGGAACAACGAAAAATGCTGTGCCTATGGCGGAATCTTTAAACAGATGGAGTGCACGGGTAGAAACTGTGAAACTTGTAATCACTTTCTCGACAAAATCCTTGAAGTTCTTCAAACAGGACTGATGACTCAAAAAAGACCAGTAACACACGAAGTGATGGTCCAAATTTCCTTTCGACGAAGATCGCTCGTACGTTACCTTTTGACTTGCTGATTTCACTAGGATTTTCGAATGAAGTCACTTATTAAAATTGATTGTGGACGAAGAAGACTTCATGATCCGAAATGAATTTTCACGATGTGGCGTTGGATTTGAAAGCTCTTCAAAATTATTTTCGTGAAGAAAGGGAAGTTTTGGTAATTGAATCACTCAAAAAAACGACCTAATATCTGTCACGAAGAGGATGTATTAATTGAAGAACGATCAAGATGAAACGAAAAGTTGCATGAGAATTGTCGGATGGCGTTGCTCTAGCAGCAAAACAAGAAATAGAAAGAGTTATGAAGTCAACGATGGTCATAAAAGTTATCAAAAGTAAGTGTACAAACTTAGCCACTACAGTAGCAATGTTGATGGAGAAGAACTGTGCGAATAAATTACTGATTGCAGAATGACTTTCTCAGTTCGATCTAATATTAAAATATCAAAACCTGAAGTATTTCTACAATTCATTGTTGAATATGGAGACGAGATTGTTTTCCCAATATACATATCGCTATTCAAATTATGTTAACTGTTGCTGTTTGTATTGCAAGATGTAATGATGTTTTAGCAAGTTAAAATTGATACTACCGTATTTAAGAGCTGAAATTAGAGAAGAACGGTGGTGTGATACTGATCTATTGAGTGCTGACACGAAACTGAGAATATTGCCTTTGATTCTGTGATTGACGAATTTGCATCAGTAAAATAAAGAAAAGCGCATTACTAGTTTACACAGAAGAGGCATCTTTCGCACTTACTAGCGGTTGTACTATATATTGAGATTGTCGACATGTCACATGTGCTATTCTCATAGCCCACGCGCCCCGTGGATCTCCCCGACCCCCTCCCCACCCCCCGTCACACACGCTACGCGCAGCTGACAGGAAGATCCATAAAACTTCCTCAAAAAGCAAAAAAGGCAGTCTACCTTCATCGAAGCGTGCCTCGCGCACTTGACACCCGCGTTGCCGCGAAAACTCGAATTATCTTTGCCTCGCAAATGCTCTATGCTAATCCTTTGGGACTAGCTGAAATTCTCCACCCAGAGCCCCGGATCCCAGCAGATGTCCCGCTGGCCACTCATCATCAACAATAGCTAAACATTTGGAATGATCAGATTATGGAGGTCATCAAAGTGGGAACTGGCCGGCCAATTGGCATCCACAACCCCCATAGAATATTCTGGAAGTAGCTAAGCGAACCAATAGCGGCATAGGACGACACGCACATGACCGGAGGTCATTTACACAGGGGAATGGGAGCACAGGGCGGAGATGAGAGAGGCAGATGCTGTCTGATGCACAGGGCAGATATCGAGAGGTTGTTTGATTTTCATCCAACAAAGAGTATTTCTTTACAAAAAACTTTGAGATCTGTGACTGTTTAAAACACAACTACAAAGCTGCAATGTTTTTGTTCCACCGAATGCCAGCCTCTTTGGAACTGGTGCATTATTTGGAATTGTTGTGAAGTAAAATAACGACTTCAATGGAATTTGTCCCGTTCCGTGGACGAAAGCCAGAAGTCTGAAAAACACTTGTCAGGTGAGCAACCTGCTGCGACGTGCATTCCGTCGCGGGTAGAGTGTCATGTGACAGCTCTACCCAGCGAGAAAAACACACCCCCTCATCATCGGTACGAGAGCGAGGGCCTTCAATCGAGTCATCGGCGTGTGCTGGGAGAATCACAATGAAACTACAACTTTTAGCGTTTCAAAGGCATTCCTTCTCACGTGCTAGATCGATAGTGTATTTTCCTTTATTCTACTTCACTTACCTTCTTTAAGATCGCGCCTCTACTTCTGTATTGCAAGCGATTTGTCAAGGAAACAAATATGTTCATTTCACTTCGAAGATATTCAAGCATGTTGATATACCTGTGCGTTCACTTACTTTGTGGCTCTTACGTGGAAGGTTGCAACAGGACTGCCTCCACTTACCTGTCAGGATATTCTATTTTTTCCCTTTTGTGACAAAAACGCAACGCTCTTGGTGACTCTTGCCATAACTACGCAGAGAATTCTCTTCACCTGCTGTAACGTGGAAGGGCCATGTTCTCTGATTTTGGATATGTACATGATTGACAAGAAATGCGTTTCCCGGAAAAGTATTGAATTAAGTATCTATTGATTAAAGACAGTCAATTTCAAATTAGTGTTTTAGTGCCAAGCAATAAAACATTAATTTGAAGTTGTCAGTCTTTAATCAATACAATCGGGACGTAAATGTAGCTTCAGTATGCTCTCTTTTTGTTGAACTCTCCTTTTGCTTGTATTGGTAAGAGTAGAAGTAAGGGCGAGTTGCTATTTGGTTAGCAATGCAGAAAAATCATACTTACAATTCGTGTACCCATGCAAATAAGTTTTCTATAACTCAGAAACGAAAATGACTATTTTTCAAATATCGCTAATCTTACGATTTTTAAAATTTATTTTCATTTATTTATGTTAATCTTTTACTCATCTTTCAACTATTTATAGTTAAAATGACGGAAAGGGATTCTAGAACTCAAGAAAACGTGTGCAGATAATCTTCTCCCCCTTACGTCACATACGGTTTTTACTGTTTTTTGACTAAATAAATCAAAATAGATACTTAATCCAATACATTTAACAGACGGTCATAAATATAACACAATTTCCGGGAAAAGAGAAAAACAATACATTGCGGTGATACGATAGGCGAATTCATATGATACGAATCATATATTTGGTAGGATTCACATACATGTTAGACTATTTCATGTGTTTCATTTATAGAACAAACGCTTTTAATTAATGCCAGCGGCTGAGGTGGCTCAAGGCATGTGCTACTATTGTAGGCGATAGCTAGGTCGAATTTAGCCGCCGTCTGGGGAAGAATTCTAGCAGCAGGCTGCGTTTCCGATCAGCACCAGGCGAACGCCGGAGCACCAAGTACTCTAAGGAACGGGATACGGTCTACGCGCGATCTTTCCTTCCTCTTCCAGTGATATTCTCATCCCTGACTTACACATACACACACTTACATGCACTACACGTAACATATGTCGGGAACTTCGAGCTTGTCTCGTCTAGGGCGCTGCCTCGCTGGTGGGAGATACCTTGTTAGGGAAAACCTCGCAAGCCGACGTGTAAGTCGGTCGTCAAGTGGACAGAAATATTATTCGGATAATAGTTTGTATACATACTGTGTACGCCAGGGATGAAGGTAATAGAATAATTGAACTTTCTATGCACAATTTAATGTTATTTTTCACATTATACTTATTAAGTTTGTAGCATAAAAATAATAAATATTTGATATGAATTAAAGCAACAACTAACATGAACAATTGGTTTGAAAAAATGTTATTTTTAAAACTATGTGGTGCCCTGGGCCCACGCGCTCCGAAAGACAGAGGGAAAAATAGTTGAAGGGCTTCCAAATGCCGTACGGGGTTTTTTAAAGTCTAGTAACTTTCAAATACGTTTGATGTCTCCATAAATATGTCCAATGGAGCCTATTAGTGAATAAAGAAATCAGTTACAGCAGTGCGGCACTAAGTGTGGGCCGTTATCAGTGATGGCAGACGGCGCAATTTTAGCAGATTGCAGTGAAATAGTTAAATTGTGCGAAGCAAAGTTCTTAACGTAGAGCTTTTAAGCTTTAATCTTACCTAAATGAAAAGTATTTTGTATCCAAACTTACGGAGCTATGTCCATTTGAAAAGTGGATACTTCCATGGTTTTAACGTAAAATTGGCCATATTCGGACACAGAGACTTTATAGAGCATATGAGCATTGTGGCCTTTGTGACAGTGGAGGCGTGCGATGGCCGGCGCGCAGCTGCTCCTGGGAGCGGCGCCGCGCCAGTGGCCAGTGGAGGACGAGGACGAGGACGAGGATGTGGACGGGCAGGATCCGCGAGGCGCCGGGAAACCTGTCGGTGGGTTTTTCCGCGTATCTTCGGCGGCGCCCGGCCCGTCGCCGGCGCCGTTGCCACAGCCGCCGCCACAGGCGAAAGAGGCCACAACGCCTCCACAAAAGAAGACAATCGACTGCTCTCGTACTACGTTACTTCCGTCATGATACATCGCACACGTACTGTGCAAGGCTGGCCTTTCGTTTTTTGCAAGGCTCTAGGACGTTGATTCCTTAAATAAGTGGTTGTGAGGGGGGGGGGGGCATCGACCCCCCCAAGAGAGGCGGCGATGGTCTAACGGTTAGCGTACCGGACTATTGTACCCAAGTTCGCGGGTTCAAACCCGATCGAAGCTGTGGATTTTTAAGGGCGAAAAAATCTTTCGAAGTAAAGCCGGCTGTCCCTTGTTAGTAGATTTACTTGCATGTAAAAGATCCTCGAGCCTAAATGACGCACTGAGCTAAATTCAAATCGCCTGTTTCGTCGCCCAACAAACACCTCCTTTCTCCGCTAGTGGGTGAAAGGAGCGTAGCTAAATTTGCGTGGTCAGACGGAAGAGCGGGCCTGATGGCACGAGTCTCGCCACGTAAAATAAGGCCTATTCAATTCAAGAGAGGCGTGAGGACAAGTGAAGGGGACGCGGAACCCATCGAGCGATGGTATAAACCCGAACATTCCCGAGGACATTTCACAGTTGGATGATATGAATTATGTTAGCGTTGCCTTGTTGCAATGTGTGATTTGTAACATACGATATCGTTCAAGATGAGCTCAGCAGAATAACGCAAATATAACAATGATTATATTAAATATGGGCTCATTTGCATACTCAAGAATGACGACGAACATCCGCTACGTGTTATTTGCTATGTAGTGTTGAGCAACTCGTGCGAGAAAGCGTTTCCAGCACTTGTTTCAATTAAAACAAAGTATCGGGGCAAACTCAAAGTCATGGCTAATGATTTACATTGTGCACTTTCCGATACTCTACCAAAAATAGGGAATCTGGTAAAAAATGCAAGCTCATCCTTCTCACTAATTTTTCTTGTCCGCGGTTTAATTTAAATTTCAACTTGTAATATTAACTAGGCATATACAGTATCTTATTGCATTGTATTGCCATAAAAAAGAACATTTCAACAAGAGATCAGAAAACCAGAGTTATCTTCATTTTAATGTATTAAATTAAATGTATTGTTACTCATTGTAACACTTCTTTTATTAGTTACAAAATAAAAATGTGCCAGGGGCGTGGGAAGTTTTGTTATTGATAGATGGGACGTGGTAATAAAGATTGGGAACTCCTCCTCCAGGAAGTTGAGCAGTGTACTCATCTGCCGCTTGGAGCTCTGTTTAGCGCAACTTGGCGGCCCGTGTTAAAACGCAATGTTTTATATTTCCTTTTCTTTCGAAAATTAACGCGATCAAGACTATTTTTATAAATGAGAGTTTATAAATGATATTGATGAAACACTAGGATATTCTTTTTTTAATTCAAAAGATGTATATATACTGAAAACTGGTTGTTGTCGTGTTGTCAGAGAGATGATGTTGTGACGTTGTTTTAATATTTAGAAAAATAAAAGAATTATTTTAATAATCCTTAAAGTAGTATAAATTGTCGGTAACAATATTGGAATTTCATTTATATTTTATAACCATTTTTTTAGTCTCAATATCAAATAATCAGATAATAAGAATATAAAATCGGAGTAAAATAAATAATTTACGAATTTATTACTTTCTAAATGAAAATACTCTTTTTTGTTTACGTGAATTTGTGATTTTCAACAATTACTGAAATAATTGCCGTATTTACGTAACGTCAGAATAACATCTTATCAGATTCACGGAATGTACTGTAATCTAGAGATCTCTAACAATTTGAAATTCTATGCAATCTGATTCTCATTGTAGAAAAAATGTATATTCTAGTATTTAAAAGATATCTACTATATTCAAATTAGCTATCCTTAACCTTATCTACCTAATTTTTTAAAATTATTATATTATTGTATAATTAAAGAAAACAACTTTTTCTCCAAATTTTGAAATGCACATGGCGACACCTAACAGGATGTTATGGAAAATAACATGAAGCTCTAATTGCAATACAGCAATATTTTCATATAAAAGTTTAAACTGTCTACAACTTTGTACAGCGTGCCCATACGGGCTCCCAAGACGAAAAAGCGGAAAGCGGCGAACTGGCTCTTCTAAAGTGGCAGAATGGAATCCCATTTGGGGCGGTTTTGTTCTTCGGCGTGACTGCTGCAGGGAGCCACCGCACTTATAGAAAGTGGCAATGTGAACATTCTGAAGTTGGTTGCATTCGCGCGTGGAATGCAAATGGCGGCCCTGGGAATTCCCGCCGGGGCTGGCCGGTCGAGGGCTCCTCGAGAAGCGACTGTTTGCGTCCATCTCCCGCGGTATCTGGGAGCCCTAACGACGTGCGAGCCGCTTCGCTCGCGCCCTGCGACCTAACAGCTTTCTAATGGCGGCGGCGCGGCGCATCGAATCGATTCAGCACTGCTTGTTGGGCCATTGCCATTCACTTAGATTAAGTTGGATGAGTATGTTGGACTAACGTCGAAGAATTTCTTTGAGTAAGATTCAATTTTTGTGAAATTAGTTCTTAAATTTTGAATAAAAGTGAGAATAACTCACATTAAATAATAAACAAATAATAAATAAATAAATAAATAAATAAATAAATAAATAAATAAATAAATAAATAAATAAATAAATAAATAAATAAATAAATAAATAAATAAATAAATAAATAAATAAATAAATAAATAAATAAATAAATAAATAAATAAATAAATAAATAAATAAATAAATAAATAAATAAATAAATGTGCTGGGCGAGGCTCAGATTATTTAGCCTATTCTTCCGCCTGACCACTTTCAAAATGTTTATTACAATAATACATAATAAAAAGAAGGTCATTCAATGAAAAATACAGACACAATTTGAGTGAAGGGTTTCTCACATAAAAGACGGGTGAAAGCGAGGGAGGAAGGAATGCTCTCGCAGCATTTTTGTGAGTAAATTTATTAATTTGAAGTTAGGGATGTATTAAAAACTAATCAAATATATCAGGTTGAACACTACGAGATATTACATTAATTTAGAGAAATTATCTTTTTGTGACGCAGCAAGTTAGATATAGAAGAGGATTGGAAAGAAATTGTTTAAATCAGTGAAATGTTAATACTTACTACTAATTGTTTTAATGAGGTTTTGAAGAAGATAAAATTGCGTACGTATTTTTTAAATTCTGCTGAAAACAAGAAAGGGAGCAAATCTCGTCAGCATACAAGCACAAACACATCATATCAAGAATATTTTAAATATTGCTTATAGTTTTGACTTATAGAATCATCGTCATTCTAAATAATAGTTAGATTAGAAGTATTGTAATAAGAAAATGAACGTCATGATGTTCTATTTCTTTTCGTATTGTAGCAGACATTTCTAAGAACGGCCTTCTGCAATCGGAAATCAATTGCATGGTTGACGCGACCAAGACGTGAACCTTTTGAAATATTTTCTGAGAGAATGAAACATTGCATGTGGCGAGTAAGTGAAGGTGGAAACGGATGTATGTGTGCGCGTCATTTTGCGCAAGTGACACACCGTCGGGCGTGAGGATGAAATACAACTTGGAGGTGGACGATGAGTAAGAATGTGTGCGATGTGGAGGAAAAAGGTGCAATGGAAGTTTGTTTCGCCCACCTCAAATTGCACGTGCCTTGGCCCGGAGCGAACCGGCCGAAGTGATGGAAGGCACGAAATTATTAAGAAAATAACTATTAACAACTGCGACTTCGAGTTGGCTTCACTTGGTATTAAAGTTGCTAAAACTCAAGTTCTTGATCTTGACTAGTACGGCTTCAGAAAACTAGTGGTGTTACAACAGCGCATAACTTCTCGCATAATCTGCGATGCCTCAGCAATATTAGAGTTCATCATGAACCTGCACGTGTTCCCAAACCGGAAAAACATTTTTCGTCACTCTTGTTTCGAAGTCTACTTGTGCAACCTTTATTTCAGGTCGGAAAGGAAAGTGCGAATCGTGCAACCAACAGTCCTACGGATTACTCGCTTATAACGTACCAATAGTGCTACCAACAGTCCTACAGAATATACATTTATTACCAACTTCCCCCGAACAAGCAATAATTAATACAATACAGAAATACATTTAATACACCCCGCAAAATAAAGTAGCACACACAACAAAATTAACATGAATATCAAATGTAATGAAACATTATTTCTTAACATGGGTATTAAAGTTGTGGCAAGTATTAATTATAATTTCATCAATTGAAGAACTGCCAATTAGGTTCTTTGAAATACTAACTGCTTCATCTTTGTCAAAATTCACCTCCGCAACCCTTGAATGAGCTATGTACATTTGTTGTCTAAAATAAGATACAAAACTGCTAAGGTCCAAGTTCAAATCTAGTTACAGCAGGTGGCTCAGGGCATGAACTACTATCGCTGCCTCTGATTGGGAGGCCCTAGGGTTCGAGTCCCAATGGTGGAGCAATTTTCGACACCAGCTAGATAGCTAGGTCGAATTCAGATTCTTTCTGGAGGAGAATTCCAGTGGGGGTCTGATCTGATCGGAAGTTTTCCGTGGTTTCTCCGATCAACACCACGCCAATGCCGGAGCAGTGCAAACATGCACTGCACTTGCGGGACTAATAACCTTAGTAGTTGACGCGACCGAATCACCAATCAAGCAATCAATGAACTTACGAAAGCAGACTTTTTATTATGGAATAAATCGATCAAAGAGTTGAAGCCTGCTCAAATTCTCCCTGCTCAAAGCCTGCAAAACGTCTTCGTTGAAAATTTCTTCCTCACTACACCAATTCTTAAACAAATCGTATACCTTTTGTATCTTTCTCTTGACTTGCTAAAAACTAATTCCTCCACCGCTTCTCCTGATAATACCTGAATGTCTGGAGGAATTTTCAAATTTTGAGTTAAATTTACTTCGATAACTTCTATTTCTAGCTTGCAAACATTCCATTGTTCGTCCCTGATTTGCGAAATATATCAATAATAATGGAGCCTGGCCAAGAATTTATACGAAAATCACACGTCATAAGCCGACATCGAAGGCCGAGGTGGCTAAGAGCGCTTGTGGCCGAAGGATCCCGGGTTCGAGTCCCGCCTTGGGCATGGTTGCTTGTCCCTTGTCTCTCGTACATGTGTTGCCGCGGAGGGCCACGCGTTCTGCTGACCCCAAATCAGAAGAGCTCGCAAGTGTGTTGGTGGTTTGTGAACAGTCGAATATGCGTCCCGTCGGGTCGTAAAAGACACCTGTTTGTCGACTGGAAAAATACCTAGAAAAACATTACATAAATGAAGACGAATATATACAAGAATAATACTCGTAGTATATGTTACACGAGAGAGAGAAAAAAAACCTTTTTACTCTCGATTTGATTGCGACATTAGGGTTAACATTCAAACCTAGATCAAAAAGCCTTTCTTTCTGCCCTTGTAACGTAAAATACTATTCCGCGTTGTTTTGGAGTTAACTCACCGTGCGCCCTTCCGATTCGCTCAGGCGCGCTCACTTGGACCGACAAGTGTAATTTTGTGCTGTTTGTACCTCCGAAAGACGGGCTTTCCGCCCTGAACTAAATGATCTTGCGAAATAGTAAAAGAGTAATTTTTGTCTCGTAATCACGTTATCTTCTATCCTCTTCAAGGAGGTAGACCAAGAAATTCACACCTGTACATGCGGAGCCAAGGCGGATCCAGCCGATCATTTTGAGGGGGCCATCATGTATCTTCGTTAAATAATAAACATTTGTTATTATATTGTATATACGTTTTGTAGCGTATATATAATATATTTATATATTATTATTTTCGTTTCGGCCAACTAGGACCACGCAGGGCAAGCAACCTGCATTTACCGTGGCTCAGTTTTTCATTTAATATCACGGTGGCAGGTGCTTGCGAACATTTCTTTTGGGGGGACCAGCATTTAAGCTGGATCCGATTTTTATCCCCCAGGGTTGTTAGTCCTGGGGGTATGAAAGATGAAATGATGATGATAATGAGGGGTGAAAGGACGACACACTCATACAAACACACACAAATACACCCATGCCCGAGGCGGGACTCGAACCCGCGATCTTCTGGTCCGAGACCACTCCGGCACTACTGCCTTAGCGATCTCGGCCATCTGATCGGCTAATATATTTATATATTATATATAAATATATTATTATATATATTTTAATTACATATATTATAATATATAAATATTATTTTAAGTAATTACATAATTCTAATATAAATATATTGTGACGTACCTGGTGGTGCCGGGTATCTTCACTGCAATATAACACTAAGAGAGGGTATCTTTTACGTGAATGGGTCCTAGGATAAGTCGGTGCAACGTTGGGGAAGTTATTCATACATAGAAATACAATTATGACAAGATTTATTTTAAATCAAAGTTACTATTTACATAATCAGACACCGTTTTTATACTCCGCCTTGGTACCAAGATTAAGAGTAAAATACAACTTTCATACCTTCGGGGCCCCGTTTGAATACCTCTGAGGTTCGTCGAGCCGCTCGTGCCGACAGGGTTGTCGACCTCTGCTACTGCTGCGGGCCGTCGGCAGCAGATGGCGTGGTGATCATCCACGGCTGATGCTCCAACAATTCTTCCCCGAACAAGATCTTGATACCTCGGCTGCGCACCTTCCTCGAATCACTGTCCATTAGTGGGTTTAATTACACGACCCCCGCCTACTCCGTATACTGGTCACAGTTCTGTACCGCACGCTTTCAAGAATGTTCCCTCCGCACCAACTAATAAGAGCGACGTCAATTATTTTACCAACACTAATCTTTTACTATACTGATACTTCTAATGTTCTGTTAACATGTCCATTACTTTGCGATTCCTAATCACATAACTATGTCGCGTATTACATGCGTCCAGTCACTAGCGGAGAGCCCTCGCTACACGTCCGCACTGGTCGCCGCTCTGCTAACCTCTCTTCGCCGGCCGCACGTCGGCACATCCTTCGGCGGCGGCCGCCTCAATCCAACTAACGAACTTTTTTGCACGTGCGCGCTGCCACGCTTGTACCCGCCGTTCTCACGCTCGCCTCCCGGCGGGCACCGGTGGCGGCGGCGACCGTTGCCGGCTGCCCGCTGCTCGCAGCGCCCGGCGCTCGCACCGCGCAGTCCAGAATAGCTATTGAATTCTTACACTAATGATTTAATTAGTGTAATGAAACACATAATCTGGGTTTCATCACCCCCCCCTTTCTTTTTTTGAATTTTTCCCGCTTCTGGACAAAATTCACACTTGTAACATCGTCACTGCCGATGGTTGCACTCTTTTGCATATTCCTCGACGCCCTATATACACTTATAACTTAGAATCGAATTAACATGTGATTACTTGTATTAACACTAACATTACACTTATTTACACTTCACTATTTTCCATCCATGTTGAACCAAGTTTCCGATTTGAAGCTTGTAATGTCCTACTATGTCTTGTTTCTTGTGCAACAGTTCATCCCCATTTCGCTGACAGTGATTTCCTAACTCACAGTTGTAGGACATAGCTTCTAGCGTGTTGAACACATCTTGATAGGTATCATCCCATTTCCAGCTCCGACCTCTTCTACGTTTGTACCAATGGTTGACCATACCATCACTCTTCCCTCGCCCCTGACTTCGCTCCATTCTTGACCTGCCTACATCTTCTTCACTCCCATTCGTTAGGGCGTCTGCAAACATAAAGTTATACCCCTCCAATATCTTCAAACCATTTCCTAAATCGGTATGATCTGCTCTGCTCAGTAGGCTTTGCACGGTGACAGGATACTGTCGCGTTGACATGAAAATAATTCCTTGATATTTTATAGGAGCAAATAATGTTTTTGGCTCCATAACGCTCTTCGTTCTGTATTCACTACGACTTCCCGTGATGTAGTTGTGATGGCTATTCCTCTGGTCGCTCTTGATATTTATTTGGGTTTCTTCATTCCGCTTTCGTACAGAAATCTTGTTTTCAAATTCCTTCAAAAATTTCGGAAATATACCAAAATTCTCTGCCCATGTCCTGGCGTTCTCTTCTGACATTGGGTGTAATAACTGGATCTTGTATCCTTCCAATATGTTATTTGATGCTAGGTGCCATTCTTCTGCTCGCAGAACTACCTTAGGGTTTTCCGTCCCATCTCCCAAAGATTTCATCGACTTCGGAGGCATAATTGGTATCACCCCATACTTGACACTCGGCGACATTTTCCCGTCTTCTTCCTGTTTAAACTCTTCTTGTACTCTTTTCTCTTCGCACCCTTGTATATTTTCCACAATTTCTTCTTCTATTATACGCTCCATTTCTTCTATTTTCATTTCCATTTCTTCTTCCATTATTAACTTCAATTCCTCCGTTTTCACTTTCACTTTATAAACATCCTCCTCGGTCTCGATTTGGACCTCCACCGTTTTGCCCTCCGCTGTCTTGACTTCTTCATGGATTCGGTTCGTCATCCCCTCGTTTCTATCTGTTACCGCTACCCTAGCATCTACTTGATGGCATGATTGAAATTTTAGCACCTCATCTTTCCTATCCAGTTCCTCCGCTTTCCCATACGGTTTTTCGCATATTTCGATGAGCTTCCTATTCCGTTCTTCTGTGATTCTTCTCATTTCTTCTGCCGGCTTCTTAATCTGTTCTTCAACCACCTTCCCGTTCTGTTCTTCTATTAGTTTTCTATTCCGTTCCTCCGCCTTCCTATTCTGTTCCTCCTCGGATCTTTTCTGTTTACCTAATTCTTTGCTCTGTTCTTCCGCAAGCTTCTCAATCTGCTTCTCCGTTTGCTGCCGCAGCTGTTCTTCTAATGAATCTTCTGCCATTACGCCCGTACACGCTTCGTATTCTTCGTCCATCCCCAGGTCAAATCCTACCGCCTGGCTCCCCAGTTCTACCACCTGCCGTTCTAGATCTATATTTGCTCTGTGATCGACCAGAAAATCCGTCCCTATGATTACCGAATACAATAATTTTTTGACTACCAGGGCCACCATCTCGTATACTTGGTTGCCAATCCTGGCTTGAAACATGATTTGTTTTGTGATGGGGCTTGACTTCTTCTGAGTTGCCCCAATCACATACGCCCTATTCATAGGCAAACACATTACTTCTTTTCCTGTTGCTTTTAACTCCTCATACATTTCTTCTGATACTACTGTAGTCGTGCACCCTGTATCCACTAAAGCTTCTTTAATTATACCTTCACATTCTATCGATATCGTGGGACATTTCCTGATTCTGACCGCTGAGTTCTTACATCTCCGCCACGGTTGGGTATCGTAGGTTACCGGCTGCATAGCGTTTATGGAGACCGCGTTTACGTCATCGATTTCCGCGTCCGCAATGGGGCCACCTATCACCGCGGACTCTATTAGTTTAAATAGTGTCCTTGATCACTACTTGTGCTAGGCTGTGCTAGTCGGTCGGGTGCATTCCCGCCCCCGCCTCGCGTCTCCGTACGGTTTGGATTAGATCTGTTCCAGTCCGGTCTCTGGTTCCCCGGCTCTGATCTCCATCCGTCTCCCCCTCTTCCGCGTTGGTTTCTCTGGTAATCATTGCTCCTATCATTCCCTTGCCCCTGGTTACGTTCCGATCTAACCATATTAACATTTCCTTCATTTCTGTTCTTTGGTACGCCTGCGAATGTCAAGTCGTACCCTCCTAACACATTCTGGAATCTTTCCAGATCGGTGTGCTGCACACTACGTAAAAGATTCTGCACTGTGACTGGGAATTGTCTTGTCAGTACACATATTATTTCCTGATCGCTCATCGGTGGGGATAGCGTTTTGTATTCCATAATACGCCTTGTTGCGTATTCCCGCAAACTTCCCATTGACTGGTTGTAATGATTATTCATTAAGCTGATTTTAAAATTAATTTGAATTTCCTCATTCCAATACCGCTCAAGGAATCGATCTTTAAATGCCTTTACTGATTCGGGAAACTTATCAAATGTATCGGCCCATATCCTTGCGTTGCCTTCTAACATTAAATATAATAATTGTATTTTACACCTTTCCGAAGTATTGATAACATCTAGATGTCGTTCTGCTGCCTTCATAAATATACATGGATTTTCTTTCCCGTCTCCTGAAAATTTTAGTGATCTTGGAGGGGTAAATGGTACCGTCCCGCTTGCTGCAATTGGGGATGCCTTGCATTCTTTTATTTGTTCAATCTCTGTTCGTAATGACACAACCTTTTCTTCGCATTCCCGCTTATTCTCCTGCATTTCTTCCTTGACTACTAACTGTATCCTTTCAATTTTCTCGTCCTGTTTAGCGGTTTTAGCATCTAATTGCTGGCATAACTTATTCTCTAATTCTCCCCCCAGACTAATTACTTGGGATTCTAACTCCTTTTTCTGTTTCCCTAATTCTTCGGCAGTCCATTGCTCATGACTTTCTACCCGCTCCGCAATTTTAGTTATCTCATTCTTCGTTAACTCAATTTGTTCTTCGGCGCGTCCTATTCTCCCACTTAATTCCTCTTGTAATTTGCTGATCCGTTCCTCGAATTTCCTATCCTGTTCATCTAATCTCCCATTCAATTCTTCAGCCAATTTCTTATTCTGTTCCTCTACTTTCCTATTTAATTCTTTAGCTAACTTCCTGTTCTGCTCCTCTGTGAATATTTTCTGCTCCTCAGCTGACTTCCTAATCTGCTCCACTGTGGATATTTTCTGTTCATCTAGTTTCCCATTTAGTTCTTCAATCAACCTCCTATTCTGTTCTTCAGCCAACTTCCTACTTCGTTCCTCCCACATCTCCATCATTTTCTGCATAACGCCTAAATTCATATCTTCTCCACCCCCCCGATTTGGAGTTCCTGCTACCTGGTTCATCGGTGTTGATGTGATTTCTACTTCTCTATTGAAGCTGTCCCCTGACGTATCATCTAACCGGCTTCCAATGCCACTATCCCTGCTTTCCGATGACCTGCTGTTATCGATTCCTCCATCTATTTCCCCTACTTCATCCGCCTTTTCTTCCCGGTCCAGCACTACCTTCTGCGCCTCCATTCTGTTGCTTTGAGCTGTCCGATCGATTCTCACTACACTAAAATACCGCACAAATTTTCCACTTACCTCACCTACCGACGATACCACAGTTAACCTATGAATGCACTATATCCACCACAACCCCTGTATATTCTTCGTGAATGGTTTAATTCACTCCTATTTCAATTGCTACTTAATACCGAACAAGCCTCACTCACCACCATAAACACAATAACACTAATTCAATAGCCATATAAATTTCCACTCACCTACCAATGCATAAACATAATCCTTACAATACATAATATTATTACCATTGAAACACATATACACTGCTAATAGACTCGTTAATACTATTACACAAAAATGCTTTCAGATTATAATAAATCCCTTGTTAATTGAAATTACTTTACAACGCACTTATTGCTATATTATGTACATAATCATCATTCACATTTGCATGTCATATCTCCTCCCTGAATTTTCCTCAATGATATCATATAGATATTCACAACAAACATTCACACTGCTGGTATATATTTCCCAACCTGGTATCTTTTCTAATAAATTCCCCACACTTTACCATCACCAATAAATAATGCACTACTGCGTGAATGTTCCCAGCAAAAAAACAATTTTGTGCATAATTTGTACAACACTATTAACCACCTTTATATTCTCATAAGAATTATTACTACTTCCCCATTTCTTTGATTTCCATGTTATAAAAAAAATTGCCAAGCCATTCAAATATTATTAATATGTCTTACAAAATTTGGAATTCTATTACATTATATTATTTGTAACATGTACATGTATAGCCTTCATAACCTCAGTAACTACAATATTAACTATATATTGGATGCTCACAAATAATTGCCTATGTCAGCCCGTAATTAATTATGCAACAACATTTTTGTAATTATCAACATTTCATTATGTTTACTTGACTTATGCATATTTTGCTAACACATGTATTGTTACTTTTTGTTGTCTACAATAATACACTTCACTGCCTGCTTCTCATCTGTACCCTGCACTACTATACATCAATTACATGCACATTATTTTCCAACATTTCACCAACTTCCCTAAGGCCACATTTCTTAACTATACGTTATCCACTTGTTCGGGCGCCAGCTGTGACGTACCTGGTGGTGCCGGGTATCTTCACTGCAATATAACACTAAGAGAGGGTATCTTTTACGTGAATGGGTCCTAGGATAAGTCGGTGCAACGTTGGGGAAGTTATTCATACATAGAAATACAATTATGACAAGATTTATTTTAAATCAAAGTTACTATTTACATAATCAGACACCGTTTTTATACTCCGCCTTGGTACCAAGATTAAGAGTAAAATACAACTTTCATACCTTCGGGGCCCCGTTTGAATACCTCTGAGGTTCGTCGAGCCGCTCGTGCCGACAGGGTTGTCGACCTCTGCTACTGCTGCGGGCCGTCGGCAGCAGATGGCGTGGTGATCATCCACGGCTGATGCTCCAACAATTCTTCCCCGAACAAGATCTTGATACCTCGGCTGCGCACCTTCCTCGAATCACTGTCCATTAGTGGGTTTAATTACACGACCCCCGCCTACTCCGTATACTGGTCACAGTTCTGTACCGCACGCTTTCAAGAATGTTCCCTCCGCACCAACTAATAAGAGCGACGTCAATTATTTTACCAACACTAATCTTTTACTATACTGATACTTCTAATGTTCTGTTAACATGTCCATTACTTTGCGATTCCTAATCACATAACTATGTCGCGTATTACATGCGTCCAGTCACTAGCGGAGAGCCCTCGCTACACGTCCGCACTGGTCGCCGCTCTGCTAACCTCTCTTCGCCGGCCGCACGTCGGCACATCCTTCGGCGGCGGCCGCCTCAATCCAACTAACGAACTTTTTTGCACGTGCGCGCTGCCACGCTTGTACCCGCCGTTCTCACGCTCGCCTCCCGGCGGGCACCGGTGGCGGCGGCGACCGTTGCCGGCTGCCCGCTGCTCGCAGCGCCCGGCGCTCGCACCGCGCAGTCCAGAATAGCTATTGAATTCTTACACTAATGATTTAATTAGTGTAATGAAACACATAATCTGGGTTTCAATATATTTAAATCAATTTTGCCAAAGTAGGTAACAAAGGTAACAAGGTTTTCCCTCCTCCCTGGAAGCGCCATAGGGCGGAGCGAGCGTCTCGCTGGATGGGACGGGTGCCCTCGGCCCCCGCTGCCGCTCGTCGCGCGCCCGGCGGCGCGCGGCGGAAGCTGCCAGTGGGCCGTGAGCCGTGCCGTGAGCCGCCGGGCTGGTGTTTCCGGGCACACGACTACTATGGTCATTAGTCATGCCCTATCGCGGGCGATGTCCTCCCGCACTGGTTGCTGAGATCTGCAGTTGGGTTGCGGGTCCGCCCCGCCAGGAAGCGCCGCCATCGCACTCGACCCGCCACTGCAGCGCTCCCGACATGCGTGCTGTGTGGGAGAGGTGAGGATGTGGAAGGAAACATCGCGCTTTCCGTGAACCATTTGTTTAAGTGAAGTGTGTAATTTAGTGAAATCCTTCAGCTTCGGTTAATCGCAACAGTTGAGTGGCTGTAGAGTGATTCGGTTTGAAACCAAATTGAACAGACGGTATCAAGTTTGTAAAGCAAAAAAATTGTCGCGCCGAAACAATATTATTTTTTCAAATATTTTTCATATAATCGTATGAAACTAATGAGTATATTGTTGTTAGCAAATCTAGCATCTTTGTTAGGTTTACAGTAGGGAATTGTAATTGCTTATTTTCATGATGTTGAGAAATAGTTTTGACGCTGTCAGGACCTTAATACTGCTACAGTTTGTTTATTTGACATTTTAATTGTTAATTACATCACGTCTTATGTTTTGTACGTTTAAGGCAGGTAATTACTGCCTCTGATGAGATAGGAACTTTATTCATAATGTGGCATTTGGCATTTAGTGTTTAACTAGTATCTACTATTATGGTATTAATGGAATTGATAATCACTGGGTGATATTAAAATGTTTCTTGAAGGTGTTAGGCATGAATTTTGGTTTCAAAATTCAGAATAAGCAACGTTAAATCCTAGTTTAAATGGGGGCATTGTTGTTTTATCATTGTTAAGACTTTTGACCTTTTCAGGTAGTCCAAAAATGTCTGGAATTAAGATTCCCCCCCTCCTCTTCATCCACGTTTCATTTTCACTAATGCAGGAAATAGCTACCATACTGTCTCTTGATAAATATACAATGACGCGACCTTCTATCAATTCCAGTTTTAACGTCAAATAAAGGGGTTTCTTGACTTTTTAAAGCTTTCTTATGCAAAATGTACTTTAAAATATCACGTATATCTCAATATTGTTTTGGTTTTCGATTGACGGAACAGTATTGTGGGTTGTGTTAATGATGGCATTACAAATATTTTGGTTTCATTATCAAAATATTGTATACTATTATTATTATTATTATTATTATTATTATTATTTATATTGGCTACAAGTAATTACCAATAATTAAATTTGCATATTTATTTTAGTTTGTGACTCCTCTTGTGTTTTTGTGCCTAGATGATGTGTAGGGGGTACAGAAATGTCACCTTTTGACTATAATTTGAATCAAGTGCAGTTGGGACATTTTCATAGAGGATGGGATGCCTGTTTTCTTCACAATAATTTTCAAGATCTCAGGTACTGCATTGGGCTTTGATGAATATCGGTTTACCTGGTGTCCTTATTTCAATGTTATTAGTGGATGTGAAATCTGATAGATTATTAACACACTGATTCGTATTGTTAGTAAATTAGAACTAATGTGTGGCCTTCTAACAACTACTATCAACATCAGTCTGTCACATTTTGCAGGAGGAAAGGTAATTTTAAACGAAATTGTTAGTTCACTGAAAGTATTGGCTAAATCTTATTTTATGGTATTATTCGCGCACGTTTTCGTGAACCACGGAATACCTACCCCCTACTCCTTTACTAACATTAGTTGAATTAAGAATAATTGATAGTAACGAACGTAACCAGAATGTTCGGTTCCGTGTAATAGAATCGAAAAAGGAACAACAAATTTGATGCAAAATAATCCAACTCCCCACTCCTGTCGCAACTAACGAAGCGAAGGCTCAAGAAATCGTGCGCGCATAATACGCCTCTCGTTCAGTGTGAACTGTTCGTTGGAGTCGATTCTAAACAAAACTTGAATGTCCTTTTTCATAACGTTTGCAACTGCGCAGATTGAATACTGAAGGCCAGTGTGTTCACAATAGAGGTTTTGAACAGGCGTTTCTTTGGTGATTTGCGAAAAGATGAGGCTGTTAATATCATAAAATGATGCCACATGTATGATCTTTTGCGAAAAGAGTGTGCATGTTCGAAAGAGGTTTCTTGGTAATTATGTGGTGGATAGACTCAAGGTTGTATATAGTGACCGCGAGGAGCGAAGGTCCAGCCTCGTCGAGAAAACTGCCTTTGAAAGTAGCTTGGCATTGCTCTTTGGCGAGAACCCGGCAAGAGTAGGCGAAGACATTGCACTGCACAGAATGAACCGAAAACGAAGAGAACGAATCTTTAACGGCGTGACTCATTCTTTTACGTGAACGCACCTTATACTAAGAATTAACCGAAGTTTTAAGAGTATTAAACGTTGTACGTATTCGCATTGAAACATCTTATTACAACAATGAATCGGTTATCCAAGTCAGCCTAACGGTTCCGTGTAATGACTCTGTGAACTCCTGTTGTGCGACACGTCGTGATTAATATTGCTTATTGTCGCAAACAAAGATGGATTGCTCCATGGATTGCTCCGCATCCGAAGGAGGAAACGGGTTTAACCTCCGCTTTTCCTGCTTGTGTTGCTGCGCGCCTTCCGCCCCCTTTCTGCACAGTGCGCCACGCGGCGCGGGGGGGGGGGGGGCAGGAGCCGGGGGGGGGGGCGCCAGGAGCCGGCTGTTCGAGGGGGCACCCACTGACCGCGCGAGGAATTTGGCGCCGTCGCGTCGCCCGGGGAGCCCCGCTCCCCGCCCCCGATCGCTCGACTGGAACGCAGAATGTTGCTCAACCGTTCTAAGGTCAATACATCGACACAAGACAATCCAAAACTGCCTTTCGTAGGGTTGCCAGGTCCGTACTGGAAAGTCCGCCATCTGAGGAATTAAAACTGACCCAATTCCGCCAAATGACTGAAAGATGAAAAAAGGTGAGCAATGAAAAAAAATCGTGCCTGACACTGGGGCTGATAATTTCAAAATTGCTACATATTTACAAGATGTTTATACGAAATACCCTTGAGCATAATGCCTCCCTATCATAAGCCATTAATACTTGTAATTTTTTTTTTAAAAAAGTTGGGCACGATTGCGTGCCTGTTTAATTAAAAATTTAAAAATGTGGGCTCTGACATCTTTTCATAATAGATGCACATTTGCAAATGTTCAAAACTAAAACTCTTGTGCATGGGACATATGTTTCACAAACCATCAATATTTGTGTAATTTTAGCGATAGGTGGGCACTTTTGATGATTTAAGCAAAATAAGCATAGCATCTCCCAAAATCCGCCGATCAAACAGAGTATTCCGCCCCCAGAGAGGAATGAGAAAGAATTCTAAGAATTTCAAACCACTGTGTCGCGACGATGCCATTGTATTGCGATCTCATATCTCTCGAAAAACTAGCAAATCTAGAGCGGAAACTTAAAATTTGCAATTTCAATGGTTTCAAAAACTACTCATTTAAAAAAAGGTGTACATAACCTTCTTTAAAGATCAATTTTTTAAGAACAGATTTAACTAATGAAACTTTTGTACCATCAATATTGTGTTTTTGCGACGTTACTTTTTTGCAATTTCGAAATTACAGTGAGTTCACCGATCATGAGCCTTGTGGTAATTTTGTCAGCATACTTAACTTCATTCGAGAAAAAATAAAGAAATATTTTGTAGTCGTTTTAGAGAAAATCTTGTTTTTAAAATTACCTTATATTCCATTCCAAATTAAATGAAAACTACTCATTTTCTTTATTTAAATAACTGGCTTTCAAGGACAGATTTTATTAAATGTATCACTATCTTCGATATAGTAGTTGCTGGAGATCGCAAAAAAATGAAATTTTAAAATTTTCGAAAATATAGAAATTTTAACGAAATGAGACATACGTCATTCTTTTAAACATTCTTTACGCTCTCCGACAACAAATGTGATAAAAATGGAGACATTATTGAGAAACTTTTGCACAAACAAATGCTACGCTTTGTTATTTGGTAGCAACCCGTTGAATGTGAGTTGGACGCGCGGAGGAGATGAATAAAATGAATTTCGTGCTGTGATTAAACGTTTTCGTTTGAAGTGTTGGACTGCAGCCCAGATCAAAACCGAATTAGATGAAGTACTCCAGGCCCTCGGTGGCTCGTTAATGAACGTCCTCATTGTCCAAGGCGCAACCCCGGGTTCGATTCCAGGTTACGGCAAAAATTAATTGTGCGCTTTCCTAGATAGTGATACGATAGTGAGGATCCTTCAGTTGAACCTTAATCATTGCGAGGCGGCGCAAGACCTTCTCAGCCAGATGGTGCGCGAGCTGAAGATAGACGTTGCGGTCCTGTGCGAGTAGTATAGGAATATAAAACGGTCTTCAATGTGTTTAGGACGCGACAAACCGAGCTGCAGTCTGGATTTATGGTAATAGTCCAGTCTAGAAGGTTATGCAAGTCTCAGGGGTTAGATTCACCTGGATAAAGGGGTTCGGTATATATTTTTATGGTGTTTAGCCGCATCCAGTTCGTCGCATTAGGAGTTCAAGGTATTACTCGATTGATTATTCGATGATCCAAGAGAAGGAAGGCCTCTTATTATTGCTGGGGATTTTAATGCATGAGCCACTGAGTGGGGCAGTAGGGTAAAGAACCAATGGGGGATGGCTCTCCTGCACAGCCTTGCCCAGTTAGATGTCTACCTCTGCAACACGGGTAACAGCTCGAACTTTGCTATGAATGATCGTAGCTCCATCGTTGACTTGAGATTCGCGTGTAATAGCCTTGCTAAACGTATTACGGCGTGGAAGGTTAGCGATCATTACACGCATAGCGACCACCAAGTCAGGGAGAAATGTAGGTTGAGTCCTGGAAACGATAGGAGGAGAGCAACTTGGAAACACAGGTCGTTCGATCGCGATTCTTTCGCTGCCATGATGAAGGACAATGTTATACTGGTCGGAAACTGAGGATATGATGGAAACAGAAATGAGCAGAGTCTTTGGCGCTTGTGATGCGTCAATGACGAAAAGCCTCAAGAGAGAACGCCGTCTTCCAGCGCATTGACAAGATCGCGGAACTTCCCAGAGAATGACAGCGCACTCGAAGGTTAGCGCAGTGCGGGTGGGGTGGCCCAAATTATGACACTCCCAAGGAGAAACACATGGCCGCCAGAAGAGCTTTCACAAAAGCCATTAAAATATACAAGTATTGCTGCTGGAGGGAGGTGAGCAACGAAGTGGCTGCTGACCCCTGGGGTCGTCCGTATGAGGTGGTAACGGCCTTGTTCATGGCTCTGTCCAGGCCACCCCCGACTTGCCTTTTATGGCACATGCTAGATGTGAATCCTACACATGGAGTGCTGGCTGCGGAGTGCTGGCTTCGCAGTGTTTTTGGAAGATTTTCCCTGCCCTACATACAGATAGATAGATATACAAGTACGTACATACGTACGCACGTATATACATACGTACATACATATTGAGGCGAACCTGCCCGTCGGAATACGCCGGTGACTTGTGCGTACCATCTAGCGGGATCTCTCACAATTTGTCGCGTCACGTGAGTGTTCGACACAGTGGAATCAAATTTATTTAAATGTGGGCGCTAACCTACCTCCTGCTCCAGCTCTAGAGATCTCAAGGAGTGAGTCGCTGTGGGTCGGGGTGATAACTTATCAATTAAATAAACACTTCCAATTGATTGTTTAATTGTCGTCCGTCAAAATGGTGGGCACAAATTTACTCAAAATGACCCCGTTTTTTACGTGGACAATTAATGACTTTGTAATACGCAATCCCCTTCTTTGTCCCCTAACGTTACAAACTTTTGATTCTGGACCGTGCACGTTGGTGATAAATTTTAGGCTACCTCGCTGTAGAGAATTGCTCGTCGCCGTCCTGGATTCGCGCTCAAATCGAACACGCCAACTTTGTAACTCTCTAGTGGCAGTTCAAAATAGTCACAGATCTCGATGTTTCTCAAAGAAATACGTCTTTGCTCGAAATAAAAGCAGCCTCTCTCGATGGATTTCAGACAACCTCTCTCATGGATTTCAGAGACATGTGCTTTACATAGTGCCACATAAAGTTTCTCGAAAACTCAACAGTGTTCTGTGAAAACTAGCTCAAACTTCCGCATTTTCCGAAACGCCCAAACTCCATTTTCTCCAAAACCGCATTAATTTTTTTCTTCACACTTTCCGAACGGATGATAATTGCTCTCCGGACGATGCTAATTACACTCTTTAATATGACGTAAAGTTCACTTCGGAGTAGTTTTTTTTCTTTCAAAAATTACACAAATGTATTTTTTTAAATATCACTCACGCCGTTAATATGCTCATTTCCAGGAATTTGTAAACTCTGTTGCATTTTTGAAGTGTTTCAAATGACTTTATATGAAGTGTTTAGGAAACTCAAAACATTTCTGTGAAAATGAGCTTCGGAAGTCGGTAGGAAATCGAAAAATTTAGAAAATTTCAAAAATATGTACTGTAGGCGGCGATAGATGGCAGCTGGCAACAGTATGTGGCAAGTTTGAGTAGCTAGCCGAGGCCAAAGCAAATAGAAAACTAATACGGGAAAGTCTGTGCCATCCTGTAGCCCACTAGTTCCACATAAGACGCGGCGAGATCGCATTATTTGAACATGTGGAGCCGAGCAGCTTCGTAGGGATCCGCCTCGCTCGTGAAAAAAAGCAAAGTCACACTCACTTTGGCTGAACAAAATTGAGATTTTAGGTTGTATTATTACGTTAAGTTGGTATTACATTTCCAAAACGTCTTGCACGCGACCAGCCTGCGTGCGTGCGTGCGTGCGCACTAAAAGTACAAGCAGCAAAGAGAATGATTGCCTTTCGCCAAAAGCGGGTAATGCTGCCAACCTCTTCAATACCCAATAATTCTTACTCCAAGGCGTTAATCGTGGCGAATTCGTGTCATTGTTTCAGAACTTCCTCTTCTGACGAGACCACAGAAAGGTGATGGACAGGACTTTTATAGTACAGTTTCTGCAAATGCTCTCCCAATCATCTAAGCAATATTTCGCAGCCGCTACATACTAGGATAGAGTAAGTACCGCTTTAAAAAAATAGCGTAAGTCTAATTTAGTTTGAAATCTCTGAATTTTCGAAAATGACAAAATTCATTTTTTTGGTGTCTTTCTACGACTCCAGTATTGAAAACATGGATTTTCTCCTGAATAAAATCTGTTGTTCAAATATTAGTATTGAAATAAGATCGAGTACATCTTTTAAAAAACAACAGTAGTTAACGCGTAATTTTTGCTTAGAATGAATGCAATAAATATATTTTTTCTCAATTATGGGTCCCCATTAATTTTTAATTTAATTAATTTTTTCCAAGGATAGAGTGGACACTTAAAGATTGATACTGGTCTCATTTTTGTTGAACTATGAATTTTCGAAAGTTGAGAACGTTAGCAATAATACTAGAAAATATGTGCTATTGTATCATTGTAGCTCTACCAGTGTATTGATGTTAAGATTAAACAATTATTTTCCAGTGCTTAACGATGATTTTACGAACATTTTGAGAAAACTATAGTTTTCTTTAGTATGGCGGTAAATTAATAACGTATCAGAATATCATTGCATCTATTTATCAAAATGAATGGGTGGAAAACAGAACGGTGAAAATGACATTTTATACATTCTGAGACAGCGTGTTTATTTTGGGCTATATTTCAGGGGCTATTATTTTTGAGATTTTAATGAGGAATTGAAATGCCTTGGTTTTAATGATGAAACAAAGCACCACGACTTTACAGTGATATTGACTTAAATAAACAGATTTCTCAAAATTTGTAAAAATGTCACTATTACCGTTCTGATTTTCACCCATTCAAATAGACCACGGGGTCCTAAAAACGTACCGCCATTCTTGTACCTATGACACATGATCTAGTGACAAAATGGACATCTTTGAATCAGTATGACGGCTACTTACAGATGCCGAAACGATATGGTACGGTCGTAATCGGCAATTAAAAGATTCTATAATTACACAAAACATCAGCTTTGAAATCGTAATCGAATAAACTATCAAAAAGTGACATCGAATTCACTATATCAGTTTGAGACGCCACATCGGCAGAGCATACAATTGTTTCACACTTTGACAATCTAATGAACAATACACAACGAGAATTAGACGTGTGCTCATTCCACAAAGGCATAGTTTTCTCGAACATTCAAAAAATTGTGCAGCGCAACGGCGACTCCTACAGCCCACCATACTTACGCTTCCCTATTCTTTATTACACTTGCTGTGTTCTCAAAAAGTTTTAGCTTTGAGCTTATCATGCGTGGCTTTTCTTGCTGGCTTCCGGTCTATACATTGGAATGTATGTACATGAATTCTCGGCCGTCGGTTCTCCCGTGTTTTAGTCCCCATATCTTAGGCCTGTAAGACATGTAAGTATTTGAAGAGAACTCACAGGAGGGGACGATTTCTTGCCATTTAGACGCTTCTCTGTCAAATTGACGTGATTTAGATTTATTTAATTAAAAAACAGTATGAACTGTATGTGACGTATGGGGAAGATCTGCGCACGTTTTCTTGAATTCCAGAATCCCTTCCCGTCATTTTAACTATAAATAGTGGAAATATGACTAACGTTTAAAATAAATAAAAACAAATTTTAAAAAAGTGCGAGACTAGCAACATTTCGTTCCCGAGTTATAGAAAACTTATTTCCATCGGTAAACGAATTGCAAGTATGATTTTTCTGCATTGCTAACAAAATAGCAACTCGCCCTTACCTCTACTCCTACCATTACAAGTAAATGGAGAGTTCAATAAAACGTGCGCATAGTGAAGCTACATTTACGTCCAGAAGCAAAACAAGGGGCCATCTCAGCATTTGCTCAATGGATCAGAGAAACTGGACAAAACCTGTTCGAGATGGGGGTCATTGACCCGGAAGCTGAAGTACATGATTTGTTAGAAGCATATTAAGTCTTAAAAAAAAGAATACGTGTCATATGTGAAGAGGCACGTGACACGGCGGTGGCGGTGGGCGGTGGGCGGTGGGCGGTGGGCGGTGGGCGGGGGCGGCGTGGGGGTGGGCGGAGGGCGATGGGCAGGGGGCGTGACGGACGGAGTTCGCTGGCGCTGGATCGCGCGAAGGCCGCGCTTTGTGGCCGTTGGCGGCCGTCGCTCGGCCGCGGCTTTTACGGCAGGCCACCAGGCGCGCCACCGGCGCCACGCACAGGCGCCGCGCAGTGGGCCCTGTCCATCCACTCGGGCCAACATTTGCGCTTCACGTGAATTATCAATTTTAATAAACGCTCTTCCCTTTTAAGTAGCATTGAAAGAAAAAAACAATACTGCTTTCATGAATTTATTATTGTTTCCGTTGCCGAAGCTTAAGAGCTAGAAAAGCTTTTAAGAGCTAAAAAATCCTTCGTATGCCTTCCTTCGGAGGGGAGTACAACTGGCTGTCCCGTGTAGTAGATTTACTGCATGCAAAAGATCCTTAAGCCTAAAAGAAGCCTCCGAGCTACATTCAAACCTGGTGTTTCGTCGCCCGACTGGTACCTTCTTTCTTCGCTAGATGGAAAGGAGCGGTAGCGAAATTTGCGTGGTCAGACCGAAAAGCAAACCTGATGACCTGGGCCTCACCAATAAATGCGTCATTGAGTTGAATTAAATTACTCTTACAAATGACAAGTGAAAATTGCATTATTTATTCTTGGTATTATTGGCTTTATGTCGTAAATCACGCACAAATAATAATAATAATAATAATAATAATAATAATAATAATAATAATAATAATAATAATAATAATAATAATAATAATAATAATAATAACCGAGCGAAGTGGCTCAGTGCGTAGCGCACTGACTTCGTAATCGGGAGGTCCGGGTTCGATTCCCGGGCCGGCCATCCTGACCGGGGTTTTCGTGGTTTCCCTCGGTCATAAAGGCGAATGCTGGGATGGTTCCAAAAGTCCACGATCACCTATCGCCCTCCTAATCCATTCCTATCATCTTTCATCTTCCATACCCCCGGGCTAACAACCATGGGGGATAAAAATCGGATCCAGCTAAAATGCTGGTCCCCCCTAAGAATTGTTGCAAGAATCTGCCACCGCGATAATAAATAAAAACTGAGCCACGGTAAATGCAGGATGCTTGCTTGCGTCGTCCTAGTCGGCCGATTAACGAAATAATAATAATAATAATAATAATAATAATAATAATAATAATAATATAATAATAATAATAATAATAATAATAATCACTATCACTATTATTATATCCAAGTTCTAGTAACTCACAACAAGGTGTACTTTTCTTGAGCATTATTTGTGTTGTCTTCGCGGTTGCAAATGCTCTTTTCTGCGCTTGCCTGTTGGCGCGTGCGGCGCGGAGGGGGGGCCCAGTGCGCTCCCGCGACCCTCGGCCGCCGGCAGCCCGTGGTTGGCTTCGCTATTCCGGGGCCGCCGCTGTGTGTTCGATTCAGCTGGATTGCCATCTTCCTTCCCACGTTACGTGGAATGTTTCGCATTGAAACGAACAGGTTTGTGGCCGCCAGCGGCTGGGTTCCTGCTTGATTTCCATGTTTTATGACGCGATGCTCGGGTTAAAGACCCTCGGACACTTTGCTTGAATTCCGGAGATCGCACGGGTCCATTCTTACCCATTTACCGCAGGATATGGCAATATTAATAGTTGGAATGATTGATTGATAGTGATTCCGGGCGGCAACTACTGAGATCAATAGACCCGTAAGTGTAGTGCATTTTTCCTCATGAGGTGGCGGTGATCTTCCTCTCTGGAGACCCGGCACCGACCTACCGTCTCCCCGTACCTTACCCGGTTTCCCCCAACCAGGTAACTTCCCCCAGCCGGGCACCGCCCCAGCCGGGACAAGCTCTAAGCTCCCGACTGATCTCCCGGAGTTGGTGGTAGTGTAGCGTATGCAAGTGTGTGTGTGAGGGGCGAGGATAGGGCAAGGAAGAGGTAGGACCGATCGTGAGCAGTCCGTGGCCCGTTTGTTAGGGCACTACTCTGGCGTTCGCCAGGTGTTAATCGTAGAAACCACGGAGAACTACTGATCAGAGCAGCCGGCCGCCAGAATTCTTGTCTAGATGGCGACTGAATTCGACCTAGCTGACAAGCTAGTGTCGCAAATCGTACCACCGTCAGGTCTCGAACGTAGAACCTCCCGGTCAGAGGCACTGCAGTAACATAGTTGATGCCCTGAGCCACCTCTGCTGGTAGAATAGTTGGAAAACAGACGAGTGTGTAATCGTATACATTTCTAGTCTTGATACAATGCAGGTAGTAAGTGAAAGAAATAGGTTTAAGGAATGTAAGGCACCAGTGAGCAACTGAACTCCTCAAATTCTATTATGCTTTCCTGTCAAATTTGTTAACAAATACACAACCCAAAGTAGTGATGCTACAACAGCTCAAAATTTCTCACTTTAGTTTTAACTTTTACAACTTCTGAAAATTTAGAGAGTTCAACAAAAATTTGTCTTGTGCCATTTGTTAAGCCTTTTGTGCTCTTCGCATGGAAAAATACGTTTAAAAATTGTTGAAGCTGTTGTTGATAACTTTGTTTTGAAAATTGCATTAATTTCAAGCTGAAATTCCGCAACAACTACTCTTTTTTTCAAAACAATATACATGACCTTATTTAGAGAGTAATTTATATACCAGTATATAAGACAAAAATTACTCTATGAGTCTTTTTCTTAAATAATAATAATATTGTCCTTTTTCAATGTTAAGGTTTTGCAATTGTCGAAAATTAAAAGCTGAAAATGGGACCATGACAATTTGTTTAACTTCCTCCCCCCCCCCCCAAATAATAAATTGAATCTGTCTTTAAGAAAATAATTGCTTAATGGCTCCCTACATTTCGTGCAAAATTACGCAAAAACTTCATATTTTCCTTTGACTGAATGGTTAGTGATTCCGGGCGCATCAACTGCTAAGGTCAATAGTCCCGTAAGTGTAGCGCATATTTTCCTCGGGAGGTGGTGGTGATCTTCCCCTGTTGGATGATGAGATCCGACGTTGATCCTAATTTGCGGGGCTTTCCCCAACCAGGTCTCTCCCACCAGCGGGGCACCGCCCCAGCCGGGACAGGCTCTAAGCTCCCGACCGGTCTTCCGGCATGTGTGCTTGTGTAGTGTATGTTAGTGTAAGTGTGTGTAAGGGGTGAGGATAGGACAAGAAAGAGGAAGGCAAGATCGCTCGCGGTCCGTGGCCCGTTTGTTAGGGTACTGCTCCTGCATTCACCCGGTGAATTGAGCGGAGAAACCATGGAAAAATACCTATCACAGCAGCTTGCCGTTAGAATTCGTCTCCAGACAGCGACAGGGCTCGATTCAGCTATCTAGCTAGGGTCGATGAACCTTCCACTGTGGGGAGTGGAATCCTACAACCTCCGGTCAGAGGTACTGCCGTGGCATCAGTAGATTCCTGACCCACCTCTTCCGGTCACATTTTACAGACAATGTATATGGTCTTATTTCAAGATCTGACTTGAAACAAAAGGTTTCACAGAGCCAGTCCGGATGGTGAAGATCGTTAAGGCAGTAGTGCCGTAGCGATGTGGGGCCGAAGGATCGCGTGTTCGAGTCTCGCCTCGAGCATGGTTTTCTGATCCTTTCACCCCCTATCATCATATCTTGTCATCCTAATTGTTACCTTACCGTTACAAGCAATAGTGGTCGCTAATGACCTAGAAGTTGATGCGACCAAAAAAAAAAAAAAATTCATTGAGAGAAAAAAAGATATGTCTTCAAAATTGTAGCTGTAAGAAGTAGTATTTTGACGATAGAGCCAGGCAAATGGGAGGAAGAACGTCTTAGTAATGTGGAAAGTCTACTGAGCAAGATAAAAGAGATCGGGGTTACAGCTCACTATGAGAAATGCCAATTTTTCCAAGAGGAGGTCTATTGTTTGGGACATGTAGTAGGTCAGGGGATTATGCAATTACAAGAGCATTTAGACGGCTGCGGAACAGCTACATTAGTTTATGGGGAAAATTAAATTTCTAGAAAGGTACGCCGCCATCGCAGAACCACTCAATGCATTGTAAAAAAAGGAGTGAAGTTTATATGATCAGACAAATGCGAAAGTTCTTTCAACATTTTGAAAGAAAAATTAATCTAGCGCAGCTACAACAGCACATACGTTCTCACAATATTTCTATTTTAAAAAAATTCAAAATTCAAAATTCGACGAAAATGAGACCTCTGACAGCGTCCTCCGAAAATCCAAACTATCCAAAGACAAAGATTCTTTAAATAATTTGGAGCCATTTTTTGAAAAATTTTGAAAATGTTTTTGAGACCGCACGTGAAGTACCATCCAAAATCGAATTATACATTTCAAACTTGCAGGGCTTAGGGTTCGTTCTTATCGATCGGGGAATATCAATTTTTGAGATCACTGTACACATGATTTAGGCACTAGCTTTTACCGCAGAGAGACGGTTGTCCTCTCGTCAATCGAGTTTTTTGATATCAAAGACCCACAAAACATGGACTCTGACTACATGTTAACGTATTGGACGGAGTAACTTACTACATATATGAACAAGATTTAACCACTTTTAGCTTGGGCCAAAAATGCTGCCACCGTCTGAGCTGGAACCTTAGACTTGAGCTTGTGCCCTACTACAGTGACGTCAGCTGCTACGCAGAGGCCCCTAAGCCAGCGGCGCTCCGCCCCATTAGTTGTGTTTGTGAGGTGATGTAATGGGGGGGGGGGGGAGCGAACGTCCTTTAGGTGACCGCCTCTTGAGGCGCAGTCCTTCTGCCGACTCATCCTGTTTCGACAAGTCGCGTGATGGCTTCACGCGTTCAGCTTCCTGCCACTGCTTTCCTGGACGGAAATATGGACATGAGGTCAGGGAATTGTTGATTATTCAATATTCTCAGAGGTGTGCATAAATTTATACAAATTGAAATTCTCTACGTACTGATTATTCTGTTTTTTTGTTGTTATTTAAGGTCGCATCAACTCGAGTCATTAGCGACTACTATTGCATGTAACGGTATGGTAACTGTGAGGATGACACAATATGATGATGATAGGGGTGTGAAAGGTCGAACACAATACAACCATGCCCGAGGCGGGACTCGAACCCGCGATTCTTCGATCCGAGTTCGCTACTGCTTTAGCGATCTTGCCCATCCCGACCGGCATTATTCTGGTTTTGCATATTTCATTATGGCCTTATACCTATACAGTATTTGAGCAATTGCGAGTGTGCTCATGTGCGTGTGACTGTGAATGTGTGCGCGGTTCCGTCACTCGCGGTTAGACCACTTCCCGCGCACCAGTCGAGTCATACGAAGTGTCATTCGACGCGTCTCGGCCTCCTGAACGGGGAACTGATCATTTGTTTTCGGATCCGAACAGAAAATTCTAAGAAATTTCCAAAAACTTTATTTTCGTATTTTTGCGCGGCAATCTTGGTGGGTTGCAGGATAATTATATCAGTGCCATCTAAATACATCTATCTAGATGACGTTGACTAAATCCCAGTACCCCGTGGTTATTTTCAGTCCATAACACCATAATTTGCTTCCATAAGAATGGTAACACTGATTGTTGACAAATTGATTGAGCAATATTAAATGAATCTTGCGCGGAAGAATTTGTTGTCAATTCGTAACAATGAAATATTTCATGCGTGATTTTTACAATACCTTTGCTTGGAACATTCAATTTGAAGAACATCAAGTGAATACGAAGAAGACGAGAACTGTATGTAATAGTAGAGAATATTTTCTTAAGCGTGCAAAGATCAATTCTCAGTTTAATGTAATATACAAATTATTCACAAAATTATTCACATTATACACATAAACATACAAACGAAATAGTAACCCTTAAACGCTTAGATATATTCGCCTTCGGAACACAAATGAGACTGTTTATTGAGTTTTAAAATCTTAAAAATTTAGAGGACAAAAATATGTAAGTGTTAAGCAACTCAGGGTAATCAAATATAGTTGTAGAATATTTGGCGACAAAATTCTCTGAACGAATTGAGAATTGTTATATTAGCATTAGAGAATAAAGCAGAACTGTTTACAGGTGATCATTTATCTTCATATTGGAAAAAAACATAAAAAATGTAGCTGTACTACATTCTAACCATTCGCATAATTCATTCCTGCACCTTTTTTACGGCGATTACAATTTTGAAATTGCAATAATACTGGTTCATATCCCGTATGGAGGTATCATGCAAGACCATTGAATGGGGGATATTTTTGAACGGAAGTGTAACATTAATAGCTACTACGATTCATTAGTGAGCCCAATGTCAGATACTGTAATAACAAGCTACGCATGAAAGAAATGAAATATGAAGGAAAAATTTTCAACACCTGAAAATACTTTTAAAACAGTTTACAGCGTCGGTGACGTCATATTCAACTAATAGTGAAAAATAGAGCTAGGGTGTTCATTAAATTCCATGTTTTCTTAATACTCAGTAGGGTGTTTCTTATTTTCTGGGGAAAAATGTAACGCCTATTCTCTATTTATGTTCATTATGTGTTATTATTCTCCCAAAACACATTAATTATGTACTTCACGAGTTATGTTTCTATAAAAGTATACTAGGTGTTAAGTCCCATTCAACTCGCGTTAGACAAGCAGTGCGAGCCGCATAATTAGTTATTGTAGTGACAGTTTCTGAGCAATTATCGCGAATTAATGGTAGGAGATGGTGTGGAGTATTTTACATCAATAAAGAAATACATTTGAGGTGTTGTTTTGTCGTAGGTGTTTATTTTGGCAGAAACCTTTTTCCGTCGCATTTCGGCCATCTTAGTAATAGTAATTTTGGAGAAAATCGGCTGAACCGTTTAGCCGCTGGCATTGTTGACATCCTGGCAGACTGACGTTTTGTGGTCATTCGATTTTTCGGCAACAAAACGTGATTTCTCGCTACACCATATGATGAGTCCTTTTTTTCTAAATTTAGCAACTGGATTTATTAAATTGTTCGTTTCTAGGTCCCTGTGATAAGAGTTTTTCTGCCAAAAATTCGCCGTTTTTTGCGTAGCATTGCTTAACTTTCTCTCTGCTCCGTAGGGAGAAAGTAAGAACGAAATCATCAAATTGTCAATACATTTTCACAATTTTAAGTTTGAACTTCATTTTGGACTCCAGTGATTTCATACCATAAACTCTATTGCTAAACTTTCTAGTCGAAATGGGGAATGTTTAGTTTTGAATATAGAGGACAATGACTTTGCCCTTTCCGTGTTTTGTTGTGGACAAGTAAATTGCGGCGTAATTACACTTCCATCTACATTATGTTATTTGTATGACCGTTGTGACCATGATGTACAGTTCATGGAATTGGGAACATCCCGCCGTTAAGTGTGGAAGAGTTTCAACTGAATTTTCACATTTCCTACATCAATTTTATCAATTTTCTCTTGCTTCATATTCAACTTTCAAGTATTGTGTAAGTACGAACGTTTCGTAGATGAACTACCTAATAATGTAAGAAAGACTTGCTAATTAAAATGATCAAGGGTATGACAATCCTCTGCTTAGATGAAATTTTCCTCTATCAGAATCATATCTTTGTGACAAAGTTTGGTATATCAGCAATATAATTATTTTTAATGTCTCGATAGCAATGTCTTTTCATGTTAGCAATAACCAATCCAGCAATGTTGGTCGGCAATAACTGCTATCTATATACCATTCATCGTAAGACATTGGACCTGTAAATACACAAATTTTTCTTCTTAAAATTTTGGACTACTTTTTAAGCTGAATTAGTTTCTCAAAATCATGAAATCAAATGTAAAGTTTCATTTTTCATAAATATTTTATTGTTTTACTCCTGGACTTTTTGTTCGGTTTCCGAATTGAGTAGTCTTTTAGATTGCATCACAAATTGCCTTGTTGATACAATAGAATTGGGAAACAATCTTTCAAGCTCTCTGCCATACAAGTCCGTTAATGAAATTTGTTTCACTTCTTAATCTGAGTGGCTTATTGTTCTTGGTATTATGCACTACAATTCCTTGTGCCGACGACTTTTTAGCACTGCGCGTCTAATGTCTCTTTTTTCCCTTAAATTGTTTTCTCTGTTCGACCAGTAATGTTCAGTTTTTACACAAGTAATATTTGTTTCAAAGTTCATAAATTAAAAAGGATTTGGATTAAACTTATCACATGGGATTACAGAGTGGAAGAAAACAGATTTCCGCTAACTCGCATTGGAAGCACAGGAAGTAGATGTATATGTATCAAAAACATTTGTAAATTAAAATCCATGAATAATATATAAAAAGAAGTAATGTAAATAATATTGCGACTTTTATTTGTCAGTGGTTTCTCAGCTAGTATGTATTTATTCTTTTTTGAATGTACACGAAGTTTCATACTGATAAGATATTACGTAGCCACAGTTCAGCCAATGGCTGTATAATATTATGGTGTGCATCATGAAGCTGTAATGAATCTACACAAAGCACACTCTAACAAGTTAAAGGTTAATACCATAGACAACTCGTTCATGGTGATGTAAGAACAGTTTACTTAATTTGCAATTTTAGAATTAGATTTCTCAATATTGAGTCTACTTTGTAGTTATTTTTAGTTTTTGGACTCTTCCACTTATAATTGAAACTACTTCTATCAACTGGTTAAAATTGAGATAGGTCAAAACACCTTTAGAATATTTTGTATAAAATATAAAAAGAATGTCGACAAAATATAATAGGAAGCAAAAATATTTATAAAATGAACAGAAATTAGACGTTGGAAACGAAAGGTTTCAGTAAACGCCAAGAAAAACGAGTTCACACAAATATTAGAAATATATTTTAATAAATTATATTTAATACAATATACGTTGTAATTGTAGACAAGAGAACTCAGGTAGCATAGTTGCAGAGGGCAAACTAGCATCTTATTCTGGCAGAAACAATGAGAACATGTGAACAGCAACAAAGAAGTTGAGTTGATAAATGAAAATTTTGCATCAGTTTATGTCGCGACTTGGTAGGAGTAGTATGTATGGCAGTGGCCGGCAAACATTGTGATAGTGAAAATGAGATTTAATACGCGAAATGTTAGTCGCAAATAATAACTAATAGTAATCAGAAAGCAAGCCAAAGAAGACGCGGGCGATTGAAAAACTTGCAGACAACGACACAGTGTGGAACTTCAAGAATTGGTGGAAGGGCGACTATTAATGGACGCAATATTCTACTCATCCCCTAAATTGCAGTATTTCATCACCAGGAAGTGTAGTAATTAAGAATACAAAGACTGTGCAATTAGCAGGGGCGGATTAATATTTTTGCCGCCTGTAGGCACATCAAATTTGCCGCCCCCTGTTTAAAATTAATGTTACATTTCTAATTGCAACGTTTCAAAAACAATTCCTCATTAATTTAAACGTTTTAACTTTAAACGTAACATTATATTTTGCACATTGTTTTCATAAATTAAATATTTTTTTTGGATTCGCTAATTTTGGATATAAACTGTATCTTCATAGCAAATAACGTTCAACATTATTAACGTTTCAACACTGAAACGTTAACATTAAAAGGAAACTAAAACATAACAACTAGAATTGCAACATGTTTTCTTTCGTCAACAGGCCTTAGTTTCAGACTCATATACTTCTGAAATCATAAGGTATACTCTAATGAAGTAGACAAATAAATAGCTTGTATTAAATATTAATATGATATTTTTAAAATAAAAATATTTACGCTGTTATAGTTTTTAGAGAACCTAAATTTGTTTTAGAAAATATCAAGAAAATTTTGCGCCTTTGAAAACTTGCCGCCCTTGAAAATTTGCCGCCGTAGGCACGTGCCTACTGTGCCTATGCGTAAACCCACCTCTGGCAATTAGGCCTAGTAAATGTTCAAGGCCAAGAGTGCCCTAGAAAGTAAGGTAAATTAAGAGAGAAAGATTTCTAAAATTAATTATTATAAAGTTTCGATGGCCCTCATTAAGTAGAAATAATAAATTGAAATAAGAATAAATTTTGTTAATAAATTGATCAGAAAAGTAAGAATTTAAATAAATAAATAACAGCCGACACTTCATGTAGATGGAATATTATTTCAGTAAAGAAGGCGTCATTATTTCAAAATTAGTTAACCAGCAAAATTAGTAAGTTCCTAACATGACTAGGCATATCCACCAGCCGGATTCTCGTAAGACCGGCATATTTGCAGCCCACGAGAACGAGTCGGACGCAGCCCTGAGATTGTAAGTATATCAGTGTCCAATTATACAACCAAAACCGAGCTAGCCAACCAAATTATAAATAGAAGTAAATAATAAAGAAGCGGAAGTAGCATGAAACGTCACAATATAGAGAACATGAATATTTTTTTCCATTAGTCACTGATTTATCAAAATTAGCAGTATAATTTTGCCTTCAGTGAATGGTACTCCGTGGATCTATGTGGGACGTGAACGTCTAGTTTACAATTTCTTGAAGAATTGTTGATTACAAGAATACATTTACAATACGTCTGTGGCTTGTCATTCTTGCGACGATACTTATGCTGGCCGTACTGTTAAAACGTCTTCTCATCGCTTTTGTGGTGGCGGTCTTTAGATAGTGTAGCGAATCAATTTCCCTTTATCTCTGTGGTTTCTCATTGAATGCCTCCGCTATACCGTGAGTTCATTCACGATGAGGATGATAATGGGCTTGTTCTCATCTCTGTAATTTTTCACATTTGAATGAAAAAGCAACCTTTTATTTATTTCTGAAGACTTACTTATTTTGATACAAGAGCAAATACAATCTTTTTTGTATACTAACATTATAAAAGACCTTTTCTGTTGCAAGAAATAGTTCATAATTGGACATTTTCCGGAACAAATGACTACGTATTAGATTTTACGGTAAGAATGGTTGCGTTATCACACATGCAGCCAATCGCAGCGAGTGAAGCGCGGGGTTGTAGCGATGAACGGAACAGCCGATCACAATTCTCTGGCACATATGTCAAATATCCTAGACGTCACAAGAAAGTTTCATATTCGTACAAATTTGAAAACTCGATCCTTACGTCACTGGTTTTGAAAACATGTACTCATGCAATAAAGCGTAGCAATATAAACTAATTGCATAAACTACTCTTACTTAATATTGCAAAAAAATAATTCTCAAATGTTCTACAAAATTGAAATTCTCAATCGATGTTAATAAACATGCGTCTCTCTAGATATGAAACGGATATTTTATTTTGGGGGTACTTTATACAAAGCCTCAATATGTTCAAAAACTTCTAAAAAATTGCACTACATTTTTTTATTAAACTTTGTTCTCGGATAGCGTAAAGAACGCTCAGGAGAACGGCACAGGTCTTACTTTCGTTAAAATTACAGACTTTTTGAAAATTGTAAAAGTTAATTTCTTAAATGTTCTGTAAGCTATTCAAGTGCAAAGTTAATAAAGAAATTGGAGTCCTCTTTGGGAAAATTTTGAAAACGTTGAGACTTCATGTACCATCAAAAATCAAAATATTCGTTTCGAACTCCCTAAACCTTGGGGTCGCTCAGATCGATCAGGGAATATCAATTTTAAAATTAATATATAATATTCTGTTTACAGATTTTCCAATTTGTCAGACTGTACTTGGTCCTTTATTTTAAAGATAGAAAACTGTTATATGACAACTGTTTTATATCAATATATTACACGTGATACATAATAGTAACAGCAACGTAATAATAGCATTTGTTCACTGTTTAAAATATTGTATTTATATGTTTTGACATTTAAGCCTGGAGATGAAAATAGTTTTCCGAAACGTTTCTGTTACTATTATGCATCACATAGTATAATACACTGAAGAGCCGACAAGAGCGGTACACCTGCCTAATATCGTTTAGGGCCCCCGCGAGCACACAGAAGTGTCGCAAGGCGACGTGGCATGGACTCGACTAATGCCTGAAGCAGTGTTGGAGGTAACTGGTACTATGAATCCTGCAGGACTGTCCATAAACCGAGTACTCTTCTGAACAGCACGATGCAAGGCACCCCAGATATGCTCAATAATGTTCATGTCTGGGGCTTTTGGTGGCCACTGGAAGAGTTTAAATTCAGAAGAGTGTTTCTGAAGCCACTCTGTAGCAATTCTGGACGTGTGGGCTGTCGCATTGTCCTGCTATAATTGCCCAAGTCCGTCGGGATGCACAATGGGCAGGAATGGGAGCAGATGATCAGACAGAATGCTTACGTACACTGTCAGAAATTTCTGCATTACTTTTAATGTAAAAGTACATGAAAGTAATTATCATGTATGCACATTAAATTTAATGTGCACATGAACATTATATTTATTGTACGTGCACATTATTTATTGTACTTTTACATTAAAAGTAATGCCGAAATTTCTAGCTGTGCTTTTTACTTCTCCTTCAAGAACAAATTCTTCTACTCCTAACACGACATGGCCTTTTGCTACTATTATCAATAGATAATAATATGCTTATAATGCTCTTGGTGCATAAATAATCATTAACTTGTTTACCAAAAATTATTGAATTAATTTTAACAAGGATTTATTTACATTATTTATTTATTGAATATGGAAGAATGAATAAATATTTTACTTTTATTAATACACATAATTTTTTCTTCAAAAATACAAAATTATCAGCACTTGAGAAATTCACAGCTTATTACAATGTACACTTCGTTGTATTTTGTCCAAATTAAAAAAAAAATTGTCATCTTTTTGGCCAAATTAAAAACTGCACAATCAAATGATTTCCACCTTCTTTTTGAGGCCTTTTATCTCCTTCTGTTGGATTTATTTTCATTGTTACCCTAAAAGTAATAATTTTATTGTTAAAAAATATTTAATCAGCATTACGTTTTTTCGCAGCTAAACAAATAACAATAAAACGTAATTGACAGAGGCAATTGATTTTCTTGTATGTAGGAACTGAGTACAAAAAGGAGAAAGATACATAAACAAGAAAAGAACAAAATGAGAAAGAAAATAGATTGAATGTGAAACAAACTATTAGTAATATTATTACTAGATGGTAATATTATAATTATATAATGTTACCTTTCTTCTTTGATCATCCTAGAAATTACTAAATCAGAAAAATTATTTGGTTCGTAAGGGCACAATCCATTCTCTAGTTAACAATATCCATTGTGACGTTTTATTTAATGCAACTTAACTGTTACTTAAAACTGAGGCTATTTGCCTATTTATTAAAAATTCTTAAATATGTAATGTAACAATTTTATCGCACATGTTACATGGATATTATTGAGTTATTAAATGAACCATTGTTTTTAATTTAGTTTGTAATTGTACCAACTCCCACCTACCTTCGTATGAATCCGTTTCTAATTTTGCAAAATAGGTATATACAAAAACGTAATAGCTGGTAATTATCACATCTACGTCTATACAAAATAGAGGTCACAATAACGTCTTTACAAAATAGTAGAACTATTTGTTCTACGATTACAGTTATTTGCTTTGGACTTACTATGTAACACTCATTTCCTGAACTTCAGTTCATTGTCTTAATTTGTTTGGTCTATTTTTATATTTAAACAGTCCCTTGCAACCTGCAGTACATACCCATCAATCAGTGAATATTACCAAATTTTAACATTTCATGAAAACAATATTAAATAATGTTAATAATGAAAACAATATTAAATAAATAATACTAATTAATACTAATCAGACTTTGCCTTTACAAATCCTATATATCTGAATTGCTTCAGCTTCTCTCGATTTTAATCACCAACCGCTCTAGGAAACTGCTGTGATGAGAAGAGGAAATGAATAACATTCATAAGTTTCACACGCTTTCGTATTAAAATGTTAGGGCGTTTCTATGATTTTGCACAAGTTCTAGAAAGGTCTACTATTACTCTAACACTTAAGAACATGACTACAAGAGCTGCAGAATACCAATGAATCCCAAACACTTGTGTACCTGAAATAGGCAGGCTGGGAAACCCGTCACCCTTTGTCTCACATGACTGGCCGCGGAAGCCTACGACTTCACCCTTTGTCTTGCCTGCAAGGTTTGTGAAGGGTTCGAAATTTCCTAAGCCGCTCCCAACTCTCTTTTGGTTATCACGGCCCGACCCGAGGATTTTTTCTAAATTTAGCAACTGGATTTATCCAATTCTTCGTTACTATGCGCCTGTAATAAGAGTATTTCTGTCGAAAATTCGCCGTTTTCCGGTTTACGATTATAATACCGTCTTTTCTGACGAAGTACTTGCGAGAAAGTAATTAGGACATTTTCTCAAAAATTGCTCCAATGTTTTTCTTAACATTTTCATTGATAAAACAAGGGAGTCGGAGGGACGGGAGTCGGAACGGCCATTGCGTAGAGATAAGGCGCGAGATGTGTTGGCTCGGACCTGAGTTTGAGTCTTGGTGCGAAAATAAATTTTGCTCTTAGAAAACACTTTTGCAGGTTCATGTAGTAGTATAATATTGCGGAGCAGTTAGAAATATTCCGAGAAAGTGCGTGCTGTTCTAGCACCACTAGTTCCTTAAAAATAGATAAAACGCGGATGAAATCAAATTAAAGACTATTTTATTACCTTATAAAACTAATGCTTAATTTCAAAACTAGGCATCATGCATCAAATCGCCCACACACACGTTGATGTACTTTATGTGTCACGCAAAGGAGAGAGACGATTCCAACTAATTGAAGCCTCCTGTCGCATTACAATGGGAAAGTCTGTGGTTAGTTATCAAGATGACTCACGAGGCTAGTCATGGGAGTGAGGCATTGTAAGTGTAGCAAGGAACATTGCAAGACACTCAATATGAAGTGCTGTTCACGAGAACAGTCTTCTTCCTTATCTTGACCTAGCAGGTTAAGTTTGCTGATCACTACTGTGTATTTGGCACACTTTGTTTGTGTGCTTTTAACGTGTTTCGGT